>QRDG01000792.1:69162-345664 GCA_012064385.1 Puccinellia tenuiflora | reverse complement strand
CTCGTTGACCCAAGCCACGTAAAATTTGCATAAACAAAGTAGAGGACGTCTAACTTGTTTTTTGCAGGGGTCATGTGATGTGGTATGGCCAAATGTGTGATTTGTGATAATGTATGCAATGATCATGTTTATAATATTTCGCGACTTGCATGTCGACGAGTACGGCAACCGGCAGGAGCCATATGGTTGTCCATTATTTTATGTGACCTACGTGTCATTGAATCACCATGTAATTGCTTTACTTTATTGCTAAGAGTAGCATTAGTTGTAGTCGCAATAGTTGGTGGACACCACGGTGATGGCGCCACGATTATGGAGATCATGCCGTAGATAGAGATCATGCCGGTGCTTTGGAGATGGGAGATCAAAAACACAGAAGAAAGGCCATATCATATCACAATTTTTGAATTGCATGTGATGTTAATCCTTTTAATGCCCTTATTGCTTGCTTAGATGTGATCATGACGGTAGCATGATAAGGTGATCTCTCACGTTAATATCAAGATAATTAAGTGTTCTCCCCTAGTATGCACCGTTATGAAAGTTCGTCGTTTTGAAAGCATCACATGATGATCGGGTGTGATAGATTCAACGTTCACATACAATGGGTGTAAGTCAGTTTACACATGCATGAAATACTATGGTTGTCTTGACGAGACTAGCATGTATAGACATGGCCTCGGGAACACGAGTCATATGAATGATATGATCAACACTGAGTTGTTCACCATTGAAACTACATCATCTCACGTGATGATCGGTTGTGGTGTAGTGGATTTGGATCGTGTGTCACTAAACAACCAGAGAGATGTTGAGTTTAGTGGAGTTCATGTAATAATTTGATTAAAATGAACTAAAATTATCATAAACAAATTTCCTAAGAAAATGTCTTTGCAAATCCTTGTAGATCATGGGTGACTACGGGAAGATGTTCCTGTCTGAGGAGCTGCGTGAGGATGGGGCAAACTTTGCTACTTGGTACATGCGTCTGAGAGAAACCCTTTATGAAAATCATGAGCTCAATGGATAGATGAACCTTTAGAAGATTGCCCAGATGTAACTACTGACTATGAAGGGTACATGGAATGGTACGAGCAACAAACCATCTACTTGAAAGTCTAGTGGTTGGTGCGCACCTTCATGAACATAAACCTTGGCAACCAATTTGAGAACTTGGGCGCAATGGAGATTGTCAATGAGCTTAAGAGTAGGTTCATAGCGCAAGTTAGAGTTGCAAGGTTCGAGGTTCGGATGAATTTCTTTCAACTAAGATGGAATAAAACACTTGCTTGGAACAACACCTGAGGAAGATGCACAGGTTGTATTACACTCTGGTGGATGTTTGGAACTACGAGATGACTGACAAATGGCGATAGATGGGGTGTTGCTCTCGCTTCCCCCCAGCTTCAAGAATTATGTTAGAGACTATGTCATGAAAGGAGATTCGATCACCTTCTGTGAGTTTGTGTCTCAGCTGCGTCATGTCATAGTAGAGCCCATAGCAGGAGAAGTAGTCAATGCAGAAGGTATATTTTTGATATACAAGTTATAAATGTTTAATGTCCCATTTGCACTTGTGGTGAGCTAAGTATTTGATACTTGTGCTGTTTTGTGAAAACAGGGCCCACCGTTTGAGAAGTGCATAAAGGGACTGAGTGGATTTCGCGGGAAGAAGGCAATCAAGGAGTTGATGCTGGCGACATTTCACTTCTACATTTATCGTTCTAAATTAGAGGATTTGAATGAGTTTTGTAATCGAATTAAGTGTGATCTTAAATTAGTGTGTCTCGGTTTGTGAGACGGTCATTCATGTTAAAGACAAGTGGTTGTTCTATTTTCATGAGTAATCTTTTTTTGGTGATCACGTTCCGATTATGAGATTATTGTCCTTTTTTAGATTTAAACGATAATTAGTTAAACACTTATAAAATGAAACATGCTAAAATATCCAATACTTGATGATGAGATTTGTTTTTAGTTGTACTATAGTGTTGAGGAGCATTTTGATGCGCATCACCAAGTAGTATGATTAAAAATGCCATTTTCTGAAAATGCCATGAGTAGCTGAAAATAAACACAGGTGTTGGTTGAATTTTTCAGTGAATAAGAGACATCATTATTTTTTGTTCTTCATCATGAATGAGTAAATAGGTGTATTTATTCAAGTCATGATGAGACGTATTATTTTTGGAAGTAAAGGATATTAAGTTAACAAGATAATTGAGTCTTTCGATTTGATCAAAAGAGACGAGATATTTGATTTATTGTTTAGTATGAAGACTTGTGACAAGTGTTATCACAAATTACAATATTTAGAGTTTGCTCAAAAGTGTTTTGATACACCCTAAAGTATTGTAGTCACATTATATTTGATATTATGTGGTCATAAAAGGGGTTTTCGAATTAAGGTTTTATTTGTGTCATTTAGATTTATTTTGATAACACTCTGTTTTAAATAAAGGATCTATTTAATGATTTGCGTTTCACATATGAGTTATGTGAAATAGTGGTTTCAATAATTATGAGATAATTAGAAGCCATAGCAAATGGAGTTTTGTAGTATGTTCATATGAGATTATGAATAGAGATTCCACAATGTGAGACTAAAAGGGACAAACCAATGTGTTTGGTTGTGTTATGTATTTTAGTGGTTTTATCGTGAAATGGTTTCATGGATAAAAGAATTGCTGGAATAAATTGAGAAAGCTAAACCTTGTATGTTTATCTATCAAGTGGCACATATGTAAAGTGCTAGGTTGGTTAAAACTTGACACATAAAAGAATTTGATGATGGTGATCATTGAATTTTGGTTTACCTTGTCTAAAGAGAAGTGGGATTCAAGAATATGAAATTTGTCAAAAGTTGCAAATAATATTCATGATTTGCTTGTCATGTTTGAGAAACAAGACATACCTACAAAACTACAAAAGAAGAAATAGAAACTTTAAAATACGAAAGTGACTAAGAGTCATTCTATGTTAAGTTAAAATCACAAAGTAATTGTTACTTGATTTTGTGAAAATAATGTTTTCACATATTTATTTTGCAAAGAGTTTGTGTAGAATAAATAAAACTTAAAGCTGGCAAGGTACTGGCGTTTCGTATATGAGTTCTCGATTTTAACAGTTAAATAAGAATTTTGGAGGAGTCCAAAGTATCGAGAAAGTGCATAAGAAACTGAGTGGGATCTAATTAACATATGTGGTGACATATATTAATTTAGAGCAGAAACTATTTTCCATAATCAAAATATGTGGAGACATATGTTTGAGTGGGAGTTGTTTAATCATGGTCAAATATAAAGATAACATATTTCTGAGTGGGAGCCAATGTGGTTTCACAATTTAATATGTGTATGGTGTATATTTGAGTGGGAGTTTACAACATCGTGTTTGAATGAAATGGAGATTTCATGAATGTTGTAAATATTGTCATGGACCAATGCATAACTTATGAAGTTAGTTTGAACGTCAAATATCCATGGAGATGGATATATCTATGGAGGATAGATATGTTTGATAAACATTAAAGTCAGGATGTTTAACCTAAACAAGTTTTGAAGGAGTTAAAAAATAAAACAAGAGAAGAATGGTTCATCTCCTTGTAAGAAATAGGTGAAGCATTGAGTTGAGAACTCAGTACAAAATTGATGGTTGGAGGATATGTTAGAATTCACTATGAATTGTTCATAGGTCTGAACATATAAGAACCATGTGTTTGTATCTGACGATATGTGACCCAAGTTCTTAGTTGTAAGAACATGTTGAATGAGGAGTCATCTTTCATGAAATTGAGATGAATTTAGAGAGTGGTAGACTTGGTTGAAGTCATAAAGCCAGACTAAATTGGAGATCTTTTAAAATCAGAGTAACGCAGCGAAAGCATGATCAAAGATATCAAAGTGACTGGTTTCACTGTTGATTTGTTGAGTCTACAACATATAGGAGTATATGATTACTTCAAGGATTAAAAAATAAGATATAATATTTTGGTTTGAGAAAGTTGTTTCAAGATTGAGTGAGTTCCGGATGCACATGCTATGTGAAAGTCCTTTTGACTGATCATACGTCATGTAGGCATAAGGGACACAAGCATCTCACTCTATAACCAAACATATTATATACATTATATGACAATGAATTTATCATGGGATGATAGGAAGTTTATCATGTGATGATAAAGTAATGTCAAATTAGGTGACAGTTACAATTTTTGCAAAGGACATAAAGAGCTGTATAGTACAGAACACGGACAGAACCTCTTCCACAAGCAAACATGATCAGCACTGAGACTTCATGAGTAAGACTCCATGGGTGTTGGATCGAGAAAATGTAAACTAGATTATTGACTCTAGTGCAAGTGGGAGACNCCTCCCTACCCAGCTCACCTTCCTCTTACTCTTGACCAGCTTAGAGGAAGACTCGCTTCCACTCCCGCTCGAGCCACCGCGTTCCGTAGTTCTAGCGCCCCTCCTCGCTTCTTCACTAGATACACTCAGGAACCTCATGCCCAGTTGTTGGGAATATGCCCTAGAGACAATAATAAAATGGTTTATTAAGCATATTCACGTTTATGATAATAGTTTATTATCCATGCTATAATTGTATTAAATGGGAAACATAATACATGTGTGGAATATAAACACCCGGAGTCCTAGTGAGCCTCTACAGGACTAGTTCGTGATCAAGAGATAGTTAGAGTTTCCTAACTATGGACTTGTTATAGTCACTTGATAACGGAGTCATATCATTAGGAGTAATGGTGTGATGGACATGACCCAAGTAAAGAGTTGCAATTAATCGTGTCACAAAAGTTTTGTTGTCAACACTTTTAATATGCCAAATATAGTTTCCTTAGACCATGAGATTATATCACTCCCGTTCACCGGAGGAATACTTTGTGGACATCAAACGTCACTTCGTAACTGGGTGATTATAAAGATGGCTTTCAGGTATCTCCGATGGTGGGTTGTTGGGTGATATGAATCGAGAGTGGGATTTGTCCCTCCATGTGACGGAGAAGATATCTCCAGGCCTTCTCGGTAATATAGCATCAAAAGTCTGCAGACATGTGATTAGGTTGTAATCACCGGGATCCTATATTATGGACGAGTAAAGAGAACTTGCCGGTAACGAGATTAAACTAGACATGGGGATGTCAACGATTATATCTCGGGCAAGTAAAATATCGTGAGACAAAGGGAATCATATGAGATTAATTGAATCTCCGGCATTGTGGTTCAATCGAGAAAAGGTTATCGTTGAGTGTATAGGAATTAATATGGGCATTCCGGTCCCGCTATTAATTATTGATATGATCATGTCTATGCATTCTCGAACCCGTAGGGTCACACACTTAACGTTCCGATGAAATTAGGTTTTTGATGAATTAAATGATGAAGTGAATATGATGATTCGGAGTCTCGGATGGGATCCCGGACGTCACGAGGAGTTCCGGAGGAGACCGGAGAATAAGATTCATATATGGAAAGTGGTTTCCGGAGGTTTCGGAAAAGTTCCAGAAATTATTTATAGGGTACCGAAAGGTTCCGGAATGTTCTAGAAGGTTCTATAAGTGGGACACATATTGTATGGGGCCCACATGGACCAAAGGGGTACTGCTGGCCACTTGGGCCAGCCGCACCACTCAATGGCCCATATGGGCTAGCGGCATAGGAAGGGGGGGGGGGGAAATCCACTCCTAGTTGGACTAGGAGTTGGGCCCTCCACCCTTTAGAAAGGGAGCCCAAGGAGGAGTCCTAGATGGACTCCAACTTGGGGGGGCAAGGCAAGAGGGGGCCGGCCAGCCCCTACCCTTGCCCTAGCCGCCACCTATATAAAGGGGGGGAGGGAGGGGTGCGGCACACCCTTGAGGCAGCCGGCCCTTGCACCCTAGCTGCACCACCCCTCCACCCCTAAACCCTAGCCGCGCCACCCCTTACCCCGAAGGGCTGCCGCCGCCTCTCTCCATCTAGAGCTGCCGCACCACCTCTCCCCGAAGGGCTGCTGCGCCACCTCCTCCTCTCCCTCTCCTCTTGCTTGGCTTGGCGAAGCCCTGCTCGCGGAGATCGTCATCATCACCGGCACTACCGTCGTGCTGCTGAGATCATCAAGGCCACGTCCTCTCGCTTGCGGGATCAAGGAGTCGACGTCTTCATCGAGCCGTACGTGTGGACGCCACGGAGGTGCTGCCCGTTGCTGCACTTCACCGGATTGGATCTCGAGGATAATACATCTCCTCGCGACTAGACGAATCTAGTTGCGGGGATCGACTAGCCAACCCCTGCACCGACAAAACGCGTTTGTTGATCTTTAAGGGTAAGAGATTGGATCTCACCTTCGCTATCTTCATCTCGTAGATCTAGATACTTGGGGTTTATTCCGCTTCCCGCGTAGGAAAATTTTTTGTTTTCCATGCTGCGACCCCATCAGTGGTATCAGAGCCTAGATCTATTCGTAGATGTTGGTGCGATTAGAACACAAGGAGTTGTGGGCGTTGATATTTTATGTTGCTACCTTCTCGCGTGCACTTTGCATCTTTGCGGTATTGTAAGATTGAAGCGGCCCGGACCAACCTTACTCGTCCACGCACGAGAGACCGGTTCCACGACTGACATGCAACTTGTTTTGCATAAGTGGCTGGCGGGTGTCTGTTTCTCTTGCTTTAGTGAGGATGCAATTTTCAATGGAAGGCCTTTCAAAAGGATGAGTAAATAAGCAACTATTATATCACTGTTGTGGTTTTGCGTAGATTAGAACGGTTCTATCTCGTTGACCCAAGCCACGTAAAATTTGCATAAACAAAGTAGAGGTCGTCTAACTTGTTTTTGCAGAGGGGGTCAAGTGATGTGATATGGCCAATGTGATTTGTGATAATGTATGCAATGATCATGTTTGTAATATTTCGCGACTTGCATGTCGACGAGTACGGCAACCGGCAGGAGCCATATGGTTGTCTTTTATTTTATGTGACCTGCGTGTCAATGAATCACCATGTAATTGCTTTACTTTATTGCTAAGAGTAGCATTAGTTGTAGTTGCAATAGTTGGTGGACAACCATGGTCATGGCACCAAGATGATGGAGATCATGCCGGAGATGGAGATCTTGCCGGTGCTTTGAAGATGGAGATCTGAGAGCATAAGAAGAAAGGCCATATCATATCACAATTATGAATTGCATGTGATGTTTATCCCTTTTATGCACCTTATTGTTATGCTTAGATGTGATCGCGACGGTAGCATGATAAGGTGATCTCTCATGTTAATATCAAGATAATTAAGTGTTCTCCCCTAGTATGCGCCGTTGCAAAAGTTCGTCGTTTCGAAGCATCTCGTGATGATCGGGTGTGATAGATTCAACGTTCACATACAATGGGTGCAAGCCAGTTTGCACATGCGAAAATACTACGGTTGTCTTGACGAGCCTAGCATGTACAGACATGGCCTCGGGAACGCGGAACCGAAAGGTTAAACACGAGTCATATGAATGATATGATCAACACTGAGTTGTTCACCATTGAAGCTACATCATCTCACGTGATGATCGGTGGTGGTGTAGTGAATTTGGATCGTGTGTCACTAAACAACCGGAGAGATGTTGAGTTTAGTGGGAGTTCATATATTAATTTGATTAAGTTGAACTAAAATTATCATAAACAAGTGTCCTAAAGATGTCTTTGCAAAAATCCTTGTAGATCATGGGCGACTACAGTAGTATGTTTCTTGCTGAGGGGCTGCGTCTCGATGGGTCAAACTTCATCGAGTGGTATGAACGTCTTAGAGAAGTCCTATCAACCAATGATCAGCTCTACGTGCTACATGAACCCTTAGAAGAAAAACCCGATGCTTCTGCAAGTTACAACAAGCGTATGGATTGGCTCAGTCGGAGTAAGACTCACATTCAAGTCAATTGGTTGATGAGTGTCTTCATGAATTCAGACCTGTCCAAACAATTCAAGAACTTGAGTGCCATTGAGACTGTCACTAAGCTAAAGAAAATGTTCATAGCACAAGTGAGAATTGCAAGGTTTGAAGGTCTAGGTGTGTTTCTTTCAACTAAGATGGAAGAAAATGATCGCTTAGAGGAGCATCTGAAGAAAATGTATAGGATATATTACACTCTTATGGATGCTTGGGATATGGAGATGAGTGACGAATTCGTGATAGATGGGTTGTTGCATTCGCTTCATCCAAAATTCAAGAATTGTGTCAGAGACTATGTGAAGGAAAGGGATTCGATCACTTATCCGGAACTGATGTCTCGACTTCGTCAGATCGAAAGGAATCCCGTAGCAGGAGGAGTAGCCAATGCAGAAGGTATATTTTGATATACTAGTTATAAAGGTTTAAATGTCCCATTTACACTTGTGGTGAGCTAAGTATTTGATACTTGTGCTGTTTTATGAAAACAGGGCCTGCCGTTTGAGAAGTGCATGGAGGGACTGAGTGGATTTCGCGGGAAGATGGCAATCAAGGGGTTGATGCTGGCGATGTTTCACTTCTACATTTATCGTTTTAAATTAGAGGATTAGAATGAGTTTTGTAATCGAATTAAGTGTGATCTTAAATTAGTGTGTCTCGGTTTGTGAGACGGTCATTCATGTTAAAGACAAGTGGTTGTTCTGTTTTCATGAGTAATCCTTTTTGGAGATCACGTTTCGATTATGAGATTATTGTCCTTTGCTAGATTTAAACGATAATTAGTTAAACACTTATAAAATAAAGACATACTAAAAATATCCTAATGCCATGATGAAAATTGATTTAATTGTACTATTAGTGCCAAAAGCATCTTGATGCGCATCACTAAATAGTGTGGTTAAAAATGCCATTTTCTGAAAATGCCATGAGTTGCTGAAAATAAACACAAGTGTTGTTTATATTTTTCAGTAAATAAAAGACATCATTATTTTATCATGAATGAGTAAATAGGAGTATTTATTCATGTAATGATGAGACTTTGGAAGTAAAGGATATTAAGTTAACAAGATAATTGAGTCTTTTCGATTTGATCAAAAGAGACAAAATATTTGAGTTATTGTTTAGTATGGAGACTTGTGACAAGCGTTATCACAAATTACAATATTTAGAGATTATTCAAAAGGTGTTTTTGATAAACCTAAAGTATTGTAGTCACATTGTGTTTGACATTATGTGCTCAAAAAGAAGGGTTTTAGTTTTAAGGTTTTATTTGTATCATTTAGATTTATTTTGATAACACTCTGTTTTAAATAAAGGATCTATTTAATGATTTGCATTTCGCATATGAGTTATGTGAAATAGTGGTTTCAATAATTATGAGATAATTAAAAGACCAAAGCAAATGGAATTTTGTAGAATGTTCATACGAGATTATGAATAGAGATTCCACAATATGAGACTAAAAGTAACAAACCAATGTGTTTGGTTATGTTGTGTATTTTAGTGGTTTTATCGTGAAATGGTTTCATGGATAAAAGAATTGTTGGAATGAATTTAGAAAGTTTAAACCTTTCATGTTTATGTATCAAGTGGCACATTTGTAAAGTGCTTGTTAAAACTTGACACATAAAAGGTTTTAATGATGGAGATCATTGAATTTTGGTTTAACTTGTCTAAAGAGAAGTGGGGTTCAAGAATATGAATTTTGTCAGAAGTTGCAAAATAATATTCATGATTTACTTGTCGTGTTTGGGAAACAAGACATACCTGCAAAGCTACAAAAGAAGAAATAGAAACTTTAAATACGAAAGTGACTAAAAGTCATTCTATTTTAAGTTTGAATCATAACGTAATCGTTACTTGATTTTGTGAAAAGAATGTTTCACATATTTATTTTGCAAAAGAGTTTGCGTGGAATAAATAAAACTTAGAGTTGGCAAGGTGCTAGCGTTTCGTATATGAGTTCTCGAATCTTAAGAGTTAAGAATTTTGGAGGAGTCCAAAGTGTCGAGAAAGTGCATAAGAAACTGAGTGAGATCTAATTAAGATATGTGGTGACATATATTAAGTTAGAGCAGAAATTAATTTCCATAATCAAAATATGTGGTGACATATGTTTGAGTGGGAACTAGTTAATCATGATCAAATATAAAGATAACATATTTCTGAGTGGGAGCCACAGTGTTTTCACAATTTAATATGTGTATGGTGTATATTTGAGTGGGAGTTTACAACATAATGTTTGAATGAAATGCAGATTTCATAAATGTTGTAAATATTGTCATGGACCAATGCATAACTTATGAAGTTAGTTTGAACGTCAAATGTTCATGTAGATGAATGTATCTATGAAGGATAGATAAGTTTGATAAACATTAAAGTCAGATGTTTAACCTAAATATTTTTTGAAGGAGTTCAAAAATAAAACAAGAGAAGAATGGTTCATCTCATTGTTACGTATAGGTGAAACATTGAGTTTGAGAACTCAGTACAAAATTGATGGTTGGAGGATATGTTGGAATTCACTATGAATTGTTCATAGGTCTCAACATATAAGAACCATGTGTTTGTATATGACGATATGTGACCCAAGTTCTTAATAGTAAGAACATGTTGAATGAGGAGTCATTTTTCATGAAATTGAGATAAATTTAGAAAATGGTAGACTTGGTTGAAGTCATAAAGCCAGACTAAATTGGAGATCTCTTAATATCGGAGTAGCACAGCGAAAGCATGATCGGAAATATCGAAGTGCAAAGTTACACTGTCGATTTGTTAAGTCTACAACATATAGGAGTATATGATTAATTCAAGGATTGAAATAAGATATAATATTTTGGTTTGAGAAAGTTGTTTCAAGATTGAGTGAGTTCCAGATGCATATGTTATGGGAAAGTCCATTTGACTGATCATACATATAGGCATAAAAGGATATGAATATCTCACTCTATAACCAAACATATTATATACATTATATGATAATGAGTTTTATCATGGGATGATAGGAAGTTTATCATGAGATGATAAATTAATGTCGAGTTAGGTGACAGTTACAATTTTGCAAAGGACATAAAGAGCTGTAAAGTATAGAGGACGGACAGAACCTCTTCCACAAGCAAACATGATCAGCACTGAGACTTCATGAGTGAGACTCCATGGGTGTTGGATCGCGGAAATGTAAACTAGATTATTGACTCTAGTGCAAGTGGGAGACTGTTGGGAATATGCCCTAGAGACAATAATAAAATGGTTTATTAAGCATATTCACGTTTATGATAATAGTTTATTATCCATGCTATAATTGTATTAAATGGAAACATAATACATGTGTGGAATATAAACACCCGGAGTCCCTAGTGAGCCTCTACAGGACTAGTTCGTTGATCAAGAGATAGTTAGAGTTTCCTAACTATGGACTTGTTATAGTCACTTGATAACGGAGTCATATCATTAGGAGTAATGGTGTGATGGACATGACCCAAGTAAAGAGTTGCAATTAATCGTGTCACAAAAGTTTTGTTGTCAACACTTTTAATATGCCAAATATAGTTTCCTTAGACCATGAGATTATATCACTCCCGTTCACCGGAGGAATACTTTGTGGACATCAAACGTCACTTCGTAACTGGGTGATTATAAAGGTGGCTTTCAGGTATCTCCGATGGTGGGTTGTTGGGTGATATGAATCGAGAGTGGGATTTGTCCCTCCATGTGACGGAGAAGATATCTCCAGGCCTTCTCGGTAATATAGCATCAAAAGTCTGCAGACATGTGATTAGGCTGTAATCACCGGGATCCTATATTATGGACGAGTAAAGAGAACTTGCCGGTAATGAGATTAAACTAGACATGGGGATGTCAACGATTATATCTCGGGCAAGTAAAATATCGTGAGACAAAGGGAATCATATATGAGATTAATTGAATCTCCGGCATTGTGGTTCAATCGAGAAAAGGTTTTCGTTGAGTGTATAGGAATTAATATGGGCATCCCGGTCCCGCTATTAATTATTGATATGATCATGTCTATGCAATCTCGAACCCGTAGGGTCACACACTTAACGTTCCGATGAAATTAGGTTTTGCGATGAATTAAATGATGAAGTGAACGAATGATGATTCGGAGTCTCGGATGGGATCCCGGACGTCACGAGGAGTTCCGGAGGAGTCCGGAGAATAAGATTCATATATGGAAAGTGGTTTCCGGAGGTTTCGGAAAACTTCCGGAAATTATTTATAGGGTACCGAAAGGTTCCAGAATGTTCTAGAAGGTTCTAGAAGTGGGACCACATATTGTATGGGGCCCACATGGACCAAAGGGGTGCTGCTGGCCACTTGGGCCAGCCGCACCACTCAATGGCCCATATGGGCTGCGGCATAGGAAGGGGGGGAATCCCACTCCTAGTTGGACTAGGAGTTGGGCCCTCCACCCTTTAGGAAAGGGAGCCCAAGGAGGAGTCCTAGATGGACTCCAACTTGGGGGGCAAGGCAAGAGGGGGCCGGCCGGCCCCTACCCTTGTCCTAGCCGCCACCTATATAAAGGGGGGGGGAGGGAGGGGTGCGGCACACCCTTGAGGCAGCCGGCCCTTGCAGCCTAGCCGCACCACCCCTCCACCCCTAAACCCTAGCCGCGCCACCCCTTACCCCGAAGGGCTGCCGCCGCCTCTCCTCCATCTAGAGCTGCTGCACCACCTCTCCCCGAAGGGCTGCTGCGCCACCTCCTCCTCTCCCTCTCCTCTAGCTTGGCTTGGCGAAGCCCTGCTCGCGGAGATCGTCATCATCACCGGCACTACCGTCGTGCTGCTGAGATCATCAAGGCCACATCCTCTCGCTTGCGGGATCAAGGAGTCGACGTCTTCATCGAGCCGTACGTGTGGACGCCACGGAGGTGCTGCCCGTTGCTGCACTTCACCGGATTGGATCTCGAGGATAATACATCTCCTCGCGACTAGACGAGTCTAGTTGCGGGGATCGACTAGCCAACCCCTGCACCGACAAAACGCGTTTGTTGATCTTCAAGGGTAAGAGATTGGATCTCACCTTCGCTATCTTCATCTCGTAGATCTAGATCCTTGGGGTTTATTCCGCTTCCCGCATAGGAAATTTTTTTTGTTTTCCATGCTGCGACCCCATCACCAGTGTCTCCGCGTCGACATCGGCACACCCTTCCCCTCGTACGCCCCAGAACGCTGGGAAGGAGCATCAACGACATCGACATCATCGCACCTGCTACTCCCCTCGAGATGTAGTTCTAGACGCTAGCCTCAGGAGCAGTAGCGCTTGCATCCTAGTTGTGTATCGTAGTCGACGATCGCGTAGTCCGACGGGCGCGTGAATAATGTAGGAGTAATGGCTTGTCCCTCGCATAATATTGTGTACCATGTGTCATGTAACCCAACTCTCCATTGTGTAAAAACGCCTTGGTTTTATCTCTTGCTTTTATTTGGATCTTCTTGGATGTTGCATTTCTTTCTCCCCTTATGGAAGCTCATGGCACCCGTCAACCCCACCTTCAACCAACCAGGATGAGGCCCAACACAGGTACAAGTGGCAGCCAAGGAACCCCAATCCGCCGTTCAGCCCGACAAGCCGGCATGGACCCAATGCCCCCACAGCCGCCAACCCCACAGGAACCAACTCCAAGCCAGCTGTTGTTAATGATGGATGAACGCCACCAGCTGTACATGACTCAAATTATGAGAGAATTTGGCACCTACATGCAAGCACAGAACGCCCCTCGCCCGACCCGGTCCAAGCTGCAAGACTTTCAGCGTACCCGGCCACCCCAGTTCTCGCAGGCCACCAACCCACTCGAAGCAGATGATTGGCTCCGTACCATGGAAAAGAAGTTAGAGATCGCTAACATTGATGAGCAAGACAAGGTACCTTTCGTCACTCATTATCTTGAAGGACCAGCTAATGTGTGGTGGGACAATCAGAAAGATATGAGGGGAAATGGAACCACTATCACCTGGGCCGAATTCCAAGAAATCTTCCGTAAAGCCTACATACCCTCAAGTCTTATGAAGATGAAGCAGCAAGAACTCCTAGCACTCACTCAAGGCAACTCAACTGTAAGCGAGTACCTGACCAAGTTCAACAACCTTGCCCGCTATGCCCCTGATGACGTCAACACAGATGAAAAGAAGAAGGACCGATTTCTCCACGGAATGCACCAGGCCATCAAGACCCAACTCAGCGTCCTACAGTTTCCAGATTTTCAAGCCATGGTAAACACCGCACTGATTTCAGAGAAGGAACACCGCACCATCTATGATTCCCACAAGAAGAAGTTTGAGTCTCGCAAGCACCAGCCAGAAGAAGCTCACAAGAAGCCACGTACCTGGCCACCCAACTCACAGGCCACTGCACCTTCAACCACATGGACCCCACCCAGAAAGGAAGGATACCCCCGCAACGAGTTCTACCACAAGCGTCCACTCGTGGATGACTGCAAGAGGGAAAATTCCTGCTTTAAGTGCGGCAAGAAAGGGCACTACATAGCTAATTGCCCGTTGACCAAGAACAACTAATGGCAGTAACAACAATAGCAACCTCAACAACCCTCCCGCCGGAACAATCACGCCGCCTCAAGTCGCTCGTGTCCACCACATGTCCGCCGATGAAACCTACGAAGCTTCAGATGTGACGCTTCGTATGTGAACCACCAACGCTAAACTTGCAATAATTTTTGTTGACCCTGGAACTCCCCACCCCCTCGTCACAAGTTTCGTTGCAAGGCACCATTTTATGTTTTCCCTAGACTTGGACCTAAGCCACGAGTTCACGCGTGAGGAATGTCCCCTTCAAAGTTTGGGCAAGCCAGAACGCCACACCCACAGCAGAGTCACAAGGTTAAATAGAGGATAAACCCACCAAAGAGGAAGCCCCCTGGAAATGAGAGGATTCTTTGAGAGCAGAATAACCATACCTATTCCATGAGCAACTCGAATCTCGGGGACGAGATTCATTTTAAGGGGGGAAGGTTTGTCACATCCCGGATTTTGGACCAATAAATTTTTCCTTGTCAAAAACAAAACTTGGATTTGATTTTGGATCTTCTGATCTTGGCCCTCTATTTTATTCCACATTTCCAAAACCCTCAAGGATCACAAAATATTTGTCTTTTCCTTAATACAAAAAGGGGCCTAAACCCTAGCCGTCCAAAGGAGCTATATCAAGGGTGACTTAAAAAATTCCCCAAAAATTCCAGAGCGATCCCCAGCTAGAGTAGAACCTATTTATGCAAAATATTGGGTGACTTGTTAGGAAAGGATTTGACTTTTCCCCTGATTTGTTTTCTGCCAAAAAACCCAAAACCCTAGCTTTCCAAAGGAAGTAGGTCAAAAACATCTTCAAAAATTCTACAACAATTTAGGGAGGACCCCTACCCAATATGTAACCCAAATATGCAAAAATATTCCCTACCTTGCTAGAGAATTTTTGGAGATTTTCTCCACTTTACTTTCTGCCCCAAACTTGTTATTTTTGGAAACCGTACTGAATCTTTTTCAAAAATTACAAAATTTATAGGGTAGGTGCTCTGGACCAATCCCTACATACATGAATTTTTTTGGCCAATTATCTTTTATTTTAGATGCCCAAAATCCAATTTCCCTTTTCAGCAGAAGGTGTTCGATGAAATTTTTGTTTAGGACAAGTTTGGATTTTGGGAAAACTTTATTCTGCAGAATTGTAGAGTGTTGAATTTGGCACCAAGTGACATGATTAGTTTACCTTTTGGAACGATTGGATGAGAGAAACTTGGTGATGCCGATTTCGGCATGGCCTGGACCGTGGCCACCCCTGGCAAGGCCGTGCCCGACGGCGCCGCCCCTTTGTGGTCGCCGCTGGTGACCTCCCCCTCGCCTCCCCTCGTGTTCCCCTGCCTTCCCCACCTCCTCCATCGACTCCAGCACCCACGCGTCGCCCCTCCCTCGCCCCGCATGCTGCGGTCCGCTAGACGACGCGCCGCTCGGAACAGCGCCGCCGCAGGACCCCCTCCACCAGTGCCCCTCCACAGCCTCACCCGCGAATCCCGTCGACCAGCAACCAGACCGCGTCGCACTGCTGCTACACCATCGACGCGCCGCCCGTCGACTGCCCTGCCCCGGCCACCCCGTGTCGCCACCCCGTCGTGGCCGCCCGGACCCCTCACCGCCCACGCATGCCACGTCGCCCCGAGCTTATCCACGGGCGCGAGAATCCCGTCGTCTGCGACGCCCGGCCACCACACCCTCGACGCGCCGCCCGTCATCAAGTCACCTGCCCGGCCTCCCCGCCTCGACACCTCACCGCCAGCCTCGTCCGGACCCCCACCGCGGAGGGCTATAAAAGGAGCCCCCCGGCAGCAGTCAAGCACCGCACCACCACCCCCTCCCTCTGAGCCTCCTTCCCCTCCATAATCAGCTCCGCGGGAGCTCTAGAGCTCCGGCGACGAGCACGTCTCCACCGCTCGGTCTCTGGCAAATTCCCCACCTCCCGAACCACCCCGCCGCCAGCAACTCACCCCTCCTCCAATCCAAACCCCCCGGAGCCTGTAGCCGCCCTCACCGGAGCCTCGGATGACCTAAATCGCCGTCCCCGTCCTTGACGGTGAGCACGCCGGCGACGACCATCCCCTCCCCTCTCTGTTTCTTTTTTTTCTCTCAGGCGCGCGTACCGGTTCGGTAAGTAACTCGCTGACCAGTGGGCCCCGCCGGTCAGAGTTTTGAACTTTTCCAACCCGTTTCTTTGTTTTCTGTTTTAAAAAGGGGGCAGATTTTAGTGCTAACTTTGGGAGGTCATAACTCCCTCAAAAATATTCAAAAAAATATGAATCTTTTCCCAGTAGCTTGGTTTTGAAAAGATCTTTCCAATACCACTGGTTTCGATGGATTTAAAGTTCATTTGCCCACTGAACCTTGTAATACCTTGTGGAGGGTTTTAACCTTGTTTTTCATTTATTTAATAGATCAAAACCCTACCCTAGAAGAGGAAGTGGAACCTATCCCTGAAGGCAAGCCATCAGCCCCCAACCATCCGTTCCCAAGTCATCGATGCCTTATTTGACTTGTTTGTTACTTGTTTGCGTGATAGTTGCATCCCACATGTCTTATTTGATACCTATTATTTCATGTGACCTAATGCTACTTTTACTTTCCTGCAATACGATAAACCCATCAAGTGTGGGTTGAGTTCCGGCCGGCGACTAAATACATGTCGGGCACCGCCCGCGTGGATTGAATCTCGCCTACTTTCAGCACTATTATTCCAAGTAACTTTACTTTCCTGCAATACGATAAACCCATCAAGTGTGGGTTGAGTTCCGGCCGGCGACTAAATACATGTCGGGCTCCGCCCACGTGGATTGAATCTCGTCTACTTTCCGTAGAGTGGGGTGTGCGTATTTATTTACTCAACCCGTGGCTGCAACTGGCCGGAGACATCTCCGTCCTCGCCCGGTTGATTTTGTTATTTTCTTACTCGACCCGTGGCTGCAACTGGCTGGAGATATCTCTGTCCTCGCCGCGGTTGGTTTTGTCATTTTCATTTCTTACTCGACCCGTGGCTGCTACTGGCCGGAGACATCTCCGTACTCGCCCGGTTGGTTTTGTCATTTTCATTTCTTACTCGACCCGTGGCTGCTACTGGCCGGAGACATCTCCGTCCTCGCCCGGTTGACCTTACTTTACCTTACTGAACTACTATGTGGTTATTTTATGCTCATGTATATCTTGTGGACTAACGTTTGTTGCTGTCTTGTGGTTGAGGATAAAATTGACTAAAAAGATAACCACCTCCGTCGACTAGATTGGGTCTTATAGTGCCACTCGCCAAACACACCCGCACAACCATGCGTCGTTGAAATGGGCAGACCGTAGCTTAGTAGCCTATCGAGCCTCTTTTGATGCTACCCACTTGGCAAGTCTAGTCGGTTACTGCATAGTTGTGGTCGGGGCTAGTCTTGTGAAGGTTCCGGAGCTAGGCGTTGCTCATGAGATGGGGACGTGCCGGATTCACTACGTCATAAGACTTAGCCCGAGTGGTAAGTCGGTAGCTATACAAGGAGTGTCTTGGTAGAGCGGACGGCTACGGGGGAATAGGTTTGTGCTGTCGCCATGATGGGTGTAGTACTTCGGTACCGGCGGTACAAGCTTAGACCCCAACGTGTGGATAAAAGTTGCAACCTCTCGAGAGTGTCAAATCTAGAATCTAGTATTGTTCCTACTTAAGGAACGGTGTTGGGTCCAGTCACACTAGAGTCAGTCCAGTCGAACACGGAGAAATAAATTCACCAAGCGGTCAGAGTTGGCCAAAGCTGAATGAGCAGAAAGGTGGACCATAGTTGGTCAAATCTAAGCCCCGAAGTGGTCCGGAGTTGGTCAACCTTGAGAACATAAGTGTTGTGGATAGTGTTGTGTGGAAATGAGACTCGTTCTCATAAGCCATGGTTTTCGTCACAGGTAAGTAGGTAAGTTAAGTCCAACCGTTAAGCTTGGACTCGCACCTGCACCCATGCCATGCCATATAGGATCGTTGGTTACGGTTGATTGAGGATTGATGTCTTGCGAGTACATTCCATGTACTCACCTGGCTTTTCATGAGGCCAGATCCTCCTACCCCCGTCACCGAGTACCCCTTGTACGAGAACTAGATCCGGTATCCAGGCAGAGCCCTGTGGAGTTAGGCCTTCTTCGTCACACGCTTCCGCCAATCCGCTGACGCCCTCTGATGTAGTCATGTTAGATAAGTAATGTACAAACTGTTGTGTGCGCTAGGGCGCAGCCTTGTAAAGAGACCCTTGTAATCCATCGTCGGTTCCCCGACCCCTTAATAAAGCGGTTATGTTCTGCTATCAAGTTGTCATATATTCCGTGCTCCTGGGACTGATATATGGGGTAACTCGATCTCCGGATCGGGGTGCCATAGCCACGCGTCGCTGCCACCTCCCCTGTGCGCCGTCGGCCACTAGCCGACGCGCCGCTTGCACAGCGCCGCCCGGGCGCCCCCTCACCATTGCCGGCACTGCGCCCGTGACCGTCGATCCTATCCGCTCGGCCGCGAATCCCGTCGCCGGGCCAGTGCTCTCCCCGCTCCGCGACACGCCGCTGCTACACCATCGACGGGATGGTCGTCGACCCGCCGCTGCGGCCGGGACACCTCACCCCGCACTAGTGCCTAGCCCCCCCGTTCTTATCCACGGCCGAGAACGTCCGTCGTCTCCTCCCCTGCCACGGCCTCCTCGCTCGACACCTCGCCGCGGACCTCGTCCGGACCCCCACCGCGGTAGGCTATAAAAGGAGCCCCCGGCTCCCTTCGACCACCACACCACCACCCCCTCCCTCTGAGCCTCCTCCCTGCCCACGATTAGCTCCCCGGGAGCACCGGAGAGCCGGCGACGAGCACGTCTCCGCCGCTCGGTCTCCGAGCAATTCCCCACCTCCAGAGCCCCCCCGCCACCAGCACCTCACCCCTTCCCCAATCCAAGTTCCCCGGAGCCCGTAGCCACCCTCACCTTGCCCTAGGACCGCCGGAATCGACGCCCTCGTCCTCGACGGTGAGAACGCCGGCGACGGCGACTCCCTCCCTTCTGTTTCTTTTTTCTTTTTCCTGGAGCGTACCGATTCGGCTATGGGGCAACTGACTAGTGGGCCCTGGCAGTCAGGATTTTGAACATTTCCGAAATGTTTTTTTTCCTTTTTTTAAATTGGCAGATTCTAGGGTTAACTTTGGAAGATCATATCCCTCTCAAAAAAATTCAGAAAATTATGAAACCTTTTGCAGTAGCTTTGTTTTGAAATTCTCTATCCAATGGCACTGGTTTTGAAATATTTTAAGCTTATTTGCTTGGGAAGTTGTTGAGTAGCTATTGGTAGGTTTATAATGCCTATTTTTGAATTCTCTAATAGATTCCGACCATTTCAACGAAGTAGAAGTTGATCCCACACCCGAAGGCAAGCCATCAGCCCCCAACCATCTGTTCCAAGTTATCGATGCCTTATTTGTTGCTTGTTTGAGCGGTAGTTGCATCCCACATACCACACCCCATGCCTATTATTTCATGCTGATGATTTCTTGCAAACCATTGTTGTCACCTTTATTTCATGTCTATTATTTTATGTGATCTATCAATGCTACTTTTATTTTCTGCAATACGATAAACTCATGTTCCTTGAGTTGAGTTCCGGTACCCCGTCTAAATACACGTTGGGTCTTACCCAAGTGGATTGAATCGACTACTTTTCCGTAGAGTTGTGTTGTTGCGTTGGACGGTACCATGCACCACTCCCCATTCCGGCGACGATGGACTGGGGGAACCGCCGCAGTCAATGGAATGGTGGAACGGGATCGCGTGGACGCCTCCACTAACCTTGTAGTCGATCTGTGGCTGTCACTGGCCGGAGGTATCTCCGCCATCACCCGGTTGACGCTAACCAATTGTGCTACTTCATTTTCTTTACTCAACCCGTGGCTGCTACTGGCCGGAGACATCTCCGTCCTCGCCCGGTTGATCTTGTTATTTTATCTTTACTCAACCTGTGGCTGTCACTGGTCGGAGGAGACTCCACCATCGCCCGGTTGACCTTACCTTACCTTGCTGAACTACTATGTGATTATTTGATGCTCATGTATATCTTGCGGACTAACGTTTGCTGCTGTCTTATGGCCGAGAATAAAAATTGACTAAAAAGATAACCACCTCTGTCGACTAGATTGAGTCAAATAGTGCCACTCGCCAAACACACCCGCACAACCATGCGTTGTTGAAATGGGAAGACCGTAGCTTAGTAGCCTATCGAACCTCTTTTGATGCTACCCACTTGGCAAGTCTAGTCGGATACTGCATAGTTGTGGTCGGGGCTAGTCTTGTGAAGGTTCCGGAGCTAGGCGTTGCTCATGATTTGGGGACGTGCTGGATTCACTTCGTCATAAGACTTAGCCCGAGTGGTAAGTCGGTGGCTATACAAGGAGTGTCTTGGTAGAGCGGACGGCTACGGGGGAATTGGTTTGTGCGGCAGGTACCGGCTATACAAGCTTAGACCCCAACGTGTGGATAAAAGTTGCAACCTCTCGAGAGTGTGAAATCTAGAATCTAGTATTGTTCCTACCTAAGGAACGGTGCTGGGTCCAGTCACACTAGAGTCAGTCCAGTCGAATACGGAGAAATAAATTCACCAAGCGGTCAGAGTTGGCCAAAGCTGAATGAGCAGAAAAGTGGACCATAGTTGGTCAAAGCTAGGCCCCGAGGTGGACCAGAGTTGATCAAGCTTGAGAACATAAGTGTTGTGGATAGTGTTGGGGAGATGAGACTCATTCTCATACGCCACGGTTTTCGTCACAGGTAAGTAGGTAAGTTAAGTCCAACCGTTAAGCTTGGACTCGCACTTGCACATGCCATGCCATATAGGATCGTTGGTTACGGTTGATTATGGATTGATGTCTTGCGAGTACATTCCATATACTCACCTGGCTTTTCATGTGGCCAGATCCTCCTACCCACGTCGCCGAGTACCCCTTATACGAGAACTAGATCCGGTATCCAGGCAGCGCCCTGTGGAGTTAGGCCCTCTTCGTCACACGCTTCCGCCAATCCGCTGACGCCCTCTGATGAAGTCATGTTCGATAAATAATGTACAAACTGTTGTGTGCGCTAGGGCGCAGCCGTGTAATGAGACCCTTGTAATCCATCATCGGCTCCCCGACCCCTTAATAAAGTGGTTATGTTCTGTTATCAAGTTGTCATATATTCAGTGCTCCTGGGACTGATATATGGGGTAACTCGATCTCCGGATCGGGGTGCCACAGAGCTTGGTATCAGAGCCTAACTACCGGTAGGATACCCTAGTTCTAAACGGAGCCTTAGATAGCGAATGTTGCTTTGCTTGCTTTTAATTGTTTCTCTATCGGTTTGTGTTTTTTCTAACCTTGCAACTCACATTTTTGGCTTCTACCTCTGGTACAGATGAAGTTCGAGCTACCCGTAGAAACCCCCGCCTTGAACGTTCCCGGCATGCCACAATTCCTCCGGGAGTTTGGGCACACTTCTACCCAACCTCTCCTTCCCCGACATACCGCGTACTCGCCTCCCGTTCTGGTGGGACTCACCCTGAGTTCGTCGCCACCATCTACTTGTGCGCCTCGCCCGTGGGCCAAGGACACACGTACGCCCTCTCCTCCGGCATCACCCACCAGGAGACCCGAGCCATCCAAGAAGCCGCCGCAGATGCCATCGTTCTTCTCCGCACCCACGACCCTATCATGAGGAGGTGCCCCCGCTATGCATACCTCCCAAGGTTTGATTGGGGCAACGGAGATGTCCTCTTTCCCAACCCGAGGAATCCCTCTTCAAAGCTCACCGCCCTTCTCCAGTACACATCCCACCTCCACCAGTACCTGCATGACACTCCTTCTCAACTATCTACATTTCACGCTAGCATGGCTGCGGTTGAAGCAACAAGAGCACCAGGACTCGGACCTTCCCACAAGATCCCTCCGTACCCAGCCCACCTTCCCCGTACTCTTGACCAGCTTAGAGCAAAACTCGCTTCTACTCCCGCTCGAGCCACCGCGATCCGTAGTTCTAGCGCCCCTCCTCGCTTCTTCACTGGATACACTCAGGAACCTCAGGCCCAGTGTCTCCACGTCGACATCGGCACACCCTTCCCCTCATACGCCCCCAGGACGCTGAGAAGGAGCATCAACGGCATCGACATCATCGCACCTGCTACCCCCCTTGAGATGAAGTTCTAGACGCTAGCCTCAGGAGCAGTAGCGCTTGCATCCTAGTCGACGATCGCGTAGTCCGACATGCGCATGAATAATGTAGGAGTAATGGCTTGTCCCTTGTATAATTTTGTGTACCATGTGTCATGTAACCCAACTCTCCATTGTATAAAAACGCCTTGGTTTTATCTCTTGCTTCTATTTGGATCTTCTTGGATGTTGCATTTCTTTCTCCCCTTATGGAAGCTCATGGCACCCGTCAACCCCACCTTCAACCAACCAGGATGAGGCCCAACACAGGTACAAGTGGCAACCAAGGAACCCCAATCCGCCGATCAGCCCGACAAACCGGCATGGACCCAATGCCCCCACAGCCGCCAACTCCACAGGAACCAACTCCAAGCCAGCTATTGTTGATGATGGATGAACGCCACCAGCTGTACATGACTCAAATTATGAGAGAATTTGGGACCTACATGCAAGCACAGAATGCCCCTCGCCCGACCCGATCCAAGCTGCAAGACTTCCAGCGTACTCGGCCACCTCAGTTCTCGCAGGCCACCAACCCTCTCGAAGCAGATGATTGGCTCCGTACCATGGAGAAGAAGTTAGAGATCGCTCGCGTTGACGAGCAGGATAAGGTACCTTTCGTCACTCATTATCTTGAAGGACCAACCAATGTGTGGTGGGACAATCAGAAAGATATGAGAGGAAATGGAACCACTATCACCTGGATTGAATTCCAAGAAATATTCCTCAAAGCCTACATACCCTCAAGCCTTATGAAGATGAAGCAGCAGGAACTTCTAGCACTCACTCAAGGCAACTCAACTATAAGCGAGTACCTGACCAAGTTCAACGACCTTGCCCGCTATGCCCCTGAAGATGTCAACACAGATGAGAAGAAGAAGGAGAGATTTCTCCACGGTATACACCAGGCCATCAAGACCCAGCTCAGCGTTCTACAGTTTCCAGATTTTCAAGCCATGGTAAACACCGCACTGATTAGAGAAGGAGCACCGCACCATCTATGATTCCCACAAGAACAAATTTGAGTCTCGCAAGCACCAGCCAGAGGAAGCTCGCAAGAAACAACGTACCGGGCCACCCAACTCACAAGCCACTGCACCTCCAACTACCTGGACCCCACCCAGAAAGGAAGGATACCCCCGCAATGAGTTCTACCACAAGCGTCCACTCGTGGATGACTGCAAGAGGGAAAATTCCTGCTTTAAGTACGGCAAGAAAGGGCACTACATAGCTGATTGCCCGTTGACTAAGAACAACAATGGCAATAACAACAATGGCAACCTCAACAACCCTCCCGCCGGAGCAATCAAGCCGCCTCAAGTCGCTCGTGTCCACCACATGTCCGCCGAAGAAACCTACGAAGCTTCAGATGTGATGCGTGGTATGTGAACCACCAACGCTAAACTTACAATAATTTTTGTTGACCCTGGAACTCCCCACTCTCTCGTCAGAAGGTTTCGTTGCAGGGCACCGTTTTATGTTTTCCCTAGACTTGGACCTAAGCCACGAGTTCACGCGTGAGGAATGTCCCCTTCAAAGTTTGGGCAAGCCAGAACGCCACACCCACAGCAGAGTCACAAGGTTAAATAGAGGATAAACCCACCAAAGAGGAAGCCCCCTGGAAATGAGAGGATTCTTTGAGAGCAGAATAACCATACCTATTCCATGAGCAACTCGAATCTCGGGGACGAGATTCATTTTAAGGGGGAAGGTTTGTCACATCCCGAATTTTGGCCCTATAAAATTTTCTTTGACAAAACCAAAATTTGGACTTGGATTTGGATCTTCTGATCTTGGCCCCTCTATTTTATTCCACATTTCCAAAACCCTCAAGGTTCACAAAATATTTGTCTTTTCCTTAGTACAAAAAGGGGCCTAAACCCTAGCCTTCCAAAGGAGCTATACCAAGAGTGACTTCAAAAATTCCCCAAAAATTCCAGAGTGATCCCCATCTAGCTTAGAACCCATTCATGCAAAAATATTGGGTGACTTGTTAGGAAAAGATTTGACTTTTCCCCTGATTTATTTTCTGCCAAAAACCCCAAAACCCTAGCTTTCCAAAGGAAGTAGGTCAAAACCATCTTCAAAAATTCTACAAAAATTCAGGGAGGATCTCTAACCAGTGTATAACCCAAATATGTAAAAATATTCCATACCTTGTTTAGGAAATATCTGAGTTTTTCCATGATTTACTTTCTGGCCTAAACCTTATTATTTTTCGAAACCCTACTAAAACTTTTTCAAAAATTCTAAAAACCCCAAGGTAGATGCTCCTAACCAATACCTACCTCCTGTAATTTTTCTAGAGAAATATCTTTTATTTTAGTTGCCCAAAATCCAATTTCCCTTTTCAGCCGAAGGTGTTCGATGAAAATTTTCCTTCTGCCAAGATGCAAACTAGCTCAAGAACATATCTAGACTTTAGTAGATCTTCTCTTTCTGCACCGAGTGACACGGTCAACTTTCCAATTTCGTGCCATATGGTGCCAATGGCATGACCATGCCGGTCATGGCATGCCCTTTGGCGTGGCCACCATGGCCATGGCCGCACCCGACGGCGCCGCCACTTTGTGGTCGTCGCCGGTCTCCCCCCCTGAGCTCCTCTTGCGCCCCCTGCTTCTCCTCCTCTCCCTCGACCACCCCCCTGAGCCACGCGTCGCCGCCACCTCCCTTGTGTGCCGTCGGCCACTAGCCGACGCGCCGCTTGCACAGCGCCGCCCGGGCCCCCCCTCACCAGTGCCGGCACTGCGCGCCCGTGACCGTCGATCCTATCCGCTCGGCCGCGAATCCCGTCGCCCGGCCAGTGCTCTCCCCGCTCCACGACACGCCGCTACTACACCATCGACGGGATGGTCGTCGACCCCGCCGCTGTGGCCGGGACACCTCACCCCGCACCAGTGGGCCAGCCCCACCCGTTCTTATCCACGGCCGAGAAACCCGTCGTCCAGCTCCACCCTGCAGCTACACCGACAGCGCGCCGTCCGTCGTCTCCTCCCCTGCCACGGCCTCCTCGCTCGACACCTCGCTGCGGACCTCGTCCGGACCCCCACCGCGGTGGGCTATAAAAGGAGCCCCTGGCTCCCTTCGACCACCACACCACCACCCCCTCCCTCTGAGCCTCCTCCCTGCCCACGATTAGCTCCCCGGGAGCACCGGAGCGCCGGCGACGAGCACGTCTCCGCCGCTCCGTCTCCGAGCAATTCCCCACCTCCAGAGCCCCCCCGCCACCAGCACCTCACCCCTTCCCCAATCCAAGTTCCCCGAAGCCCGTAGCCACCCTCACCTTGCCCTAGGACCGCCGGAATCGACGCCCTCGTCCTCGACGGTGAGAACGCTGGCGACGGCGACTCCCTCCCCTCTGTTTCTTTTTTCTTTTTTCTTTTTCCTGGAGCGTACCGATTCGGCTATGGGGCAACTGACTAGTGGGCCCTTGTCGTGGTGGGTTGCACGGCATATCCATCAGAGATGGAAAAGATTGTGGGGCAGGCGACGATGGATGCTCGCGCGGGATTGGGCAACAAGCACACAAAACACGCGCTAGTTACCCAGGTTCGGGGCCCTCCTTGTGGAGGTAACACCCCTACGTCCTGCCTTTCTTGTTCTTATTGCTAGATCACAAAATCGGGCTACAATGGTGCTCCTTGAGCTGTCTCCGGTGGCAACCGGCTAGAGATCCTAGCCGGCTGGAGGTTGAAGATGAAGTTACGTGCGTCCGTCTCCTAGATACCTCGCGCTGGAGGTTCTAGCCCGCTTTATATAGGCAGCGGGCTAGGGTTTTGGGTTACAGGGAAGTTACATGTTTGCCCCTATGACATCACTACTTTCTGAGCCGGCTGGAGCTTGTTGTCATGATTCGGTACAGGAGATGCCCGACAAGGGGTACTGTTCACCCAGAGCGGTTATCCGGACAGGGCCCACTCATACGGAGCTGTCGGTAGGTGTGGTCGGCTTCAGCCTAGCCGGTCGTCCGCCTCCGGGTAGACGTAGGCGGCTCGCTTCACCCGGCTGGTTCCAAGCGGCACGCTGCGCAGCCGGCTCTTGTTCAGCCGGCCTGCGAAGAACTGAAGGAATAGGCTTCTTTGGGATATCCGGGGTTCATATCCCCGACACTAGCCCCCGAGATCGTGGAGCCTTGCTAGCTTGCTGGGAAGACTTCTCGATCTTTCCCTCTGTTTTGAACGTTGCGGTTGAAATGTCGTGATGCTCCGGTTGGAACCGAAGTCGGGTGGAGCTGAAGCTGGCTCGTGGGGAATGCTCCACGGGCACTCCTCTCCTTGGTTGTGTGCTGTCGAAGTTGTCGGTGACTAGTCTGGCTTCGTGGTGCGGGATCCGTAGATCTTTGCGGTCCGGAACGGCCGGCTCGAAGGCATGGGTCGTGGCTTACGTCAGTCACGACCTGCCGCCTTGGGGAGCCGTTGGCGTTCTGCCCAAGGCCTGGCGCACGTCGCCTCGGCTTCACCGGGCTGGATTTTCTGTGGCAACTGCTTGCTTGCGGGATTATCTGCGGAAAGTGCGGCACGCTTGCCCGCCACGCGGCGCGACGAGCAGGGCGGTTCCGCCTGCTTCGCCTTTAAAGTGGAAAGAGGGGGAACGGCCGGGGTTACCAGTTCCCCATTCTCGCCTCGTCTTCTTCGCTACTGCTTGCGCTCCCTAGCTCTTGCCCATCTTCTCTCTCGTTCGTGCCATTCTTGCATTCGCCTCTCTCGCAACGGGAAATCGAACCTCCATGGCGAGCTCGGGTGCGTGGATGGGCTCCACTATGGATGACGAATTCATCTGGAAGTTCCGTCGGAACAAGTTCTTGGGAATGACAGGTGACGTGGAGGCCTGCACTCCCCCTGAAGGAGAAATTTCTCCGGCGCACAAGACCGGCGAGGTCGTCATGTTCTCCGCTCATCTGGAGCACGGATTGGGGCTCCCGGTGAGCTCCTTCTTCGTCGAATTCCTGCGCTTCTACGGGCTGCAGCCCCATCATTTGGGGGCAAACTGCATCACCCAGCTGTCCTGCTTCGTCACGCTGTGTGAGGCGTACTTGGGCCTCTGGCCCAGCATGGAGATCTTCGGCCTGTTCTTCTTCCTGCGGTCTCAGACGACCGCCGGGCAGTAGCGCGACTGCGGCAGGGTCTCCATCAGCGCGAAGAATACGTCGCTGCCCAAGATTAATCTGCCTGACTCCATCAAGAAGTGGCAGAGCTCATACTTCTACGTCCGGAATCTCACGGACGTTGACCGAATCGGCCTTCCGGCCTTCTCCAATGAGCTGCCGGCTTCCAAGTCCTGGCTCCGGAAGCCGCCTGTGGACGAGGGTCTCGAGAACGCCTTGTTCGGCCGGCTGAAGGTGCTGGTGGAGTCCGTCCTGACGTCCAGGCACCTGACCCTGGCGTGGCTGTCAAGGCGGATATACCCGCTGCAGGCGTGTCCACACAAGATGTGCTTCTATTCTGGCATCCGGGATCCTATCCGGGCCAGCTTGGGGGTGCCGAAGATGAAGACCCTCCGCAAGTGGGCTTCCCGCCTCGTCACCGATAGGATCGAGGAGGACTAGGATTTCGGGTTCGACCCGTTCACCCGCTCGTACCGTGCTCCTGAGGTTAGCCATCAATCTCTAATCCGTCTTTGATTCCTTCGTCCGGCTGCCGCCTGACCCGGTCGGCCTGTTGTACAGCTTTGCGAGCTTTAGAGGGTTGAGGATTTCGAAGTCGTCTTCGAGCCTGACGTCCGCGGTACCCTCACCAAGGCGCTGACAGCTCTGCTGGAGGAGGAGTCTGCTGACGAGCAGATGGGGGAGGAAACAGATGCCGCCGCCGAGGATGAATCGGGCGGCGGCGCCCGCGTCGCCCCGGACAGGCGCGGCGACACCACCGAATCGTCCGGTGGGGGCGCTGATGTTGGTGAGGATGGCGGTGGCGATGATGACGCTGCTGGCACCGCAACGAGCCCTATCCCCTCTGCCGACTCCGGCTCCGATTCGGCAGCCTACAGGGATGAGGACCTCGAGCGCGCTGCTCCGCCTCCAGTTTCGTCATCCCACGGTGAGTCTTCTGAGCCCGACACCGCCGGGCAAGCTGACGGTGTCGTGCGCGTGGTAGTAGATCTCTCCAGTGGTTCCGAGCGGGACTCAGGGGGTTCTTCTTCCGTGCCAGCCTCCAAGCCGGCGCCATCTGCCAGCAGGACCAAGAAGTTGGAGGCGGCGGCGCGGAAGGAGAAAGCGATCCTCCCTCCGCGGGTCATGAGGGAGAGGCGGTCGAAGTCGACTGCCGATGCCGATGCGAACGCCGCGCCGCACAAGCGGAAGGGCGTGTTTGAGAAGCGGGGCGTGCTGCCCGCCAAGAAGCTGGCTTCTACGTCACCCCGGCCTACTACGGCCGGCTTGATGCCCGCCGGGAAACCAACGGCGGAGGCCCGGGCGGACGAGATTGTGGCCGAGGTTAGGGCCAAGGTTGACGCCAGGATGGCGGAGGAGGCGGATGCCCCCACTAGTGGGGCCGACAATGAGGTGACTGGTCACGTTTCCGGTGGTGATTTTATTTATGATTTGAACCCGGGTGATTTGGAGAGGGAGTTTTATGGTCAAACGACGCAGGCGGTTTTGGCCTTGGAGACGTCTGACGCTGGTCCGATTGTGGAGCAGCTACTGGCCTCGAAGGAGGACGAGGAGAGGACGAAGGCGGCGGACGTGGAGAGGGTGGAACCTGCCGCCGACGGGACCAGCGCTCAGGTGGTTAATTTTTCTCTTCCTGTTGACCTTGGTAATGACTCGCGCATTGAAGACATGGAAAAAGCTATTTACGCGGAGCTGGCGCAGGCGGATTCGATCCGGGCAGAAATGGACACCAAGGCGGCCGCGAGGCAACTGGCGGCTGCCAAGGTGGCTGAGGAGAAGGCGGGAGCGGGCGTGGATGCCCGCAAGACCGCGGAGGCCGGTACTGGGGTTGAAGTAGTGCCGGCCCGCGCGGAGCGGCCGGTTGAAGACTCTGCTGTTCCAGCGAAGGGCGGCGAGGTGCCCTCCGGAGGCGTGAAGCGCTTGTCTTGTGGTAGAAATCTTGCGACTTGTACTTGGTGGTGACGCTTTCCTCGCTTTGAAGAGCACCGCTTCCAATAGTGGAGACGGCGCCCGTCGCGGTGGTGGAATCGGCCCTGGTGCTTGCCACCGAGACCCCTGTGGCGCAGGCGGCTGATCCGCCTTCTGAGGCGGCGACGGTGACGGCGGATGCGGAACCGGTTGGCCCGGTGTCGGCAAATGCCGCTCCCCCTGTGGTCGACCCCGACCCTCTAGTTTCAGCAGGTGGCACTGAGGCGTCGGCAGACGCCTTCCAGATAGTCCTCTGGCCCGGCGCCGGGGCCGGACATCTCGCCTTCCCCTCTCCTTCCTCAGCGGTGGCCGAAACGTCCAAGGACAAGGCCATTGCGGGGGCGACGGCTTCGCTCCCTGGTCCTCGCCAGTCGATCTTGGTGTCTTCTCAGCCATATTCTGGGCCGGTGCCGGCTCTGCCCAACGCATCGGGGAGGATTCCCCTCGCCGCACTGGCGGAGCAGACGGCCAAGGAGAACTTGGCCAACATAACGTTGCTCTGCTCCTCCATAGAGCAAGGCTTTGCTGAGGCGGCATTGCTCAAGCGAGAGCTTGAGGCGGCTAAAGGTCTGGCTTTTTTTCTTGCTCGCATTCTCTGTCTTGTCGTTCTGCATTTTTTTTTCTTGTATGTCTTGGTTTGATGATGATCCGATCTCCACAGGCGACACCACCTCCCGCGCCGTCTTGGAGAGGCAACTGAAGGAGAGGGACGCCGCCCTGTCCTTGGCCAAGGCCAATCTCCAGGCGGCGGAAAAGACGTCGGAGGAGCGCCGCCTCGAAGTCGTCTGGCTGGACGAGGAAGCGGCGAAGCTGCAGGAAGCTGAGCGGCGGAAACAGGGCGAGCTTGACTCACTCCGCGAGAATGCGGTCGAGCTGAGGAATCTGCTGAAGGAGTCTGCCGAGGCCAACGACCAGGTCGTCCAAGCGGCCAAGGCGCGTGAGCTTGAGCATGAGCGGCTGGTGGGCGGCCTGGTCAAAGAGGTTGAGCGCGTGAACGAACTAATCCTCGGTAAGTGAGGTCTCTTCCGCCTTGACTTCTTGTTCGGGATGCTCTACTCGGCCTCATCGGTTTGAAATGCAGGCCTCTATCCCGAGGTAGACGCGCAAATCCAGAGATATGCTGCCTGGGCTCATTCCCGACCGGAGTCCTCCGGTGCTGCTGCTGGGTCTACTCCGACAGCCGTCTCCCGTCTTCTTCGATTCGGCCAGGAGTTCGATCGGTTGAAAGAAGCGGTCGGCGGCGTGCTTGAGAATATGTGGCCGGATGCTCCCTTGCCAGCTGCTCTCCATGATTTGTTCGCCCGGCTTGAAGGGGCACCACTTGGCATCAACGAGCAAGTGGAGATGGCGGCGCGCGGAGGCACCGACATGGCGCTGGCCGTGGTGAAGTCATGGTATCTTGGCGTGCAGATGAGCAGGCTGTTGGATGGCTTCCGCACTGGAACATCCCTCGCGAGCCTGCGTCCGGAAATCACCATAGCCTTAGGGCGAGTTGCCGAGGCGGTGGACTTGACGAAGCTTGTGCCTGCTGAACCGTCTTCGGCGCCACAGCCGGCTGAAGATACTGGAGCCGGCGACGCTGCTGCTGCCACCGATGCCACTACCGCCTGATTTGCTTGTTTCCCTGGAGTGCCGGGTGTAACTGTCGTTCTGTACTATTAACTGTCCTGCCACATTATTCACCTTGTTATTTTGGGCACTCTTGAAGATTGCCTTGTAAAAATTCGCTATTCTGCTTCCTGCCGTAGACTGTTATCATGAGTGCCGTTTTCTCTGTGATTGCTGGGTCTTTGTGCCAGAATTCATGCTCGTTTTGGTGATGATAATCACCATGCCTAGCCCCCGAATTTTGGGCCGGCTTGAGCATCTAGCCGGATCGAAATTTCATGTCCTTTGTTTGTCTTTCGTTTTATTCCGTCGTCGTTATGTCGTGCAGCCCCCGAGTCCGTGACTCGTGGTGTTGTAGTTATGCTTCCGGGACTGCGGAACCGGCTTGCCAGCTGCGCAGCCCCCGGGTATTTTATGCCGGCTGACAGCTTGGCAGCCCCCGAGTCCGTGACTCGGGGTGATATAGATATGCGTCCGGGTCTGGGCACCCGACTTGGCGGGTGCGCAGCCCCCGGGTATTTTATGCCGGCTGACGGCTTGGCAGCCCCCGAGTCCATGACTCGGGGTGATATAGATATGCGTCCGGGTCTGGGCAGCCGACGTGGCGGGTGCGCAGCCCCCGGGTATTTTATGCCGGCTGACGGCTTGGCAGCCCCCGAGTCCATGACTCGGGGTGATATAGATATGCGTCCGGGGTCTGGGCAGCCGACGTGGTGGGTGCGCAGCCCCCGGGTATTTCTTGCCGACTAACGGCATGGCAGCCCCCGAGTCCGTGGCTCGGGGTGATATAGATATGCGTCCGGGTCTGGGCAGCCGACGCGGCGGGTGCGCAGCCCCCGGGTATTTCTTGCCGGCTAACGGCTTGGCAGCCCACGAGTCCGTGGCTCGGGGTGTTATAGATATATGCCCGGGTCTGCGGAACCGGCTTGCCGGCTGCGCAGCCCCCGGGAATTTCTTGCCGGCTAACGGCTTGGCAGCCCCCCAGTCCGTGGCTCGGGGTGATATAGATATGCGTCCGGGTCTGGGCAGCCGACGTGGCGGGTGCGCAGCCCCCGGGTATTTTATGCCGGCTGACGGCTTGGCAGCCCCCGAGTCCATGACTCGGGGTGATATAGATATGCGTCCGGGGTCTGGGCAGCCGACGTGGCGGGTGCGTAGCCCCGGGTATTTCTTGCTGGCTAACGGCTTGGCAGCCCCCGAGTCCGTGGCTCGGGGTGATATAGATATGCGTCCGGGTCTGGGCAGCCGACGCGGCGGGTGCGCAGCCCCCGGGTATTTCTTGCCGGCTAACAGCTTGGCAGCCCACGAGTATGTGGCTCGGGGTGTTATAGATATATGCCCGGGTCTGCGGAACCGGCTTGCCGGCTGCGCAGCCCCCGGGAATTTCTTGCCGGCTAACGGCTTGGCAGCCCCCGAGTCCGTGGCTCGGGGTGATATAGATGTCCGGGTCTGGGCAGCCGACGTGGCGGGTGCGCAGCCCCCAGGTATTTCTTGCCGGCTAACGGCTTGGCAGCCCCCGAGTCCGTGGCTCGGGGTGTTATAGATATACGCCCGGGTCTGCGGAACCGGCTTGCCTGCTGCGCAGCCCCCAGGAATTTTATGCCGACTTGGGCTTGCCTCCTTGGCTTCTGTGCGTGGACCCGGTTGCAGTTAGTGATGAGTTCCATCATCTGCGTCCCACTGCCACGTGTAGACCGTGGGATCGTGGGTGACGGTTGGGTCTCCCACGTTGTCCCCTGCTTCTGCTATAAAGCTTGGTAGTTTTCTTTCCCCATTTGCGCTTCCTTCCTCTCCCTTCACCTTCTTCCTCTTGTTCCTTCGCAGCTCCGCCATGGTGAAGTCCGAGCCTATGGACGTTGCTCCCGAGGAGACCGCCGCTGCGCCTCCGGCGAAACGTCCTCGCGGCCGTCCTCCTAAGAAAGGCGGACGGGGATGAGGAAAGGTGATCGCCACCGTCGTTGCCGGTAGCAGCGCTGGCCGCGGCAAGGGGGGCGGCCGCACTGGTTCGAAGAAGGCGGGTGCCGTCGGTGGCGGCGTTGGTGGTGGTGTTGGTCGCGGCAAGAATCTCCTTGTTCTTCATGACTCGTCGAGCGAGGAGGAGGCCACTCCTGTTCTTCCTCCTCCGGGTTTTGATCCGATTCCCAAGTATGCTCCCTCTGCTGCCGCTGACAGCGAGGAAGACAGCACGGAGTTGTCTTCCGCCTCTTCTGATTCCCTTGAGAATCCCTGGCGCCTGGGATGGGATGTGTTTCCCATCGAAGAGTTCCTCCTGATCCTGCACCCGCCGGTTATTGGGCCGGTGCAGAGGCTTCCTGATGCCTTCGCCGACGCGCTGCCGGGCGTTGGCCACTTCATGTTCAAGCTCTTCCGTGAGGGTGCTACCCAGGGCCCCTGGAATGCCACTGTGCGATTCACCTCCCAGGTGGAGGGTGATGATGTTGTCAACAAGGTGGAGTTTGTCAGGGGATGGGACGAGTTTGCCGACTTCTACGAGCTCGAAGCCGGCTTCATCCTCTGCTTCCACCTTCGGCGTGACCGAGGCATCTTCTATGTGAAGGTGTTCGACGGCACCCTCTGCCTCAAGCCCTGGGTTGGCAAGAAGAAAGGTGGAGCCGAGAAGTCGACGGATGCCATCTAGGGAGCTCTTTGCCGGCTTGGCCTTGTAGTTGCGCGGGGAAAGTCTGCCTGTGGACTTCCCTCTTTTGTTTTGTTGTTCATCTTCCGTCTGTAAGGTTTTACCCTTGATGTTTAATGCTACTTGCTTTTGTTCCTGTACTTGTTTACTTGCACGCAGTTTTAATTTCCTGCTCGTCATGCTTGTGTCCGGCTTGGGCTTTCGAAGCCGGTTGGCGGCATTTTCATGCGTGAAATGAAACGACGAAGTGGTTAGCCTATTCCTTTAATCATGGAGAGCATTTTTACTTTGCTTTAGGTATTTTCGCACTCGCCTGTAGCCTTCCCCGGCGTCGTTCGTGTGCACTTCACTGTCCAGCGGGATCATGCACACTACTACAACGTTAGGATCCGGTTTGTTGGGCCAGAGTTTTCTCAGCCGGCAACGATTTCTGTTTCTTACGTCTTTCGCATATAGTCGGCCTCCAGCTTATTCTCTTGCCAGCCTTAACCGGATCCGAAGAGTTAGCCGTTTAGCGCTGTGTAGTTAGTTGTCCATAATAGGAGAAGCTGTTGCCGACTGCCGGCTTGGCCGAGTTTATGGAAGAGCATTATTCCAGCCGGCAATACTTCCCTTTATGCGTTTTTCACGTTGTTGGCCCCCTCCAGCTTAATCTCTTGCCGGCCTTAACCGGATTCGAAGAGTTAGCCGTTTAGGGGTTAGTTACGCTACATGGCCGCTAAAGGCAAGCTTGCCGGCTGCCGGAAGAACCGGAAAGGAGATGCAGAAAAAGTTGCGAAAAACTGCTCATGTGCTCATCATTCTCATTTATTTATTGATAGCATAGGTGATACATACATGGTTCTTTCTCAGGTGTAGAATCGACGCAAGAGTGACGCATTCCATGGCCTTTCCGTTTCATCACCTTCCTTGTCCTTCGTGTCCTTTTTGTGTCCGCGGGCGTCGATCAAGTAGTATGCGTCGTTGATGAGCGCTTTGCTTATGATGAATGGTCCCTCCCAGGGTGATGAGAGCTTGTGCATGTTCTTTGTGTCTTGGATTAGTCGTAGCACGAGGTCGCCTTCACAAAAGCGGACAGGCCTGACCTGCCGGCTGTGGTAGTTGCGTAGTTTTTGCTGATACATCGCCGACCTTGACTCGGCAAGCTGGCGCGCTTCCTCGAGCAGATCCATCCCGTCTTCATAGGCTTGCTTAGCTTCTGCTTCTGTGTATAGCACGACTCGGGGCGCATCATGCTCGATGTCAGTTGGCATGACGGCTTCAGCCCCGTGGACGAGGAAGAAGGGGGTGAAGCCGGTTGAGCGATTCGGGGTTGTCCTTAGGCTCCAGAGGACGGAGGGTAGCTCTTCTTCCCATGCGCCGGCTGCTCGCTCGAGTGGTTCGAGCAACCGAGGCTTGATGCCGGATAGGATGAGGCCGTTTGCTCGCTCGACTTGCCCGTTTGACTGCGGGTGTGCGACGGAGGCCACGTCGAGCCGGATGCCGGTCCTGCCGCAGAACTTGGCGAATTCTCCCTTGACGAAGTTCGACCCGTTATCCGTGATGATGCTGTTGGGGTAGCCGAAGCGGTAGATGATGCTTTTGAAGAACTTGATTGCTGTTGGTCCATCCAGCTTCTTGATCGGCTTGGCTTCAATCCATTTCGTGAACTTGTCGACTGCTACCAGTAGGTGTGTCATGCCTCCACTGGATCTTCTCAATGGGCCGACCATATCGAGTCCCCAGACGGCAAACGGCCAAGTGATAGGAATTGTCTTGAGTGCTGAAGCCGGCGTGTGCTTCTGCGTTGCAAATCGTTGACAGCCATTGCAGAGCCGGACCAGCTGGTTTGCGTCCGCCAGCGCAGTCGGCCAGTAGAACCCGTGCCTGAACGCCTTAGCCACAATTGCTCTCGAGGACGCGTGATGACCGCATTCGCCTTGATGGATTTCCTTGAGGATCTTGATTCCTTCTTCTTGGTTCACACAGCGCTGGAATACTCTAGAGACACTGCGCTTGTACAACTCGTTGTTGATGATGGTGTAAGCACTTGCTCGGCGTTTGATTTGCCTGGCGATGAGCTCGTCCGCCGGGAGCTCGTCGTTGGCGAGGTAGGCGAGGAAGGGTTGGGTCCATGGCGGAGCCCCTTCGATGACGAGGACCTCGACGGTTTCCGGCTCGCCTGGAGCCGGCCCAGCCGACTCCGCGCCTGGTGGCATCCGGATGGAGTCGGAGCCGGGACACTGCGTGATGGATGGCTTGTACAACTTCTCGAGGGCGACGCCGGGTGGGATTTCCTCGCGAAGAGAACCGATGTTCGCCAAAGTGTCAGCCGCGTCGTTGTTGGAGCGGTGTATGTGGTGGAATTCGCATCCGTCAAAGCATCCCGCGAGCTGCTGGACGAAGAAACGGTAGGCGGCCATGTTGGGGTCCTTGGCGTCCCAATGACCGGTGGTCTGCTGTACCACCAAGTCGGAGTCGCCGTAGCAGAGGATCCGCTTGATGTTCATGGCCTTGGCGAGTTTGAGGCCGTGCGCGAGAGCTTCATATTCAGCTACATTGTTGGACGCCGTGAAGTGGATTTGTAACACGTACTCGAGTCGGCCCCCCTTAGGTGAGGTGAGGATGACCCCAGCGCTGAGTCCCCAGTATCTTTTGGAACCATCGAAGTGCATGAGCCAATGCTCGCCGGAGTCGGGTGGCGGTGGAGTGTGGTCCGTCTCCGTCCAGTCGGCTAGAAAGTCAGCCAGCTCTTGTGACTTGATCGCCGTTCTCTTGTCGTATTCGACTCCGTGCGCCGTCAGGTTGATCGCCCATTTCGCGACTCTGCCGGTTGCGTCCTTGTTGCCTATGATCTCGGCAAGCGGTGCGTTGCTTATCACTTTGATCGGATGCTCTTGAAAGTAGTGCTTCAGCTTCTTCGTTGCCATGTACACGCCGTATACGAGCTTCTGGTAGTGTGGGTAATTCTGTTTTGACTGAGAGAGCACCTCGCTAAGGTAATAGACTGGCCGCTGAACCGGCCGCTGCTTGCCGGCTTCATCTCGTTCAACCACCAGGACGACGCTGACGACTCGGTTGGAGGCGGCGATATACATGAGCATGGGCTCCTTTGGAGTCGGAGGTGCTAAGACCGGGGCGGTGGCCATCGCACGCTTGAGTTCCTTGAAGGCGGCGTCTGCCGCATTGCTCCAGATGAACTTGTCAGTCTTCTTCAGCAAATGGTAGAGCGGGAGAGCCTTCTCGCCGAGCCGGCTGATGAAGCGGCTGAGGGATGCCAGGCAACCGGTGAACTTTTGGATGTCCTTGACGTTTCTCGGTTGTCGCATGTTGTCGATGGCGGCGATTTTCTCCGGGTTGGCCTCGATCCCTCCTGCCGAACGAGGTAGCCGAGTAGCTGTCCGGCTGGAACGCCGAACACACACTTCTCCGGGTTGAGCTTCATCTGGAAGCGGCGCAGGTTGTCGAAGGTTTCTTTGAGGTCGGCGAGGAGGGTGTGCTTCTCCTTGGTCTTGATGACGACGTCGTCGACGTAGGTGTGCGCGTTGCGACCGATCTGGTCATGCAAGCATTTCTGCATGTAGCACTGGTATGTTGCTCCCGCATTCTTCAAGCTGAATGGCATGGTGGTGTAGCAGTACGGGCCGTAGGGGGTGATGAAGGCGGTCTTGAGCTGATCATCCGGGTTCAGCAGAATTTGGTGGTAGCCTGAGTAGGCGTCGAGGAGGGAGAGGAGGTCGCAGCCGACCGTGGAGTCGATCACTTGGTCGATGCGTGGTAGTGCGAAGGGGTCCTTGGGGCAGGCCTTGTTGAGGTGGGTGTAGTCGACACACATCCGCCATTGCTTGTTCTTCTTTTCCACCATCACCGGATTGGCTAGCCACTCCGTGTGTTGTACTTCCTTGATGAATCCGGCTGCAAGTAGTCGCGCTATCTCTTCTCCTATCAACTGTCTTCTTCCTTCTGCGAAGCGACGCAGGGACTGCTTCACTGGCTTGGCGTCTGGACGGACGTGTAGAGAATGCTCGGCGAATTCCCTCAGTACACCCGGCATGTCCCTGGGGGACCACGCGAAGATGTCCCGGTTCCCACGGAGGAACTCGACGAGCGCGCTTTCCTATTTGGGGTCCAGGCTCGCCCCCACGGTGACGAACTTGGACTTGTCGGTATCGTCGAAGTAGATCTTCTTTGTGTCTCGCGCCGCCTGGAAGTTCGACTCGCCAGCCGGCTTGGCCGACTCCGGAATCTCCAGCTTCTCCTCGTTGGCCTTGCGCTTGAATTGCTTCATTTACTCATTGCAGACCATGGTCTCGGCCACCTTCGCGCTATCGGAGGCGCAGGCGATGGAGCGTTTGTAGTCTCCGACGATGGTGATGATCCCGCGTGGACCTGGTAGCTTCATCTTAAGGTAAGCGTAGTGTGGCACCGCCATGAACTTGGCGAGCGCCGGCCGCCCGAGGATGGCGTGGTAGGCGCTGGAGTGGTCGACCACCTCGAAGGAGACGGTCTCGCGGTGATGATTGCTCTTGGTGCCGAATAGGACGTCCAGCCGGATGAGGCCCATGGATGAGCCGGCACGATGCCGTGGAAGATCGTCCGACTCGGCGTCAAGCTGGACTCGGAGATTCCTAGCTTCTCCAGCGTGTCGCGGTAGAGGATGTTGATGCTGCTGCCCCCGTCAATGAGGACACGTGAGAAGGTGCAGGCGCGCCTGGTGGAGATGATCATGGCCTCTAGGACCAGGGCATAGCCGCCTGGGTTGGGCATCAGCTCCGGGTGGTCGCGGCGGTCCCACGTGATTGGTTCTTGCGACCAGTTGAGGTACTGGGGGACGGGTGGAACCACCGCGTTCACTTCCTTGAATCGCTCGAGACGTCTTCGCTTATCGTCGCGCTCGCTGACGAACATGACGTAGGCGGCATCCGGATTCTGATAGCCGTCTGGACCCCTTGGAGGCGGAGATGGAAGGCGTTCCCTCCTCGGTTCTTCGCGTCGGCGATCATCGCGGTTCCTGTCTTCGCGTCGTCTGTCGTCGCGTCCTCGATCGTCCCGTCCAGCTTCATCCCGAGGCGGAGGCGGGTTTCGCCGCTCGTACGGTGGTGGCCTTGGGTGGTCGAGGGTGCATTGCCGAACGGTGTGGTTCGCTGGCCGGTCGCCATGGTTCCGGCACGGTTGATCGAGCAAGTAGTCGTAGTTGTTCCTCGCCCTTGTCCGGCGCATATCGCTGCTTGTCCTCATGCGGCGGTTGTCGAAGCCTCCTGCCGGCCTTCCCTCGGTCATGGCGATGACCTTGGACTCGACGCGGTCGTATGTGGACTTGCGCTTTCCGGCCGCGTCGGAATCACGCCGGGTCGATTTTCCTCCTTCTTGGTTCTCCGTCCGGCTGCGGCGTGCAGCCGGCTCCGTCGTGATGATTCTTCCGCCTCGTCGAGTCGGATCGGGTTGGTCATGCCCGCGTCGGCGGTGGCGTATTCGTCGGCGATTGCCATGAGCTCTGCCATGGTCTTTGGGCTTTTCCTTAGGAGCCGGTGCTTGAGCAGCGTCTGATCTCGGCAACCTTGGATGAAGTACTGGACGGCTTGGAGGTCGAGAACTCCCTCGTAGGAGTTGCGTAGGCTTGTCCATCGGGTGAGGTAGGCTCGGTCCGACTCGCCGTCCTTCTGCTTGCACAGCGCGAGCAGCTGTGCGTTGCCAGGGCGCAAATAGGTGCCGGTGAAATTGCGGTTGAACACTTCCTCAAAGTCCAGCCAGCTGTTGACGCTCTCCTTCGGAAGGCTGTTGAGCCAAGTCCGTGCCGATCCCTGGAGCATGAGTGTCACGTAGCACACGGCCACCCGCTTGTTGCCGCCTATGATGTTGACCGCCGTGACGTAGTCGGCGAGCCAGTCCTCCGGCTTCGCGGTGCCATTGTACTTGGGTGTGTCCCTGGGAAGGGTGAATCCCTTCGGGAATCGCTCGCTCCGGATGCGGGGTCCGAAACAACGATGGGCGGCGATGTCCTCTTCCTCGATGATGCTTGACAGCTTGAGCACGTCGATGCGGTGTCGTGCGTCGTCGCTAGTTTCGGGTCCCAGCGGCCCTAGGCGTTCGTCGATGGTGACCTTGTGGCCGACTCGCTCCTTGACGCTGCGGCCGGTTTGCGGCCCGTTCCGGTTGCCGTCTTCACGTCGTCCAGCCGGGTCACGGCCGTGGTCGCGAGGATGCGAGCTCGCGCTCCCCTCGCGATGAACTCGTGGTTGCTTGTCCTTCGCCCTTCCGCGGCTCGTGGATGATGCCTCAGCGCCTTGCTTGGACTTGCCGGCCGCGTCGTAGCCTGGAGGCGTCTCATGATGCTCCCGGCTCGCCGTTATCTCGGTTTCGCGTTGCTGCCGGTTGGCCGCGGCGATGAGCTCCTGAACCCGGCGTGCTTATTGGCGTAGCTCCTCGCCTTGGAGATGGGGTAATTCTGCTGCAGCCGCCTCCGCAGCCTTCATGTTTTGCACCGGGTTGCTGTACTCGGGTAGGACGATGTCCGAATGCTCGTGCGGCTGGCCGGCACGGTTCAGGACACCACCGAGATCCCCACCTTTGCGTCGGACTTCATTCAGCTTCTCCGTGTTGCCTCTTGCCGGCTCGAAGCCGTGGACGGTGTTGTACTCGCGCATCGTGGCGTTGAGTCGGCGTTGGGTTGATGCGAGGTGAAGAGCCTTGTCGTATATCTGTTGACGCATCCTCTCGAGTTCAGCCGCCGCCTTGGCAGGATCTACACTCGGCGCGATGGGGGTGCTTAGCAGCTCGAAGTCGGCCTCCAGATTGCGCTGGAAACGAGAAGGTTCGCCAGCTTCGTGAACAGTAGCGGCGACGGCGCCTCCCGCCGCCGCGTGCTCGACCATGTGCACCTCGGCATAGGCGTTGAGCTTGTCGTCGTCGCAGTCGGCGTCGCCGGAGTTGAGGTAGCCGAAGGCGGAGTCGTCGTTGCAGGTGCTGGCGTCGAAGATCGAAGGAGCCAAGCTCGAGTAGTCCACCTCCGGGTACTCCTTGGTGGCGACGGCGACGTAGACGTGGAAATCGCCAAGGGTGACGATCGTGCCTCCGCTGGTGACGTCCACGTCGGCGAAGCTCCCGGTGTTGTCGAGGACGCAGCCGATGGAGCCGATGGAGAGCATGACGCCGGAGACGATCCGCCGATCATCTACAGTCCGGGATCCCGCGCAGAACATGACTCCGCTCGCCGCGTGCCCCACGGTGGGCGCCAAATGTCGTGGTGGGTTGCACGGCATATCCATCAGAGATGGAAAAGATTGTGGGGCAGGCAACGATGGATGCTCGCACGGGATTGGGCAACAAGCACACAAAACACGCGCTAGTTACCCAGATTCGGGGCCCTCCTTGTGGAGGTAACACCCCTACGTCCTGCCTTTCTTGTTCTTATTGCTAGATCACAAAATCTCTCCAAGCTACCCAGAGCTCGCCAAGCTCGCCCTGTACTGAAACCTCTCCAAGCAAGTGCAATACAACTCGAGGCAGGACGTAGGGGTTTTACCTCACCTAGAGGGCCCTGAACCTGGGTAAGACTGTGTGTTCCTCTCTGCAGTGCTTCCCCGCAGCGATCCAGGCGAGCACCGTCGCCGAGGCACGTTGAGGGTTGTTTGATTCCGTGTTCAGCCCCTTACTCGATCCTTCGTGAGACACACCCAGTTCCTGGGACAGTTCTCCGACAGCACTCGAGGCGGAAACTGCCTCCAAGCGACAGGAGGTTGCGGCCTTGGAGCAGAACTTCATCACGCACTCCAAAACTGTGGAGGGTAGCTTGAAGGAGCTCCGCGAGAGGCTGGATGCTCGCGAGGTGCAGCTGACCCAACGCGAGGCGGAGCTCATGCGATGCGAGGGAGAGCTCTCCCCCCGCGAGGTGGAACTGCGCTGGCGCGAGGAGCAGGTCTAGCAACTTGAGGCGGACCAGGCCACCCGCGAGGAGCAGCTGAAGGCTCGCGAGGGCCGGGTGGCCAAGGACGAAGCCTCCTACGCGGAGCGCCTCGAGAAGGCCAACGCCGATCTTGCGGCAAAGCAGAAGAAAGCGCAGGAGGAGGCCGACGACAAGGTCAAGCTCATCCGCCAAGATCTCTCCAAGGGCTATGATGAGAAGGCCACGAAGCAGGAGGAGCGCTTCAAGGCGAAGCGCAAGGAGCTCCAGGACCGAATCAAGGGGCTCGAGAAGGAGGAGAATCAGATGGCCTCCCGCCTTCAGAGCGCCAGGGAGGCCCAGGCTCGCGCGGAAGGGAGAGTCGCCGCCCTGGAGAAGGACCTGAGCGAGCTCCACCAGCAGGTGGGGCCGGTCGTGAACCTCGTGGAGGAGGCACGGAGCAACGCGGATATTGGCCGGACCATGACGCGCCAGCGCCAGCTCATGCTCCAAGACCTAGTGCTCTGTGCGCGCGCCATTGGGGACCGTCTCGGGGCCGAGGTCCCCTCCTTCGCCGCAGGATGGAGCGACGACGAGGCCGCGTACACGTTCTTCTTCGGGCAATTCCTCGCGAAACTTGAGGAGACCGCGAAGGACTTCAACGACTACGTCGTGGAGGAGATCCGCGATCTCCTCGTCCTTGCCACCTGCCGCATCTTCGCCAACCTCGCGAGGCTCCAGCCTTCCCTCGACCTCGAGGCCGTGACGGCGCCCATCGATCTCAGCAGCCGCGTCGTGCTGAGTGACAGGATGCGGAAGGCCGCCGAGGAGTACGCCAAGATCTTCGACCAGGTCGAGGTTGAGGAGGGGCGAGGCCGACGGCGAGGAGGACGCTGCGGAAGAGGAGGAACGCGCCGCCGCGGGCTACGAGGGCACCTCGGGAGGACCGATGGCCTGAGCTTTTTCCTGTAAAACTTTGCATTTTGCTTGTAAAACTTTTGTAAAGACTTGTTTAAGTGTCGTTTGAACGTGCTTGGTGAATATCCCTCGGGAGGCTTTTATCTTGCCTCTTCATGTCTTTTTCGCTCTACGTCTTAGGACCCTCTCTTAGCGCTACACCACCGCCACTTCGGTATGTGAGAGTCAGGGCTCCACAAGGCCGGGGGGTGCGTGATGCCTCGAGAGGTAAGAGCTCCCGAGGCGCGATGCTCGGGGCTCCCCTTTAACGCGCAAGCAGCCCATGAGGCATAGGAGAGAGAAAAGAGGCTCGAGGGACAAAAACCAGTGAAAGGAAATTTTAACCAAGTGTTTGGACTTAGCTTCGCGAGGCGTTTTTCGCCTTGGAGAGGGTGTTGGTTCCCTGATGAGGCGTTTTTGCCTTGGAGAGGGTGTTGGTTCCCTGGTGAGGCGTTTTCCTCTCGACGTTGCCTGAGGCTTGTTTTGAACCTGCTTTCCTGCGTTTGGACAGATAGGCATACCCACAAGCAATACATAGCTAGATAACTCATGCGTGCTCGTAGGTTCCTTCATGTGTGTCTCGCGAGGAGAACAGGCACCAAGGTCCTTGGTGAGTTGACGTGCACGGGAGCCGGTCCATGAGTTCAGAGCTCCTTGGGAGTTGACATGCATGAGAGCTGACCCGTGAGTTCAGAGCTCGGACTCCTTGGGTTTGAGACGCTGCTGGGATGCTCCCGAGGCATATGCACCATGTCCAGCCCCCGCTCGCGAGATACACAGGAGGGATCATACGAGCAAGAATGAAAAGCAATAACATAACTGCTTACCAAACGACAACATATGCTGGCGCGAAGCGCAAAGGTTCAAAGTGACCTGAAACAGAGGTTCAATACACTAGCGTGGCCAGAAATACAAATCCGCCATGTCTGGGCATGGGGTTCCACATGGAGTGGCTGAGACTCTCGCGGCCCGAGGCGACGCATGTAGAGAGAGCTCAGAGAGGGGGCCCCTATGCGGGGGTGGCTTTGAGAGCCTGCGGTCCACCATGACTGGGCATGGGGATCCACCTCGCCAAGGCATGGTGCTTGAAGAAGTCACCTTGCCGAGGCGTGGTGCCTTGGGAGTCTTCTCGAACGGCCCGCGGCAACATATAGTAGAGAGGGGAGCCCGAAGTTTTTCCTCGTGCAGGATGATCGCGCGAGGCTCTCCCTTGATGCAAAAAATTGCTCGTCGAGGACGATCAGGGGTAGAACTTGCGCAGGTGTTGGATGTTCCAGCGGTTGGCGACAGGGATGCCGTCCTCCATCTCGAGCCGCGCAGAGCCAGGCCTGGCGATGTGCACGACTCTGTAGGGTCCTTCCCACATTGGCGAGAGCTTGTGGAGGCCTGCCCTGGAGAGAATTCTCCTCAGCACCAGGTCTCCTGCTTCGAGAGTGCGCGGGCGGATGTGGCGGCTGTGGTAGCGACGGAGGTCTTGCTGGTACCTTGCCGCTCTCAGGGCCGCATTGCGGCGGAGCCCCTCGAGCAGCAGGAGGTCGTTGTTGCGGAGTTCGTCCAGCTCAGCCTCCTTGAAGGCCAAGACTCGTGGAGAGCCGTGGGTGATCTCGCTGGGGAGAACGGCTTCAGCGCCATAGACGAGGGAGAATGGCGTCTCGCCGGTTGGCTTTGTTGGCGTGGTGCGGATGGACCAGAGCACCGAGGGGAGCTCATCGATCCAGTGCTTGCCGCTGGCCTTGAGGCGGTTGAAGCTTCTCGTCTTGAGGCCCTTGAGCACCTCGGCATTGGCTCGCTCAGCCTGCCCGTTGCTTCGTGGGTGAGCCACCGAGGCGTAGCAGATTTGGGCGCCGAGGCTGCCGCAGTAGGACTTGAAGGCGCCGCTGATGAATTGTGAGCCGTTGTCGGTGATGATGCGGTTGGGCACGCCGAAGCGGCAGACCAGGCTCCTTATGAATTTCACCGCTGATTTCGCCGGGATGGTGCGCACGGGTTCCACCTCAGGCCACTTGGTGAATTTGTCGATGGCGACGTAGCGGTATCCCCCGAGCGCTCACGGGAAGGGTCCCAGGAGGTCCAGCCCCAAGACCGCGAACGGCCAGGAGAGCGGGATGGTTTGGAGTCCTTGCGCGGGCTGGTGGATCTGCTTGGCGTGGAATTGGCAGGCGTCGCAGGATTGGACGATTGCGGCTGCATCTTGAAGCATTGAAGGCCAGTAGAAGCCACTCCGGAAGACCTTGCCTGCAAGGGTGCGTGAGGATGAATGGTGGCCGCACTCTCCGCTGTGGATGTCGTTGATGAGCTGGCGGCCTTCCTCGGCAGGGACGCACCGCAACGCAACCCTATTGGGGCGCTTACGGTACAGGTCTCCGTCGTGGAGGCAATAGGACTTGGCCTGGCGAGCAACCCTTTCGGCTTCTGCATCTTCTTCGGGGAGGACTCGATTTTGCAGGTAGCTCTTGATCTCGTCGATCCAACCAGTTTTTTGGCGTACCAGGGTCATCAGCAAGCGATCGCCCGAGGGAAGCCCGTAGTTTGGTGCTCCACTTGATGGGGCTGGTGGGAGCTCCTCATTGATGCTCATGTTGACCGCTGGTTGCTTGACGGAGGACTTGGCGAGTCTCTCCTCGAACACTCCAGGCTTCTGGGCTTCCCTTCTTGCTGCTCGCCTGGCGAGTTCATCTGCTTCTTGGTTCTCTCCTTGTGGGATATGCTTGAGATCCATGCCCCTGAAGTGCTTCTCGAGTTTGCGTACCTCTTCAAGGTAGGCCACCATGTAGGTGTCCTTAGGTGTGTAGCTTTTGTTGGAGAAGTTGACGAGGAGCTGAGAGTCGCCCTTGATGAGGATGCGCTTGATGCCGAGGGTGATGGCAGCTCTGAGCCCGGCGAGGAGGCCTTCGTATTCAGAAATGTTGTTGGAGACCTTGTCGTTGTCCTTGAAGCATAGCTGGACGGCGTAGTAGAGCTTGTCGCCTGTCGGTGAGGTGAGGACAGCACCAGCCCCTGCACTCCGGGCCGCGAAGGCGCCGTCGAAGTGCATGGTCCAGTAGCTGGGCTCCGCCCCTCCTGAGGCTGTGGCTTCCTTCTCTTGAGGCTCCTCTTCACGCGTGTCCGTCCATTCGACCATGAAATCAGCCAGCGCCCTGCCCTTGATGACCCTTGTGGTGTCAAACTCCAGCTCGAAAGGTTGTAGCTCGATGCCCCAGCTTGCGACGTGACCTGTTGCGTTTGGATTGCGCAGGACTTGCTACAGGGGATATGAGGTGACCAGCTTAATGGGGTGACCCTGGAAGTAGTGGCGCAATTTCCTGGAGGCACTGAGGAGCGAGAAGAGGAGCTTTTGCTGCATGGGGTAGCGCTCGCGAGCGTCCCGCAGCACTGTGCTGACGAAGTACACGGGATGCTCGACGAGGGTAGTTGTTGGCGTGGCAGCGGTTGGCTCCTCTCCAGGCTCGGTGGAGTCCTTATCGAGGTTTTCTTGAGGCTCCACTTGTAGGGGCTCGGGATGAGGCTGGAGGCTTGACGAGGCTGCTTCCTTATCGAGTAGTTCTGGGCTTGGCGAGGCAAGGCTCTGCTTGGCGAGGACTGGCTCTTCCCTTTCAGCCACCAAGACCGCGCTTGCCGTCTGAGGAGTGGATGCAAGATATAGCTTCAGAGGCTCGCGAGGGTGTGGGGCAACCATGATGGGTGGACTCGCCAGGTATTTCTTCAGGTCCTCAAAGGCCTTTGCTGCTTCAGGGGTCCACTTGAAAGGACCGGACCTCTTCATGATCCTGAAAAATGGCAGCGCCCTCTCGCCGAACTTGGAGATGAAACGGCCAAGGCTGGCCATACATCCCGCTAAGCGCTGCATGTCCTTGAGGCGACGAGGAGGCTGCATCTCTTCTATGGCTCTGATCTTGTCGGGGTTTGCTTCGATGCCACGATGAGACACCAGGAACCCGAGGAGTTTGCCTGAAGGGATCCCGAAGACGCACTTGGCGGGGTTCAGCTTGATGTTCACCTTGTGCAGGTTGGCAAAGGTCTCCTCGAGGTCCTTGATGAGCATGTCCTCCTTCCCATTTGAGCCCCCACGGCGATTCTCATGAGGCGCTGGAAAGTGGCACCAGCGTTCTTCAGGCCGAAGGGCATGCAGACGTAGCAAAACACACCACAAGGGTTGAGAAATGCTGTCTTCTCCTCGTCCTCCTTCGCCATCTTGATCTGGTGATAGCCTTAGAAGGCATCCAGAAAACAGAGGAGTGCGCAGCCGGCGGTGGAGTCCACGATCTGGTCGATCTTCGGGAGGGGATAGGGGTCCTTGGGGCAGGCTTTGCTGAGGTCGGTGAAGTCGATGCAGAGGCGGCTTCCTCCGGTGTGCTTTGGGACGACCACACCGTTGGCGAGCCAAGTGGGATGGACAACTTCCTTGATGATGCTGGCTTTCTTCAACTTTTCTACTTCTTGGACGATGAAATCTTGCTTCTCTGGTGCCTGACGCCGCGCTTTTTGCTTCACGGGGCGTGCGTTTGGACACACGGCTAAGTGGTTCTCGATCACCTCCCTCGGTACTCCGGACATATCTGACGGTGTCCACGCGAACATGCCAGAGTTTGCCCTGAGGAAGGCGACGAGCGCGCTTTCCTATTTAGGAGGCAAGTTGGCGCCGATGGTGACGCTAGCCCCTGAGCCGTTTGCCTGAAGAGGCACTTGCTTCGTCGCGGCCTTCTCCTGAGAGAACAGCTGCTTCTTCTTCGCGGGGGGCCTCGGGAGGGGCTCCTCATCCTCGTCAGCGGGTGGCGCCACCGCGGCAGCCTTGTAGGCCGCTTGCGCAGCGTACAGGGCGTCCGAGACCATGTTGTGGATGACGATGGTGCCACCCGAGCCAGGGAGCTTGACGAGGTTGTAGGCGTGGTGGGTCACCGCCATGAACTTGGCGAGGGCGGGGTAGCCTAGGATGGCGTTGTAGGGCAGGCCGATGTGCGCGACGTCGAAGTCGATCAGCTCGGTGCGGTAGTTGGCTTGCGTGCCGAAAGTGATCGCGAGCCTCACTTGCCCCAAGGGGGTGGTGAGACCCTCTGTCACCCCCGGGAAGGGCCTGGTGGGCATGAGCCGCCCGTAGGGCACCTGCAGCTTCTCGAAAGTCTCGACAGAGATGACGTTGAGGCCTGCACCCCCATCGATGAGCGTCTTAGAGACTGCAATGTTGCTGATGGTGGGAGTGCAGACCAGCGGGATGGTGCCAACAGTTGAGGTGGACTTGGGGTGGTCGCTGGAGTCAAAGGTGATGGGGTACTGGGACCACTTGAGGGGCCTGGAGGCCTCAACCCCGGGAAGCGCTGCCGCGACCTCGCGGGCGAGTTGCTTGAAGTGGCGGTTGGATCTGGGGGCCTGAGCCCCGCCGAGGATGCAAGCGGCCCCGCGAGGCACCTGGTAGCCCTCAGGAGTCTCAGTAGGGAGGTTGTCGTTCGTGGGCTGGGCGGCGTTGGCTTGAGGGTTCTGCCGGTAGTTGTCGTCGTAATTGTTGTTGTTCCAGTGTCGCCCCCCGCGGCCGCCGCGACCTTGATGCCGCTTGTTAGCCTCACGAGCCTCGCGAGCCTCGCGAAGCCTCTTGAGGTCGTAGCAGTCCTCGGTGGCATGGGAGTGCCTGTTGTGGTAGATGCAGAAGGGGCGATCATCTTTCTTCTCGGGGTCTGCGGCTGGAGCAGCAGCGTGTGGCTGCTTGGCGTCAGGCTCAGCCGCGAGGAACGCAGTGGTCTTGCGCTTCTCGGTAGATTTCTTCTTCTTCTTGGATACCTCGGCGGGGTCCCCTGGCTCGTTCTTGATGAACAAGCGGCCCTCCTCAGCCTTGGCGCACTTGTCCGCCAAGTCGAAAAGCTTGACGACGGTGGTGATGTTGTCGTGGATGCCGAGCTTCTCGAGCATCCGCACGTCCGTGACTCCAGCCTGGAAGGCCGAAATGACCTGCGCGTCGGTGGCGTTGGGGGTCTTGTTGCGTACCTGGCTGAAGCGCTGGATGTACTTGCGGAGGGTCTCGCCAGGCTTCTGGCGTACGGCGCGGAGGTCGTTGTACGTGACGCCGCGCTCGGACGTGCCCTTGAAGCTGGCGACGAAGCACCGGCAAAGGTCCTCCCAGGTTTTGATGGACTCGGTGGGGAGGTTCGTGAGCCACGAGGACGCGGAGGCCTTGAGGGCCATGGGGAACCAGTTCGCCATGACTTTGTCATCGCCCCCTGCGGCCTGGATGGCCAAGGTGTAGAGCTGCAGGAACTCCAGGGGGTTGTTCTTGCCATCGTAGCGCGGAGGGAGATCCGGCCTGAACTTGACCGGCCAGACGACGTGACGGAGGCTGCGAGTGAACGCGGCCGTCGTGCCGTAGGTGACCGGGCCGTTGGCGAGGGTGGCGCGGAGGTGGCGCCCCGCGGTGGCGACGTCATGGACGGCGCGGTTGTGGCGATCCTGGTGGGGCTCGATGCTCACGCGTGCGTCCTCCAGGGCTCGCTGCACGATTTGGCAGTCATGCGGCGACGACGGATGCGACGCAGGGCGGTTGTCGCGAGGAGGAGCCCCGGTTGGAGCAGGCTGCGGTGGAACCGGTGGAGCTGGAGCGGGCGCGGGGTGACGAGCAGGAGCATGCGGCGCGCCATGCGCCACGTCCCCTGCGCGTGGAGAGAGAACCAGCAAACAAGACAGTGCGGGAGCGGCGACGCGAGTGGCGCCGATGAGCTCGGAGAGGCGGTTGAGCCAGGCTTCTTGGGCCTCCGGCATGGGGCGGTACTGCAGCAGCTCCTGCGCCATGAGAAGCGCAGTTGCCGGGCTGGGCGCAGGGCGGCCCAGCGAGGAGGCAGCGCGGTCCCGCGACGGGTGCAGGGAGGAAGCCTCCTCTTCGCCGAGGTCATCCTCGGCGTGGTCGTTGTCGTCGTCCTCCGGGTGCCTGACGCGGGGCTCGGGGTCGACGTGGCACTCCGGAGCAGCACTTCCGCGCGGCCGGCCGCGCTGGTTGCCAGCGGGAGCGGTGGCTGTGCTGGCTGTCCGGCGAGCGAGACGTTCGGCGCGAGTGCCGGCCATGGCGGTGTCGAGGATGCAGATGCGCCTCAGCCCCCTACCTGGCGCGCCAAATGTCGGAGAACTGTCCCAGGAACTGGGTGTGTCTCACAAGGATAGAGTAAGGGGCTGAACACGGAATGAAACAGCCCTCAACGTGCCTCGGCGACGATGCTCGTCGAGCTCGCTGTGGGACGGCACTGCAGAGATGAACGTATGGTATTACCCAGGTTTAGGGCCCTCTAGGAGAGGTAAAACCCCTACGTCCTACTTCGGATGTATTGCACTTGCTTGGAGAGGTTTCAGTACAAAGGGAGCTTGGCGAGCTCAAGGTGGCTAACAATGGCTAACCCTAGAACTCAGAACTTCGAACCGAAGAAGAACCAGCTAGCTACCAACTGCCCCGACGTGCTCCCCCTCCTTTTATAGGTGTCTTGGACCTCTTCCCCCAAACATCTTGGCGGGAAGGGTTACCACATGGCGACGAAGGAGGAGGACAGGTGCACAATAAAGGTAGTCCATGGACGCAGTCCATGGCAGGGAGCGATGTCACCAAAGCTGGAAAAGCCACCGTCCAACCAGGACGGTGGGCTGGCGCTGCTGAGGTGGGATGTGTCCCACGGTGATGTCGCCCTTGGAGGGTAGCTGCAGACGGTCCCCTTATCACCAAAGTGGCAATTCTTGGAGCTCCTTTGCTTGGTGCAGCGTTGTTGACTGCTTTATACATAAGAACGGCAACTGTAGCGCTGCCGTCACCGCGCGCTGGCGCGCCCGTGACTCTGCGGAGGGTGCAGAGCCCATGTGTGCTCTGCCGCGGAGGCAGAGCTGGCTTCGAGAGGAAGGAACCCCGCGAGGCAGGAGGCCTCGCCGAGCCCTTTGGCTTGATCCTTAGCAGAATTCGCAGGTGGCATCCGGGATGCCCTCTCGAGGAGAGGTGGCCCCTCACGAGGGAGAAACCCTCGGTGAGGAGGAGACGCCCCTCGCGAGGGAAAAACCCTCGCGAGGCTCGCCAGGCTTGGAGAGCCTGGTCCTTAGCGAAATCGTCTGAAGAATGTTGTGGGCCCTGGCAGGCCGGCCCGTGGTACCCTGGTTTCCACTGTGCCGACAAATGTGATCTACACTTCAAATGCAACCAAACCATGCTAATATCACATCATGATCACAAATATTTATGTGATGTTATTCTTTAATTGATTAAAGGAATTAAATTCAAATAATTATCTAAATCGCTATTTATTCATCGGTGCTCCGAAAATTACAAATGAGGTACCAAATTTATCGAAAAAACAAAACCTTTTTAATCATGTCATGTTCATGCATATTTGAGAAAATTCTAAATAATGTGTTCATTTATGAACAATTAGACATTAAGTTAAATATGGGGTGTTTTCCAAATAATTGCCCTAATTATTTGGCTCTCCATTTAATTTTGCTATTTAAATTTAAATGCTAATATCAATGCATCAACTTGTCATGTCATCATGTGATTGTGTATTGCACCTCTCCCTCGTGTGATTTATTTGTTCTTTGTATTATTTTTGGGTATCGATAGATTCCGGAGTCGAGGTTAACGCGACCTATGCCGACGAGCAGTACTACACGCCCCGGCAGCAAGGCAAGAGATAACCTAACCTTCTTGGCATACTAGCATACTATGTTTTTATCAACTTATTTTATCCACCATAATATTGCATGGGACTCAAATGTCATCTTTGATCAAGACATAGAGTATCCTATGAATGCATGTTTTTCCCCGAGCCAATCACATGTATCCCTACCTATGAACCTTAGTGTTGATGTGTTGGCCGGAGACAAGAATATATAATTGTTGTATTTATATGCTTAGCCATGCTTAGTCAAATGCTAGCAATGTCCGTTGTTTAATTCCATAATTGTTGATGTTGATGGAATGTTTCGGACATGGTGGATATGTGGAGTGTTTAACTAAAATGCTAAGAAGGCTTGGGTGAGTTGCCATCGGGGATGGTGTTTTGCCTCACTCTTGCCCCTAGGTGCGAGTTCTTTTCTCTCGACTCAAGATCGAGTGTGCTGCCATTGGTGGGTGTATGGGCGCCTTACTGACCAAATAATTTGTGAGGGGCTTGTCAAGGGTCCTCTAGTTTGCTATTTTCATTTGCGCGTGAGTGTGTGGGTGGAAAAAGGAACGAGGATGGTGGTGTTTAGGATGTGGCCGCGGGGCAGGGCGTTGGAGGCGCTGAACCTGTCCTTCCGCACACTGATGGCCCTTGAGTAAGCCTCATGCATTGTAAACGTCTAACCGCGCCCGCTCGCCGGCCTTCCCCGGAGAGGGCCAATTAGGTGAGCCGGACGGTACCAATGGGTAAAATAGTACACCCCTGCAGGGTTTAATCTTTTCGAAAAGCCGTGTCCGCGGTTATGGACAACTTGGGAACGGATATACGAGACCATAGAAAATCTTAACCTAATTAAAATTTGGCAGCTAAAGGTTGCATTACAACGTGTGATAAAGGTTCATTTCCTCGGGGGTGATTCGAGGGAGTGCCTTTGGTGGAGATGAGTGGTTATGGCTACAAGTAGGTTCGGCGAGAACCGAAGATGAAAAGTTTACCTCTTACCCCTCTTATGAAAAATATTCTTAGTAGACGGTGCCATGAGTCATTTATGTTTTGTTTATGAAAATTAGCTTTATGCAAAAATAACTACCTATACAGCTTTAGAGCCTCCGTCAGTCATTGGGCCTATATCGCCCTACTAAACTTGCGAGTACGTCGTACTCAGTCTCTCTTTGCTGCCTTTATGTTTGTGTTTCAGAGGAGGACGACACCGAGCAGCTAGGTGGGTTCTTCGTGGACGTCGACTAGTAGTCCGGGGTTCCCAGGTGGCAGCTTGGGACCGTGGAACAAGCTGGCTTGGGTTATGCTTAATTGTAGGCCTCTTCGACCATATTTGCATCTTGTTGTAATAGACAACGCTACTTCGCTTCCGCTTGATGAATTGGTGGTCTGTGACCTTTTGATGTGTAATATTTGTAACTTTCTCATATATTGATTTGCTATATGAGTTCTGTGTCGTAGAGTCTGCAATGTGCCAGTTTGTTCCACAAGTCTTGATCTCTCTACTATACGTGATAGCGATGTCTGAGCTTATGGCATGATCGAGGTGGTGTGTGCGGATGATCCATTCCGAGCACACCTGACAATGAGTTTTGGCCTGGGATTGGTAAACCCAGTAGCCCTCGATTGTGTAGCATGACCGGTTGCACAACGCTTCACTGTATATTTCTGGGGTCGGGGCGCAACATGTTGGTATCAGAGCAGGACTGCCTGTAGGAAACCCTTTCTATTGGTCGATGTTGAGTCTAGTAGAAAAATTATTTTTAACCTAAAAATGAGTTGTGAAAACCTTCTTAGGATTCTTTTTACTCCTCATCCAACTCGCTCTACTCTGATTCTTGCCTCTATTTAGCTTATGCTTGGTGTCGATGTTTAGGTTCTCGGGGTTTGGGTTCTTACCGTCCAGTTACGACTCGAGTCTTTTGTATCCGTTGCTATCGCCGCGATGACGGGATGTCACCGTGGTTGCCTAAATCTGTTATATTGTTTGTCATCTTCAATATCTATATCTGGAAGCACCCAATGATCTATCCTATCTGTCGACGGTGTTTACTAACAATGTCATTGTTCCAATTCTTCAGAATGGCTCCTACCTGTTGTGGGGAATCAAGCAATCTGGATGCACCGCCGCCACCCTCGATGGCGGAGGTCCTGATGGCTATTGAGCAAAACCGGCTGCGAAATGAGCGTCTGCTCGAGCAGCTGGTGCAGCAAGGGGCCAGGAGGAACACGGACTGCAACACTCTCACGGAGTTCTTGCGCTCCCAACCTCCCACCTTCTCTGAAGCTAAGGAGACGCTTGATGCGAATGATTGGCTTCGGGCACTAGAGCGCAAGTTTGCCGCTCTTCACATTCCGGTGGCGGAACAAGTCAACTTCGCCACCTACCTGCTCAATGGAGCCGCCGGCTCCTGGTGGGAGAGCCACGTGGCAATGTTTGCCGCGGGCCATGTCTTCACTTGGAAGGATTTCCGCGCCGCTTTCCGTGCGGCGTACATCCCCAAGCCCATCATGGAGCTCAAGAGGAGGGAGTTCCTGGACTTGACCCAGGGACGCATGGACGTCCAAGCCAATGGGCGGGAGTTCAACCACCACTCCCGTTACACCCCGCGGGACGTGACGAATGATGAGGACAAGCAATACCTCTTCCGCAAGGGGCTCGCACCTCGTCTCCGATACGAGCTCCTACCCTTCAAGTTCACCTCCTACCAGGAGCTCTACAACCAGGCTCTCACTATGGAGCAGGGTAGGAAGGAGCTGGAGGCTTCCAAGAGGCCAGCTTCCACCGACAACCAGAGCTCCTCTTCTTCTGAGGGCAAGAAGCGCAGGGTATTTGTGCCCTTCAGCGCTGTGCCTAAGGCACCCTCCGCGCCGAAGCCCACCGGGTACTTGCCACCTCCACCTCGCCCAGCTACTGTGACCTTGGGTGCGGCTGGAGGCGGTTTTCGACCTCGGCTTCCTGCACCACCGGGGCTCACTTGCTTCGCTTGTGGCCAGCCTGGGCACTACTCCAGGGAGTGTCCCCAGAAGGCACCGGCTTCCGTAGCACCTGCACCAGCACCCTCTACCCCAGCCGCCAAGGCTACCACCGTCAGCCGTGGCCACCTGAACCACGTCTCGGCTGAAGGCGTTGAGGAGGACCCCGGATTTCTCATGGGTACGCTTCGAATCAATGATTACCCTGTTTCAGTCTTGTTTGATTCTGGAACATGGACTCCCCGCTAGTGGTTAAAACACCAGGGTCTCGTTGGCAAACCAAGTGGGTTACTTCCGAGGTTCAGATTACCATAGGCTATTGGTCCTTTCCGTTACAACTGATAGCACTGAAGTCAGATGGGCTAGATGAGATTCTGGGTATGGATTGGCTAGTCAAATATCAGGCCAACCTGGACTGTGCTGCCAAGTCTGTCACCGTGGTCCACCCAACCGTCGGGCCGGTGAGTTATTGGTCACCTTCGTCCGCAGTTCCATCCGCTGCCACTCCTCTCTCTCTGGAGATCAGTCTGTGTTTCCTGGAAGGAACCACACCGCATGAAATGCATGAAGTAGATGTGGTGTGTGACTTCCCCGACGTCTTTCCCGAAGAATTGCCTGGCATGCCACCTGATCGAAGTGTGGAGTTTGTCATCGAATTGGTTCCGGGAACCGCCCCAATTTCCAAGAGGCCCTACCGTATGCCAACGGAAGAGCTAACTGAATTAAAGAAGCAACTTGATGAGCTACTAGAAAAGGAATTCATCCGGCCGAGTAGCTCACCTTGGGGCTGCCCGGTCATCTTTGTCAAGAAGAGGGACACAAATGTTCCTCGACTGGTTGTTGATTACCGCCCTTTGAATGCGGTGACCATCAAGAACAAGTACCCCATTCCTCGGATAACTGACTTGTTCGATCAGCTAGCGGGTGCAACTGTGTTCTCCAAGATGGATCTGAGGTCAGTGTAACGCCCCAAGATCGGTACTATGCAGACTTTAGCATTCCAGCCAAATCCGCATAATAACGATCCTAAAGGACGCCCACCAGGCATAACGTGCACGTCGCAACACACACGTTATGCGGGTGGAATTGTGATAACATTACAACAGTTCTCGATGAATCCCACAAAAGAACATATATACAACGACTCACAGAGTCAAGAACCAAAGATACAATACAAAGATCCAAATAACAACGGAAGCGAGTAGCGTCCGACTACGGACAAGATACAAATTGGACTAAGAGTCCTGAAGATAACCAAAGGCACCATATCCCTGCCCAGGCCAAGCCGGAGGGATTCCCAAGCTAACGTCGTCAGACTTCAAACCTGTTGGCTGCATGTGGAATAGCAGACCCAAAGGGGTCAGTACTATAAAACAGTACTGGCAAGTAATACTCACAAGATATCAAAGCTGGAATTCCGGGGAAGGGGGTTAGCGTTTGAGGCGGCAGCAAGCAGCACTAACAACTTATAGAGACACGCTACAACTTTCCGTCTATCAAAGAAAAGGTAAGAGAGCGCATAAGGAACTAACTATACTACTCACCAAACAAACCCGCCCTAAAACGACTCCCTCGTATCCTCAACCCACGAGGAAGAAGTCCGGGCACTCACACGGTGGACAAGTTTTAATCAAATTATTATTCATGTAATCTATCTTACTAGTCAAGTTATTATCATTATAAGGTGCAAGTTGTCTATGATCTTTTTAGCCAGCGCATGTCACCAAGTCGTCCATAACCGCGGACACGGCTTTTCGAAAAGATTTAACCCTGCAGGGATGCACCAATGAACCCACACGCATCGAAACTCTCACTTAGAGGTGTACCGGTGGAGGTTTCGACGCAATACTTCCCTTCAATACAAACAAGTCCAGGGAGCCACCTAGCTAGGACTGATCCACCTTGAGAGTCCGGCCGAAACTTCGAGGTGGGCCTAACCGGTGCGAGGACGGTGTCGGGAGGAACACTCATACGATTGCCCTCCTTCCACATGCGGTAAACGCCACGTGCCGCAAGACCTACTGAAACACCCGAACTACTTGTGGCATCCTGGACAAGTTTGAGGATCCGGTAATAGATTGCGGGGAGGCCCATAGAACTCCCACATGTGGTTAGTGCGCCCAGTCTTGGATCAGCGGAAAAGAACTCGGGTCCTAGGCAACACTAGCAGAACAAATCACCACGATTGGCCTTCCGCCGGTGCCTTATCTTTAATTAAGTTATTCCCATCGCAACAGAAAGTAAAGATTAGCATTTTAGTTGAGCCTAGCTACCATGTTAACAACAAAGACTAGACAAAAGATAACAGGACTGAAGCAAAGCACCTAAGCATGCACTAGGACTCGCAAGGCCAACAAGGTAAACAAGCAACAGGGTAATAGGATGTGGAGGTGTGGCTATATCAGGGCTGCCAGGTAAACATGCAAATAGGATCGGGACACAAGCATCGTGAAATAAGGCTAGCAAGGAACAAAAGATAGGACGAGTAAGAGACAGAAACAAGCAAAGATAGCAAGGGAGTATCACTTGCCTGCAATCCGGTAGAGGTAGCAGAACCTGTCGTTGCTCACATCAACTCAACGGCCTATCCGAGAAGAAGCAACGAACACTGGGCAACGAAAAGATGCATTTTACTACTGCAACAAAAGAAGCGGCATGTTGATGACATGATGCATGACAAATTAAAGGTTGTCCAATTTTATTCCCTAACACATGGCAAAGCATTTTAAATGAGATCGGTGCACAATATAGATGGCACCAGACAAACCCCATAATTAAATTGATTTAATTTGACTAAATGGATAAAGGTGCGATGTTACTTAGGCATGCATGATTTTATAAGATATGGATATATATATATGGCATATAGAGGTTTAGGGTTGGGGTCACACATCGGATTCGGGGAACTTCGGATTCGGAAGCCACCGTCTTCGGGTCGGAGAGGAAGTAGTCGTCGTAGTCGAAGTAGTCGAGGTAGACGTTCATCCGGAGTCGAAGTAGTCGACGTCGAGGAAGTAGTCGTTCCGGTTGAAGTAGTCGAGGTAGTCGACGTTGTGGAAGTAGTCGTACTCGGGTCGTCGTCGTTGCGGACCTTGGCGTTCCGGGCTTCGGGGTCGTCGGGGTTCAAGGTGGTCGAGGGTCACAACATCGGGGAAGATCTTGTCCTTGCACGGCACCGGGCTTCATGGACGGAGAACTCGGGCACCGGTAGTCGTTCACGGTCGTCGTTGAAGAACTTGTCGTATCGTCGTCGTGTCGCACTTGTCGTATCCACGGTCGTCGTCGTACTCGGTCTTCGGGCTTCACGGCGGGGAAACGGGGAACTCGGGAACATGTTGGGGAACCGGCTTCACAACGGAGACGGGATCGGGAACGGGAATGGAGAACTCATCGGGGACGCGACACGGAGACATCGGGAAACGCCATCGGGGAAACGGGAATCGACACCGGAGAATGGCTTCATGGAGGCGCGCATCGGGAATCACGGACAGTGGACACCAGGGACAGGAACACAGCACGGCGAGCAGCAGCAGCACAGCAGCACGGTCACGTCACAGAGAGAGACACGCACGGGCAGAGCAGCGGGGACATCCACGGCAGCAGGCAGCAGCGAGGAACACATCAACGGCACAGAGGCGCTGACCACAGCACGGCAGCAACACAGCACACCACGGGGACACACGGGGACGGACGGGCAGCAGGAGGCGGTGCTCTGGAGGAGAACTGGCCGGAGCGGGGAGGTGGCGGAGGAGCTGGACGGAGGGGCGAGGAGCAGCAGGGGATGAGGAGCTAGGGCGGCGGGAGATGGTCGGCCGGGCTCGAGCCAGAGGGGGCGGCGGTGCTGGAGCGGGGAACAGCGGGGTCGAGGACGCGAGGGAGAGGGCGCGGGCACGGGGAAGGGAGGAAGCGCGGGGCGGCGTGGCGCGGACGCGCGGGTGCAGAGGAGAAGGGGACGGGGAAGAGGAGGTGGCCGGGGGAGGATGGAGCTGGGGAGGCCGGGCAGGAGAGGAGGAAGGTGAGGTGCGGGTCGGAGGAGCTGGCGGTGGAAGGGGACGCCGGGGTCGGCGACGGGGTAGGAGATGCGCGGGTGCTGTGCTGGGGAAGAGGACGGCCTCGGGTAGAAAAAGGAAGAGAAGGCAAGAAGAAAGAAAAAGAAAAGAGAGAAGGAGAGGATAGGGTCAGGGACCCGATTGCAAAAAGAAAAGGACTAGAAGCAAGGTGGAAGGGCTCGAAAGCAAAAAAGGAAAAAGAAGGTGAGGGTGGCTGCAAGAATGCAGGGGGTGGGAAGGTAAAACTGCCAGGGCAGGATTAGGGTTTGGAGGCTAGGTGGGCTTTGGGCCAGGGTTGGGCTACTCTCTCGCAATTCTCAAAACATTTTTATTTCTTTTGCAAAATAATTTTGATAATTAATTTTTGAAAACGGAGACGACTGTCTCGGTTAAAATATTTTCTGACAATTTTAGAAAAATAAAATAGGATTTAATAAAAATAATTTTTGTTGCCAAAATATGCGATGCGATGATGCTGATGTCATGATGATGCAAAAAAGAAAAACAGACAAAAAAAAATCTAATTTGGGGAAAACCCCGGGGCATTACAACCGACACCACTAACAAGGGATCTCGCCCCGAGATCCACGCTACCGTCAGGGGAAAAGAAGAGCTAGGTTAACTATCGGATCTTCTCGCGCCATGTTGATCTTCTCGACACCACTATCAAGAGGTTCTTACTCAGGTCGATGGCGATGACATTCCGTCGAGATTGCTTCCAAGATCGAACCTATTAGGTAAAAGGCAAGAGATCGTCCAACCCACGTAGATGCTATAACCGGAAGATAGATAAGAGAGAAGATTTAAATCACACAAAGTTAAGAGGGGGAATAGCAGAGGGATAAGGAATAAACAAGAATCCTATTGAGATCTTTTCAAATAATGTTTTGTAAAATAGTTTTGGACACTCTACAACAACGACCATTAGCTAGGGTATCCTACAGGCAGACTGGACCCGTGGGGTATCGAAGAACCAGAGCTCTGATACCACTTTGTAACGCCCCAAGATCGGTACTATGCAGACTTTAGCATTCCAGCCAAATCCGCATAATAACGATCCTAAAGGACGCCCACCAGGCATAACGTGCACGTCGCAACACACACGTTATGCGGGTGGAATTGTGATAACATTACAACAGTTCTCGATGAATCCCACAAAAGAACATATATACAACGACTCACAGAGTCAAGAACCAAAGATACAATACAAAGATCCAAATAACAACGGAAGCGAGTAGCGTCCGACTACGGACAAGATACAAATTGGACTAAGAGTCCTGAAGATAACCAAAGGCACCATATCCCTGCCCAGGCCAAGCCGGAGGGATTCCCAAGCTAACGTCGTCAGACTTCAAACCTGTTGGCTGCATGTGGAATAGCAGACCCAAAGGGGTCAGTACTATAAAACAGTACTGGCAAGTAATACTCACAAGATATCAAAGCTGGAATTCCGGGGAAGGGGGTTAGCGTTTGAGGCGGCAGCGAGCAGCACTAACAACTTATAGAGACACGCTACAACTTTCCGTCTATCAGAGAAAAGGTAAGAGAGCGCATAAGGAACTAACTATACTACTCACCAAACAAACCCGCCCTAAAACGACTCCCTCGTATCCTCAACCCACGAGGAAGAAGTCCGGGCACTCACACGGTGGACAAGTTTTAATCAAATTATTATTCATGTAATCTATCTTACTAGTCAAGTTATTATCATTATAAGGTGCAAGTTGTCTATGATCTTTTTAGCCAGCGCATGTCACCAAGTCGTCCATAACCGCAGACACGGCTTTTCGAAAAGATTTAACCCTGTAGGGATGCACCAATGAACCCACACGCATCGAAACTCTCACTTAGAGGTGTACCGGTGGAGGTTTCGACGCAATACTTCCCTTCAATACAAACAAGTCCAGGGAGCCACCTAGCTAGGACTGATCCACCTTGAGAGTCCGGCCGAAACTTCGAGGTGGGCCTAACCGGTGCGAGGACGGTGTCGGGAGGAACACTCATACGATTGCCCTCCTTCCACATGCGGTAAACGCCACGTGCCGCAAGACCTACTGAAACACCCGAACTACTTGTGGCATCCTGGACAAGTTTGAGGATCCGGTAATAGATTGCGGGGAGGCCCATAGAACTCCCACATGTGGTTAGTGCGCCCAGTCTTGGATCAGCAGAAAAGAACTCGGGTCCTAGGCGACACTAGCAGAACAAATCACCACGATTGGCCTTCCGCCGGTGCCTTATCTTTAATTAAGTTATCCCCATCGCAACAGAAAGTAAAGATTAGCATTTTAGTTGAGCCTAGCTACCATGTTAACAACAAAGACTAGACAAAAGATAACAGGACTGAAGCAAAGCACCTAAGCATGCACTAGGACTCGCAAGGCCAACAAGGTAAACAAGCAACAGGGTAATAGGATGTGGAGGTGTGGCTATATCAGGGCTGCCAGGTAAACATGCAAATAGGATCGGGACACAAGCATCGTGAAATAAGGCTAGCAAGGAACAAAAGATAGGACGAGTAAGAGACAGAAACAAGCAAAGATAGCAAGGGAGTATCACTTGCCTGCAATCCGGTAGAGGTAGCAGAACCTGTCGTTGCTCACATCAACTCAACGGCCTATCCGAGAAGAAGCAACGAACACTGGGCAACAAAAAGATGCATTTTACTACTACAACAAAAGAAGCGGCATGTTGATGACATGATGCATGACAAATTAAAGGTTGTCCAATTTTATTCCCTAACACATGGCAAAGCATTTTAAATGAGATCGGTGCACAATATAGATGGCACCAGACAAACCCCATAATTAAATTGATTTAATTTGACTAAATGGATAAAGGTGCGATGTTACTTAGGCATGCATGATTTTATAAGATACGGATATATATATATGGCATATAGAGGTTTAGGGTTGGGGTCACACATCGGATTCGGGGTACTTCGGATTCGGAAGCCACCGTCTTCGGGTCGGAGAGGAAGTAGTCGTCGTAGTCGAAGTAGTCGAGGTAGACGTTCATCCGGAGTCGAAGTACTCGAAGTAGTCGACGTCGAGGAAGTAGTCGTTCCGGTTGAAATAGTCGAGGTAGTCGACGTTGTGGAAGTAGTCGTACTCGGGTCGTCGTCGTTGCGGACCTTGGCGTTCCGGGCTTCGGGGTCGTCGGGGTTCAAGGTGGTCGAGGGTCACAACATCGGGGAAGATCTTGTCCTTGCACGACACCGGGCTTCATGGACGGAGAACTCGGGCACCGGTAGTCGTTCACGGTCGTCGTTGAAGAACTTGTCGTATCGTCGTCGTGTCGCACTTGTCGTATCCACGGTCGTCGTCGTACTCGGTCTTCGGGCTTCACGGCGGGGAAACGGGGAACTCGGGAACACGTTGGGGAACCGGCTTCACAACGGAGACGGGATCGGGAACGGGAATGGAGAACTCATCGGGGACGCGACACGGAGACATCGGGAAACGCCGTCGGGGAAACGGGAATCGACACCGGAGAATGGCTTCATGGAGGCGCGCATCGGGAAACACGGACAGTGGACACCAGGGACAGGAACACAGCACGGCGAGCAGCAGCAGCACAGCAGCACGGTCACGTCACAGAGAGAGACACGCACGGGCAGAGCAGCGGGGACATCCACGGCAGCAGGCAGCAGCGAGGAACACATCAACGGCACAGAGGCGCTGACCACAGCACGGCAGCAACACAGCACACCACGGGGACACACGGGGACGGACGGGCAGCAGGAGGCGGTGCTCTGGAGGAGAACTGGCCGGAGCGGGGAGGTGGCGGAGGAGCTGGACGGAGGGGCGAGGAGCAGCAGGGGATAAGGAGCTAGGGCGGCGGGAGATGGTCGGCCGGGCTCGGGCTCGAGCCAGAGGGGGCGGCGGTGCTGGAGCGGGGAACAGCGGGGTCGAGGACGCGAGGGAGAGGGCGCGGCCACGGGGAAGGGAGGAAGCGCGGGGCGGCGTGGCGCGGACGCGCGGGTGCAGAGGAGAAGGGGACGGGGAAGAGGAGGTGGCCGGGGGAGGATGGAGCTGGGGAGGCCGGGCAGGAGAGGAGGAAGGTGAGGTGCGGGTCGGAGGAGTTGGCGGTGGAAGGGGACGCCGGGGTCGGCGACGGGGTAGGAGATGCGCGGGTGCTGTGCTGGGGAAGAGGACGGCCTCGGGTAGAAAAAGGAAGAGAAGGCAAGAAGAAAGAAAAAGAAAAGAGAGAAGGAGAGGATAGGGTCAGGGACCCGATTGCAAAAAAGAAAAGGACCAGAAGCAAGGTGGAAGGGCTCGAAAGCAAAAAAAGGAAAAAGAAGGTGAGGGTGGCTGCAAGAATGCAGGGGGTGGGAAGGTAAAACTGCCAGGGCAGGATTAGGATTTGGAGGCTAGGTGGGCTTTGGGCCAGGGTTGGGCTACTCTCTCGCAATTCTCAAAATATTTTTATTTCTTTTGCAAAATAATTTTGATAATTAATTTTTGAAAACGGAGACGACTGTCTAGGTTAAAATATTTTCTGACAATTTTAGAAAAATAAAATAGGATTTAATAAAAATAATTTTTGTTGCCAAAATATGCGATGCGATGATGCTGATGTCATGATGATGCAAAAAGAAAAAACAGACAAAAAAAATCTAATTTGGGGAAAACCCCGGGGCATTACAGTCAGGCTACCATCAAATTAAAATCCGAAAGGAGGATATTGCAAAGACGGCTTTCACTACCCGCTATGGGTTATATGAGTACACTGTCATGTCCTTCGGCCTCACAAATGCTCCGGCTACATTCATGAGGCTGATGAACTCCATTTTCCACGAGTACCTCGACAAGTTTGTCATCATTTACATCGATGACATCCTTGTCTACTCCAAAACCGAAGAAGAACATGCTGAGCATCTTCGACTAGTCCTGACCAAGCTTCGAGATCACCGCCTCTATGCCAAGTTCTCCAAGTGTGAGTTTTGGCTAAAGGAGCTCATTTTTCTCGGCCATGTGGTGTCAGCTGCTGGAGTAGCGGTGATACCAGACAAGATTCAGGCAATCCTGGATTGGCCAACTCCCAAGTCCGCCAAATATATCCGAAGCTTCCTTGGTTTGGCGGGTTATTACCGCCGATTCATCGAGGGCTTCTCCAAAATATCCAAGGCATTGACTGACCTCCTCAAGAAGAATAAACAATGTGTGTGGTCAGACAAGGCTGAAGAGAGGTTACAAACCCTCAAGGTCAAGCTCACCACCACTCCGGTGCTTGTCCTTCCTGACACCGACAAAGACTTTGTCGTCTATTGTGATGCATCACTCCAAGGTTTGGGCTGTGTTCTGATGCAAGAAGGCCATGTGGTCGCCTATGCCTCCCATCAACTCAAGCCACATGAGCAAAATTATCCAACTCATGATCTAGAGCTTGCTGCCGTGGTACATGCTCTGAAGCAATGGAGGCCCTACCTACTGGGCAACCGTTGCGAGATCTACTCTTACCATCAAAGTCTAAAATATCTTTTCACCCAGCCGAATCTGAACTTGAGACAGAGAAGATGGCTGGAATTGATCAAAGACTATGATGTGACCCTCAATTATCAACCCAGCAAGGCCAATGTCGTGGCCGATGCATTCAGTCGCAAGGCCTATTGCAACACCGTGATGGTTGAAATGGCCCAACCTGCTCTTCATGAGGAGTTTGCTAGGTTGAATCTGGAAATTGTTCCTTCCGGTTTTGTAGCTAACCTCGAGATCAAATCCACTCTCGAGGATGATATCAAGGCCGCCCAGCAAAATGATGTTGAAATCCTAGAGATCAAAGAGAAGATAGCTAATGGGAAGGCAAATTGTTTCTTGGTTGATGACAATGGTGTTGTCTATTTCGGTGACCGTTTAGTGGTGCCCAAGAGTGGAAACACAAAAGAGGTGATCCTCTCAGGAGCTCATGAGTCACCCATCTCTATTCATCTGGGTAGCACCAAAATGTACCAAGATCTTCGTCGGCAATTCTGGTGGTCTTGCATGAAGCGTTAGATCGGCGAGTTTGTGGCTGAATGCGACGTCTGCCGCCGAGTGAAGGCTGAACATCAAAGGCCAGCTGGTACTCTTCGCCCCATAGCCATTCTTGAATGGAAATGGGATGAAATTGGTATGGATTTTATTACCGGATTTCCAAGATCACAAAGGGGTAACAATGCCATTTGGGTAGTCATTGATCGCCTATCCAAGGTCGCCCACTTCATCCCTGTTCGTGAGGATATAACTGCTAAGCAACTAGCTGAGTTGTACCTTGCACGGATTTTTCCTCTCCATGGTATCCCTTTGAGCATCATATCGGACCGAGGAAGTCTATTTGTATCCAAATTATAGCAGAGTTTCCAAAGTGCTTTGGGAACCCGTTTGAACCTGAGCACTGCTTACCACCCTCAGGCTGATGGCCAAACTGAAAGGGTGAACCAAGTTCTTGAGGACATGCTCCGGGCGTGTGTCATCTCCTTCGGCAAGGGTTGGGAGAAATACCTCCCCCTCGCTGAGTTCTCCTACAACAATAGCTACCAAGCCAGTTTGCAAATGGCTCCCTTTGAGGTCCTTTATGGGAAAAAATGTCGAACGCCTCTCAGTTGGTCTGAAACCGGAGAGAGGTCACTCTTCGGTCCTGATGTGATCAATGAAGCCGAGGAGAAGGTCCGTATCATTCGGGATAATCTCAAGTCTGCTCAATCCCGTCAGAAAAGCTACTATGACAAGCACCATCAAGAAGTCCATTATGAGATTGGTGATAAAGCCTATCTTTGAGTTTCTCATCTCCGAGGTGTTCGTCGCTTCGGGATCAAGGGCAAATTGGCACCTCGCTATGTTGGCCCTTTCACCGTCCTAGCCAAGCGAGGAGATCTCTCCTATCAACTTGAGCTACCCTCCAACTTCCCGGATGTGCATGATGTTTTCCATGTCTCCCAACTCCGGCGTTGCTTGAAGGATCCAATCCGTGTGGTTGATCATGAAGCGTTGGACATTCAGGAGGATCTGACCTATCGCAAGCATCCTATCCACATCTTGGATGAAGCGGAGAGGAAGACCCGCAACAAGACCATCAAGTTCCTCAAAATTCAATGGTCCAACCATTCCGAGGAAGAAGCGACTTGGGAGCGAGAAACTAGCCTTCGTCAGGAATACCCCGCCTTCTTCACTCAAGCCTAGAATCTCGGGACGAGATTCCTGTAAGGGGGGTAGAATTGTAACAACCCCAACTGGGTAATGAAAAATACGAAGAAATTTTCCACTTTTTCCTTTCTTGTTTTGCATCATAGCATCCATATGCAATTGCTAATTCTAACATCCAATTGGAAACAAATTGAAATGGAGAAGCAAACCTTCCACAACCTTCCACCAAATAAATTTGCTCAACTTAGCAAACCAATAAACTTGAACTTACAAATTGTTCAGGAAGTTCCAAGTGTGCATGTTATGTCCATTTGAAGAAGCAAATTCTCTTTAAGCAAGGAAACAAAATTGATAATTCAAATTGGCTTAATTCAATTTCTATTTTTTGAACCAAGATAAACATTCCAAAAATTCAAACTAGAATCACGGGGAGCTTCAATATTATTGTGAGAGCCTCCATGAATATTTTCATTATTTTTGGAAATACTTAAGTGCTTCAAATAAATGTATTTTGCAATTTATCAAAAATGACCATATTGCAACAATACAAATAATTGTGAATCTAAACATTTTATTTGAAGCCCAAACTTTTTGTGGAGCTTCCTCAAGTTATGAGGAACATATGTGAATTTTTGTAGATTTTTCATCAATGCTTTAGTGCCTCTTTTAAAATCCCTAAAAGTGCCCTGGACCTGTTTAAAATTAACATTTTTTGGAACCAGGGGGTTTTCTGGAAAATTTTATTTCCTTTCCATAGTGGCCGACGGCACTGGCGCCATGCCGCCAGCCATGCCGCCGTGCCCCCACCGTGGACGTTGCCCCCGTGGCCAAGCGCCACGACGAGGACCCCCCACCTGCTCCTCCTCTCACCCCGACCCATTCCTCCCCCTTTTTTCGGATCGACGCCACCGTCGTTTTCCCGTGCCGCCGCCACGGAGCCGACGTCATCACCGTCGAATCCTCGCCGATTGAAGCCTCCCCGAAGCGAGCCGAGACCGCCGTCCGCTCCGCCATGCCGTCAGCACCCTCCTCACCAATGGAATCGATCCGCCGGCGGCCGCCGCCGTGTCCCCATCACCGTGAGCCGGCCTGGACCCCGGCCTAACCGGCCTGAGGCCGGACGGCTCGGGCCAGTGCCCGGCCTGGGCACCCGGCCTGGGGCTAGGTTGGGCCGGCACGAGGCCGGCCTCTTCGGCCACACCCCCGGCCTCGCCCCAGCCTGGGCCGGCCAAAGGCCGGAGGCTTCGGGTCAGACCCTGGCCTGTCTGGCTGAGTTGTTTTCCTCTTTGTAATAAAAAGTGAAATACAAATATTTGATAACTATTTGAAAAATGCTTCAAAAATAGGAAATCAAATATCAAATTGACCAGGAAAACTAAATCTACAACTTAGGATCATTGAAATGATCTTTTGAAACTTTTTAACTTGTTGTTTATTAAAAATTGTTAAAATGGCAAAAAGGAATAACAATTTGGGAAAATTCATAACTCATTAAATATTGGTCCAAAAATTATGAATAAGATATCAATGTGATCTACACTTCAAATGCAATCAAACCATCCTAATATCACATCATGATCACAAATATTTATGTGATGTTATTCTTTAATTGATTAAAGGAATTAAATTCAAATAATTATCTAAATCGCTATTTTTTCGTCGGTGCTCCGAAAATGACAAATGAGGTACCAAATTGATCGGAAGAACAAAATCTTTTTAATCATGTCATGTTCATGCATATTTGAGCAAATTCTAAATAATGTGTTCATTTATGAACAATTAGACATTAAGTTAAATATGGGGTGTTTTCCAAATAATTGCCCTAATTATTTGGCTCTCCATTTAATTTTGCTATTTAAATTTAAATGCTAATATCAATGCATCAACTTGTCATTTCATCATGTGATTGTTCATTGCACCTCTCCCTCGTGTGATTTATTGGTTCTTTGTATTATTTTTGGGTATTGATAGATTCCAGAGTCAAGGTTAACACGACCTATCCCGACGAGCAGTACTACACGCCCCGGCAGCAAGGCAAGAGATAACCTAACCTTCTTGGCATACTAGCATCCTATGTTTTTATCAACTTATTTTATCCACCATAATATTGCATGCGACTCAAATGTCATGTTTGATCAAGACATAGAGTATCCTATGAATGCATGTTTTTTCCCGAGCCAATCACATGTATCCCTACCTATGAACCTTAGTGTTGATGTGTTGGCCGGAGACAAGAATATAATTGTTGTATTTATATGCTTAGCAATGCTTAGCCATGCTTAGTAAAATGCTAGCAATGCCCGTTGTTTAATTCCATAATTGTTGATGTTGATGGAATGTTTCGAACATGGTGGATATGTGGGGTGTTTAACTAAAATGCTAAGAAGGCTTGGGTGAGTTACCATCGGGGATGGTGTTTTGCCTCACTCTTTCCCCTAGGTGCGAGTTCTTGTCTCTAGACTCAAGATCGAGCGTGCTGCCATTGGTGGGTGTATGGGCGCCTTACTGACCAAATAATTTGTGAGGGGCTTGTCAAGGGTCCTCTAGTTTGCTATTTCCATTTGCGCGTGAGTGTGTGGGTGGAAAAGGGAACGAGGATGGTGGTGTTTAGGATGTGGCCGCGGGGCAGGGTGTTGGAGGCGCTGAACCTGTCCTTCCCCACACTGATGGCCCTTGAGTAAGCCTCATGCATTGTAAAGGTCTAACTGCGCCCGCTCGCCGCCTTCCCCGGAGAGGGCCAATTAGGTGAGCCGGACGGTACCAATGGGTAAAATAGTACACCCCTGCAGGGTTTAATCTTTTCAAAAAGTCGTGTCCACGGTTATGGACGACTTGGGAACGGATATACGAGACAATAGAAAATCTTAACCTAATTAAAATTTGGCAGCTAAAGGTTGCATTACAACGTGTGATAAAGGTTCATTTCCTCGGGGGTGATTCGAGGGAGTGCCTTTGGTGGAGATGAGTGGTTATGGCTACAAGTTGGTTCGACGAGAACCGAAGATGAAAAGTTTACCTCTTACCCCTCTTATGAAAAATATTCTGAGTAGACGGTGCCATGAGTCATTTATGTTTTGTTTATGAAAATTAGCTTTATGCAAAAATAACTATATATACAGCTTTCGAGCCTCCGTCAGTCATTGGGCCTATATCGCCCTACTAAACTTGCGAGTACGTCGTACTCAGTCTCTCTTTGCTGCCTTTATGTTTGTGTTTCAGAGGAGGACGACACCGAGCAGCTAGGTGGGTTCTTTGTGGACACGTCGACTAGTAGTCCGGGGTTCCGAGGTGGCAGCTTGGGACCGTGGAACAAGCTGGCTTGGGTTATGCTTAATTGTAGGCCTCTTAGGCCATATTTGCATCTTGTTGTAATAGACAATGCTACTTCGCTTCCGCTTGATGAATTGATGGTCTGTGACCTTTTGATGTGTAATATTTGTAACTTTCTCATATATTGAGTTGCTATATGAGTTCTGTGTCGTAGAGTCTGCAATGTGCCAGTTTGTTCCACAAGTCTTGATCTCTCTACTATACGTGATAGAGATGTCTGAGCTTATGGCATGATCGAGGTGTTGTGTGCCGATGATCCATTCCGAGCACACCTGCCAATGAGTTTTGGCCTGGATTGGTAAACCCATTAACCCTCGATTGTGTAGAATGACCGGTTGCACAACGCTTCACTGTGTAGTTCTGGGGTCGGGGCACTACACTTGGGTGAGTTGGCATCGGGGATGGTGTTTTGCCTCACTCTTGCCCCTAAGTGCGAGTTCTTGTCTCTAGAACCAAGGTTTGAGTGTGCTGCCATTGGTGCGTGTATGGGCGCCTTACTAACTAAATAACTTGTGCGGGCGTATCCAAGGGTCCTCTATTTCGGTTTTCCATTTGTGTGTGAGTGGAAAAGAAGATGATGATGAGGATTTGGGTTTAGGACGTGGCGATGGGGCAGGGGCTGAAATAGGATGGGTAAACTTGCCCTGTGGCCACTGATTACTCTTGGATACTCTCACGCGAGGTAAAGGTTTAACCGCGCCCGCTCGCCAGCCTTCCCCAGAAGAGGGCCAATCAGGTGAGCCGGACGGTGCCAATGGGTAAAATAGTACACCTTGCAGGGTTAATCTTTTGGAAAAGCCGTGTCCATGGTTATGCACGCCTTGGGAACGGATTACGAGATCATAGAGAACCTTAACCTTAATTAAATAATTTGGCAGCTAAAGGTTGCAACTCAACGTGTGTGTAAAAGGTTCATTTCCTCGAGGGTGATTCGAGGGAGTGCCTTTGGTGGAGATGAGTGGTTATGGCTACAAGTAGGTTCGACGAGAACCGAAGATGAAATGTTACCCCCTTACCCCCTTGATGAAAAATATTCTGAATAGACGATGCTTTGTGTCTTTTACATCTTTCAAATGAAAATCTAGCTTTATGCAAATTAGCTACACTAGTCATCAACCCATGCATCCGCACGGGATACTGGTATCTCTATTTTTATAAATATTATAGAACACATAGAATTATTAAGTCCTCTTATATTTTTACTGTACATAATAGTTAAAACTTTCAAACAGGAAATCTAGAAAAATGTATAAATGACCTCGTATATTACTCCCACATGGGATAAGCAATTTCCTTTCTTAAGTTAATCCCTGGTTTAACGGGCATTCTAAGTGCAAATAATATACGAATATCAAAATGTAGATCATCAAAGGAAGAGGACTAATTGGTACCTTCGCTTGGATAAAGAAAACAGAAATAATACATCAACTAAGTGCAGTACAATGTTTCTAAAATTTCCATTATTGTAAGGCTACGAAACTTCTATGAGATGTCTAAGGGCAAGTATGAAGAATATCCACAATACCAACTGGGGTTTCCTCGGAATGTTCCCATGTAAATTAAAAAAATGGTCTCACTCTACAATTATCCCTCTCTTTAATTAAATTAAGGGCAGCGTTCCTGCCCATTGACCTAAGGAAAACAATGCAAACATCGGGTTTCTATCGTAGGAAGTCCATAGCATTGTTATATATTCCATTAATGAGAATGAATCATTCACTCTAGTAACTGCGAACATGACGTTGGACATCCATCAGCTCATTTGGATATAAAAATGGACTAAAGAAACTATTACAACGACACCTTTAATTTCAAGAGAAAGTACTAAGAATAACCATATGCACTAAAGAAAATTCCAGTCAAAAAATCGCATCCGCCTGAAATTGTAGGATATAGGTCAATCAAGTGTTCAAGTGTTTGTAAATGCAGAACATATAAAAATCTGTTGGCAAACGAAATACAACTCTTTAATTAGATTAGCACGATAGATCCTTCATCAGAGGCATGTTCTGCAACAACGTACGTGGTACATATATTACCCTCAGCTAAATCTAATATCCCTGCAATCGTAATGCTTCTCAACCCGCTCAATTGAAAATTAGTGCAAGAATCATATATGCTTCAGTAAACTTTTTTTGTCCTTGCTCACAGATTTTGATATGGTGAAAAATCATATTGTTTAAGTAGATCTGGATAATTGCAACGCAGTGGAAAAATAAAATAAAAACACAGTATTGAAAAATATGATATGGATGGACAACAATAATCAAAGTTATGCTCTTTAACTTTCGGCTTGAAACATCAGTACCTCAGGAATACCTTACAAACCTGCAACCGGATTTATCAAGCTGTTCAAATCCTGAGTCACTGTGTATTTTCAAAATGATGAAAGGGGCAGAAAATTAATCTTCCATCGTCTGACTTTTCCGAGCTTTGAAGTTCACATCTAGGCCAGCATATCCTTCTGGAAATTTGCAACGCAAGCGGCATATGTGAAGAAAATTAATTTATGTTGCAAACGTATTTAGATACCTATGGAACACAATAATAAAAAAATGTCATTCGAAGCTTCCATTAACTTATTCCATGACCCACGACACAGCAGATTTAATATTATGTAATATAAAATTTGAAAATATCTAAATCTAGCTATTATATTTGATTAGCACCAAAGTCCATAATTGCACATAAAAGAATAAGTAAGCAACGCACTTATATGCTATATGCATAATTTGGTGAAGTCATATTGAGAGGCCCCAAATAAAATACTTCAAAACCTAGAGCCTCTACAATGAATCAAAACTGACTTTTTCTCTTGCATATCATTGCGTTTGTGTACCTGAAAAAGAGAAACGTTATATAATGGTAATGGTTAGGAAGTTCTGAGTGTTTCTGTCGAAACAATTTGTCAGGCTGCCATCGGCCGCAGTTGCTATCGGCCGGCCGGCCGGGAAAAGTTCTATACGTGTTCATCAGATAATTAACCATAAGGGAAACCAACAGAGCAGCTAAAGTACGTATGCTACTGACTTTTTCTGATCGAGGCTGACGCGACCATGGATCCTGGCACGTCGATGCCACGACTTGCTACCGTTTCTCTAGCAAGAGAGTATCGGTGCCAGCAGCTGCAAAAGAACCTTGTCTAATGTCGGTCAGGTCGCGGATAGATGGGACGTCAGCAGCATATCGCAGAAGATTGGAAGGGAGCTGAGGAGCACCAGTCATCCCGCGGATAGATTGATACGGTCTGGGTTTCTTAACAGGAAAAGATAAAGCAATTGGAAGATGTGGGGAACGAACCGACGACCTGCTGAGTATAGTCCGTTCTCTTTAGGAAATTATTACGGTGAAAAGGAGACATCTCGGCTGTCTATCTTTCAATCTACGGAGGATTATAGTTCAGATGTGAGAATTAACGTGAGAGCTCGTACGGTGCCTCCAATTAGTAAATACTAGTCGTCAACCCGTGCATTCGCACGGACTATTCATGTACATATTCAATGTCTAGTTATCTTATTCTCAAACCCAAACTGGAATGGTATGAATTTTGAATGGCTATACGTGACGTTCCAATGGTTCCATCAACTTTCTATATGCACCAATGCGTACACCAGATTACGATTTTCCGTTCTTGAAAGCCAACCGAAGGCCTTTGATTTCAATGATAGGGGAAGAATATTGTACAGGAGTTATCAAATAATTATCCATGTCAGAATGTCAAGACATTATAGCTGTCCAACAGTTCTCCACCTTTATTGTAAAGAAAAGGATAGCTGCAGCGAAGAGTGGACATTTTCAGATATATTCTCTCCTCACACCATTGTGATGAATATTGCATAATATTTAATACGAAGAAAAATCCAAGGTGATGAAACATGACGATAGAAAGTACTATCTGTTATGATGACAGATCAAATAACACGAACAAAAGCATGCAAACAACCAAATGCTCACCAGGTGAAGACATTCATATTAAATCTTTTACTACACATATTTGATTCATAAAATGAAAAGATGCGAAAAGAACTCTAAGATCACAAAATGTAATTTATACCGATAATTCATTATACAGACAAATGTCATATTGATCAGTTCTTGTCACAAACAGAATGGTAGGCTGGGACTAACATCCTACCCTTATGTTTATTTTTTTGTGCGATCCAAGAAATGTAGTACATATGTTGAGCCTCATTACTTATTCTTTGGAACTTAGAAAAGCTTTAGGTGCTCATCCCAAAGCCTTGTACGCGGAGTTTACCGAATAAACCACCGAGAACGTCCGCTTCTACACGGTCATGCACGTCGGGATGCAAGAACCACTGCCTGCAGTGGGCTCCATTAGTTTATTCATATTCCAACAGTGTGAAGAAGAAATATTTATTTACATATATACAGGACACTATATTTGGAATTCCTGTGGAAGTGTAGAAGATATGAACATTAAACATTAAGAATTTGTTGCCATAAAACAAATAAGACAGTCTTGTGACCATTCTAACCAAAACATTAAGAACATTGTTTCCGTAAAACCATATAGGTACAGACACAGGAATATATCATATATGTTTGTTCTGCCTCTATCGCATATCGTACAAATTACAATATTGAGTAGAAGTGTATGAGAAGGAACGTATAACATACAGTATACCAGAAGTCTAAAAATATTGGTTTGATATATAATGTTTATGCTTCTCCTTATTGGTCTGAATATTTTAAAAAAAGAATGAAAGTGTAAATACAAAATTTATGTTCCTAACCTTCAGGTTTTTAAAGAACCAAGAATTGGGTGCACGTCCATATATACAATTAATTTTCAAAGTGAACATGTGTATGCACTAATGTCTAATAGATAGTTCAAAGTTAAGCATGTGTATCTACAACAAAAGAACACCATTGTCTAATAGATAGTTCTAGGACCATGTGTATGCAATAATGTCCTATTTGTCCGTCTACTACAAAAGTACAAATTGATCACATCCGAAATAGAAATACATTAGAACTACCATTAATAAGATTGTTGCATATATCAAATTTAGCCAAGCATGCCTACTTATAAGATGGCCAGAATTAGAGTTGACTTCACAACTGAGGTTTTCATGAAATATTATATTCAGTGCGACATGCAAAAAAACATTTGAGCTAAATCTGATAGGCATAACTTGTTATCATTCATGATATACATACAGAGAATCTCTTCATAATATAACGCCATCCATGCAAGACGAAGACATTGATTATCGAGTCTGTTGTCAAGATTAATTAGAGTATAGCTTCCTTTCTTCCATCATCTATTAGGTATTAGAGCATAACATCACATTTTTTTCCTTTTAGTATACATATCCCATTATATGAGAATGGTATACATATATGCAAGACAATTAATCAAAAGGAACAGATAGAGATTGATCTTTATCTACTCATGATGTACGTCTACTAAGGTATGCACATGTATCTACAGCATATAGTATAGTATCATGGAATCAGTCATTACATATAAATTCTTCGAAGTTTATTTTGTGTTACTGTATCACAAATTAATTACATAGCAGCTCTTAGCAAGTCCCAGCTACATATATCAAAATAATAGTTGTACAGATATCAACTCACATGCATCGTTTGTGCTTGTAAGATACACATATCCTATTGGATCACTGGGTGAGCATGAAATTGAAATAACACATCGTTTTGTTTATCTTTAACAGAGAAAAGTAGACTGAACTCATAAACATATAATGCTCCAAGTCTTGTCCACTTTCAAATGATTAGCTTCTTAACACAACGAAATTAGAAGAGCTACTCGAGTACAGTGTGCAGAAATACGTCAACCTCATTGGTGAACTAAAACCCCCAACTGGATTATCCAACACGTGTAGATCTTATTTCATCCTAGTAATACTTATCTAAACAGGTCTGAAATTAAGGGGTGCACATCATTAAAATCCCTCAAAACGAAACTCTAGGCTATACTTTCTCTAGGGACGAAGTCTGAAAACTGCATGAAGCTGAACGCTCATAAAATTCCCAAAAAACGAAAACTAATCTAGTCTTGCCCATGCGTACCTTATTGGCCTTCAGTACCCTCGCCTAGCTGCAATAACCATCATGAGGTATATGCAGCTGCTGAACTGCAGCGTGATCAGAACTTGGAAGCAGATGGGATTTAATGGTTGGAGAGGAGGAGAATTGAGGGAAACCCGAACGGATCGGATTGTACCTTTTTAGATCCATTCAAGATCATAAACTGAAACTGACGACGGCATCAAGGGGAGACGCTGGTGAGGCGGACGATAATGAAGTGCAGCGGTAGGGTTTGTCAATGACGCGCCGGCAGGCTGAGACGCGGCGGCGAACCGGCGAAGCAAAAGGAGGCTGCGCGAAGATGTTTCTGGGGCATCCTAGAGTTTATTCCCCTAATCCCACGGAGTTCAACCAAAGCGACTTGCGGGTGGACGTCTCAAGGTATTTATCCAACGGTGACAACTAGCTAATAGTCAGATCGTACGGACAGTTATCTGAGTTTCTTAGGATTAACGTGGTGCCTCATATGGTGCCTCCAATTAGTAAATATAAGATAAGATTATACAGCTTTAGAGCCTCCGTCAGCATCGGGCCTATATTGCCCTACTAAACTTGCGAGTACATCGTACTCAGTCTCTCTTTGCTGCCTCTATGACTTTGTATTTCAGAGGAGGACGACACCGAGCAGCTAGGTGGGTTCTTCGTGGATGTCGACTAGTAGTCCGGGGTTCCCAGGTGGCAGCTTGGGACCGTGGAACAAGCTGGCTGGGATCTTTTATTTGTAGGCCTCTTAGGCCATATATTTGCATCTTGTTGTTAGACAACACTACCCGCTCCCGCTTGATGTACTGATGGATATGTGATCCCTTTTGTGTGTAATATTTGTATCTTCTCTTATATGAGTTGCTATATGCTTTTGTGTCATAGAGTCTGCAAAGTGCCAGTTGTTCCACAAGTCTCGGTCTCTTTACTATACGTGATAGCGATGTCTGAGCTTATGGCATGATCGAGGTGTTGTGTGCCGATGATCCATTCCGAGCACACCTGCCAATGAGTTTTGGCCTGGGATTGGTAAACCCAGTAACCCTCGATTGTGTAGCATGACCGGTTGCACAACGCTGCACTGTATAGTTCTGGGGTCGGGGCGCTACAAGTTGGTATCAGAGCAGGACTGCCTGTAGAAAACCTTTTCTATTGGTCGATGTCGAGTCTAGTTGAAAATTATTTTTAACCTAAAAATGAGTTGTGAAAACACTCTTAAGATTCTTTTTACTCCTTACCCAATTCACTCTGATCTCGGTGCCATCTTACCTCTATTTGATTTAACGGTGTTTCTGATCGTCTGCAAAATTTCTAAATCTTTAGGATCTCGGGGTTGAGTTTCTACCTTTAGTTACTAGTTATCTCTACTCGTCTGCCAAATCTAAAACATGAAGAAAGGAAGTATGGTGGGTCGTCAAGATATTCCTTTGCTTTAGCCCAAGATCTTGAACCGAAGGTCCCGGATTGTGCTAGGTCTCCGGTGTAATGATTCATGAGGGTTGTCACTCTTGTGAGCATTATGCTATTGTGGGTACCAGTACATGAAGCTGATCTTTAACCCAAGATCTTTTCCGTTGAATCCTGATGCTAATTGTGAAACTCTACATCAGGTTGGCAAAATTTGAAGTTAGTCTTGAAACTCGAGGTTGTAGCCGTAATTGTTTTCCTCAACAATGCTCTTCTCTGCCACTAGCTTTAGCTAGACTTTCTGTTAGGGAATCATCTGAATCACGACGGGATTGCTCTTAGCGAGTTTTTCCATCAGTAATTGTGATTCCATCGGTAACACCGTTCAGGAAACCCTTTCGGCACTAGCGGTCGGAAGAGTGCTAACAAGGGCTTCAATATCTTGAAATTGTTGTTAGCCATTCTTTAAACTAAATTTGTTGTCCGTCATCTATCTGTCAGTGGACAGTCAAGTTTTATCGTGCATTGGGGTGTTCTGATGCATGTTATTCCTGTAGTTCGTCAAGGCATTCCACTTGGGCATGTTATTCTTACAACGCTTCACTGTATAGTTCTGGGGTCGTGGCGCTACAGCCTTTTAGCTAGGCGCAATGCCAAATATCAAGTTTTTTCGGAGGCCTTTGCAACATGAAAAGCATAGCTTGACCTTATGATTGACTCAAAAGGAAGTTTTTTTCTCTTTCTAGGGAAGTGCTCCATCCCTCTTTTGAGGGGGAACTGAAATCTTATATTTCCCTCTTTCCTATCAATAATGGCATCAACGGTTCTCAAAAACGGTATCTCCAAAATAATAGGACAAGAAGCATTACACTCAATGTCCATAACAATAAAATCAACAGGAACATAGTTATCATTAATAACAATAAGGACATCATCAACTCTACCCAAAGGTTTCTTTTTAAAAGAATCAGCAAGATTAACATTTAAATAGCACTCTTCCAAAGGATTTAAATTGAGCATATCATATAAACTTTTCGGCATAACAGAAACACTAGCACCAAGATCACACAAAGCATTACAATCAAAGTCATTTATTTTCATCTTAATAGTGGGTTCCCATCCATCTTCTAATTTTCTAGGAATAGAAGTTTCTAGCTTAAGCTTTTCTTCCCTAGCCTTGATAAGAGCATCGGTAATATGTTTGGTGAAGGCAATATTTAATTTACTAGCATCCGGTGACTTAGCAAGTTTTTATATGAACTTTATGAATTTAGTAAGATTGAAATTATAAAAATCAATTTCATCATATTTAAATAGGCTAGGAAGCTTCTCATTAGTAGTTGGTATCGTATAAATTTTAACAGTTTTCCTATTCATTTCAGCAATTCTAGCTTCTTTCTCTCTAGCCCACCTAGCTTTCAAGCGAGCCATCATCCTTTCATTCTCATTAATTTGAATAGAAATAGCATTTAAAGATTCAGTAGGCTTGTCTTGATGAGGAGTGGTTCTAATTTTTAAAATTTCAACATCATGAGCAAGATCTTCCACTTTAGAGACAAGTCTATCCAGTTCTTCAAGTTTCTCTTCGACAGTTTTGTTGAAAGCTTTTTGCGAAGTGATAAATTATTTTAAAACATTTTCAAGATCAGAGGACACATTCTTATTAGGATTATAATAATTACCATAGGGATTGCCATAAGAGTTGCCATTATTGGGAGGATAAGGCTTATAGTTGTTACTACCAAACTTATTTCGATAAGCATTATTGTTGAAGTTACTTCTATTAAGAAAATTAACATCAACTTGACCCTTTTCTTGGGAAATTAATGAAGCAAGTGGGACATTATTAGGATCAATATGGGGCTGATTGGTAGCAAGCATAGACATAATCATATCAACCTTATCACTCAAAGAGGAAATTTCCTCGACAGAATTTACCTTCTTACCACTTGGAGCTCTTTCGGTATGCCATTGTGAATAATTTGTCATCATCTCATCCAAGAGTTTAGTTACTGCACCTAATGTTGTGGACATGAAGGTGCCTCCCGTGGCCGAGTCCAAGAGGTTCCTTGAAGAAAAATTCAAACCTGTATAAAAAGTTTGGATAACCATCCACATAGTTAATCCATGCGTGGGACAATTTTTAACCATAAATTTCATTCTCTCCCAAGCTTGTTCATTATCAAATTATCTAAAGTTCATAATGTTACTCCTTAATTGTATGATTTTAGCAGTGGATAATATTTTCCAATAAAAGCATCTTCGCATTTAATCCAAGAATCAATGCTATTTCTAGGCAAAGACAATAACCATTCTTTTGCTCTCCCTCTCAAAGACAAAGGGAAAAGCTTCAGTTTTATGATGTCACTTTCTACCACTTTATACTTTTGCATATCACATAACTCAACAAAGTTATTTAAATGAGAGGCGGCATCATCAGTACTAGCACCAGAAAATTGCTCTTTCATAACAAGATTTAACAGGGCAGGCTTAATTTCATAAGATTCCGCTTTAGTAGCGGGTGGAGCAATTGGAGAGCATATGAAATCATTGTTATTAGTGCTAGTTAAGTCAAACAACTTGGTGTTTTCAGTGGAAGACATAATGATAAAATAAAATAACAAGACATGAATAATGATTACACTAATTTTTTTGGGTTTTAAAATTTTGCAACAGGTAAAATAAGCTAACGAGAAATAAAACAAGCAAGACAAAAACAAAGTAAAGTGATTGAGAGTGTGAGACTCCCCTTGCTGTAGCTCCAAGGTCCCCGACAACGGCGGCAGAAAAGAGCTTGCTAAGTGTTGGCAAAGTTGGTGGGGCCTAATCTTATTATGTGTCTTTTGTGCGTCCCCCGGCAACGGCGCCAGAAAAGAGCTTGATTGCTACTGATGAAGAGTTGCGTGGTGCCCCAAGCGAAGGCGGAGATGTAACAAGCAGCAGTTTTCCCTTGATAACAAACCGAGGTTTATTGAACCAGTAGGACCTTGAAATCAACAACAAAGTGAATGTTGAAGATCTCTAGTGCTTAATCTTCAACAGACGTGGAAGTGCACACACTCAACAAAAATACTTTGCCCCCAACGGTGAAAAGGTTGTCAATCTTTCCAGTTTCGTAGAAAACAAAGCGGTTAATTGTAAAGTGAAATACATGAATTATGAAAACGGACCAGAGGAGTAATGATGGTGAAAAGTGATGAATAAAGGTTGCAATCAATGTAAAAAGATGGACCGGGGGCCATGGGTTCACTAGTGGAGTCTCTCGATTAAATAGAACATTCATATGATGGGTGAACGAATTACAGCTAGGCAATTGGCATGATTATAACACAAACTTAATCTAGCTATGACAAAGAGAACATGATAATATTTAAGTAGACATCACGACAATGAACAAAGACCGTTGAGTCCAACTGCATCTTTGTCTAAAAAGTCCACCGTGGGATCGCTATCCAGCCTGTCACCCATCGGTATTAAGTTGCAAGCAACAGACATTTGCATTAAGTAAAGCGCATGAAGTAAGCAATACTAAATATCAAAATAGACTTTAACACCGCTGTTTTACCCTTAGTAGCAACAGCACACCCTCACCCTTAGATGTTTCTGTCACTCGTGCCCAGAAACAAAAGGGGGCATGAACCCACTATCTAGCATAAATACTCTCTCTTGGAGATACACAAAATCACTTGGCCAAAGTAACTACGCACATCAGAGAGCATGCAAGAACATAAATCAACATATAAGAATCATGCACAATCTGATCATAACTTTATAATCCATCGGATCCCAGCAAACACATCACATAGCATTACAATAATAGATCTTGATCATGTTAGGAAGCTCACAAGATCATAACACATGAAGCCCAAGAGAGAGAGATACTAGCATCTAGCTACTGCCATGGACACAAGGTCCAAGGTGGGACTACTCACAGATCATCCCGGAGGAAGGCATGGCGATGAAGAGCCCTCCAGGATCGATCTCCCCTCCGGCAGAGTGCCGGGATCTGCTTCAGAATCATCCCCGAACAAGGGTTTGAGTTGATAGCGCCTCAGGATGAATTTTCGGGAAAATAATGGCCGCCCCCTTCGTTTTTAGGTTAAGAGGGATTTTATAGGCGTCGGAGGGGGCCGAGGGGACGCCCCAGGAGCAGGGGCGGATCCCACCCGCGGGTCCAGGTGGGGCCGCGGCAGGCACCCGCCTGTGGCCCCTGGGTGGCCCCCCAGGCTGCCCTTTCTTCCACAGGTGTCTTCCGTCGCATAAAAAATCTCCGTAAATTTTCAGCGCAATCCGACGATATTTCCTGAAGTGACTTTTCTGAAATACAAAAACAGCAAAAACAGGAAACTAGCACTGGGCATCTTGTCAATAGGTTAGTCCGACAAAATGTATAAAAATGATTAATATGATAATAAAAACATGTGACAACATCACAAAACTAGCATGAATCAATAAAAAATTATAGATACGTTTCACACGTATCAAGTCACAAGATTCCCACGAGTTCGTCCAAAGGGGCAGTTTCAACCTCTAAAGTCCAGAAACTTGACTAGTGAGTAACTGATCCCGGTTGAAACCGGCCACACGCTGCAGTAGGATCTTTGCCATTTAAACCTCCCACCACAATTTTGTATCTATGAAGTGTCACCACTGTAATTTCCCAGGGTTTTCCCCAAATTAGATTTGCTATTATTTTGTTTTTGGCAACAAAAACTATTTTTATTAAACCTTATTTTATTTTTCTAAAATTGTCGCAAAATTTTTACCGAGACAGTCGTCTCCGTTTTCAAAATTAAATTGCCAAATTAATCTGCAAAAGAAAATAAAGTTTGAGATGCGAGAGAGTAGCCCAACCGGCCCAAGCCCATCTAACCTCCAAACCCTAGGGTCTTCCCCCTGGAAACTTCTTTTCCCACCCCCTGCCTTTTTGTAGCCACCCACCTCCCTTTTTGGATTTTCGCGATCGGGTCCTCCCACCCCTTTTCTGTCCTTTTCCCCTCTTTCTTTCTCTCTCTCCTCCTCTTTTTCTTTCTTCCATTCTTTTTCTTCCCATCCTTTTCCCGTGCCCGCAGCCTCACCTTCCTCCCACCCACGCGCCTTCCTCCCCATCGATCTCATCTCCCTCGCCATGGCGCCCCGCGCCCAAGCCGGCCTCGTGCTCCTCCCTCCGCCATGGTCGTCCTCTGCACCACCTCGCCCGCCTCTCTCTCCTCCTCTCCCTTGCCTCCCTCTCCACCAGCCACCGCCGTTCCCCTCGTCCCCGAGCTCCTTTAGCCGCCGGCCTCCACCCCGCCCGTCGACCTCGCTGGCCCGCCGTCCCCGCCTCTAGCCGCGGTGGCCACACCATGGACGTCCTGGACCCGAGCCCGAGCTCGGCTCTGCCGTGGCTGCTCCCTCCTGCTCGCCCCGACACCGCCGATGTCCTGCGCCTGCACGCCGACCTCCTCCAGCCCGAGGCCACCCGCCTCCGCCTTCAGCTTCCCCGACGGCCTCCCTCGTCTCCGCTGGCCATGCCTCCTCCATGCCCTTCCCCAACGACCCTGGCCATCGAGCTCTGTTCCCGGCCTTGCCTCCACCCAGTGTCCCTGCTGCTTGGCTCCGTGTGCGTCCTCGTCCCCGCCATGTTCTGCTACCCTCCGTTCCCTATCGTGAAGCACCGTGAAGGCCGACCCGACAATCTGATAGGGCAGAGGTAGTACGATCTTTCGATGAGATGTGATAAGTCGATTTTGGTGGAGTTCGACCTTGGCGATCCGACTTCTACGCACACGTACGCAGCGCCAATGCAATCGCTAAACCAATCTCCGGGAGTTACCAATCCTGCGGAGGGAAGATGAACTTTATTGATGAAGGTGGGATCTTGCAAGTGCGTAGTACAGGAGGTCTAGCCGACACTCGTGCCTATGGCGAAGACTAGCAAAAGCTGAGTTCTTTTTAACTAAACAAAATCCGAGTCTAAAGGACGACCTAACGGGGGTGTATAAGGAGGAGAGGTGTGGGATTTCATCCAGCCATGGGGTGGCGGCCGAATCCTACCGTAGGAAGGTTATCCTCCTTAGATACGGACTCTAAAACTGCCTATTAAAAGGTATCTCGAAAATACATGGGCCTGGCCCAAAAACGAGGTGGCGCAGCACCTATGAAAAGCCTTGGACGAAATTCATTAATTGATATCTTGTAAAATTCGTCCAAGCCTTCAAGCATCTTTATGGTGGCTTCAAATCACGGTAGTCTCCATTGGTAGCGTCATCATCTCCGTTGGTTGCACTCCTGCTGCCATCTCCTCCAATGTACATGCTCCATAGCTTGTCCCTCTCATCCATGCTTGGTCCATCATTCCTAAGAGAGACAAACACATTTGATTTAGGCAGCATCATATTCTCATGAATATTAGGAGTAGCTTGTAAGAACGAAAGTACCTGTTGATTAAGTTGACGTGCACGAGCTCTAGTCATAGGTCCTTGTAATGTAGGTGGTGTAGTAGTGGCGGTTGTATCTATAGCAAGGATGCCCTCATCATCCTCCCCTTCTTGAATTGAAGTCGTCCTCGACGCCATCTCATCATTCTCTCCCAAATATGGCTTCAAATCTGCAATGTTAAATGCGGGACTAACCCCAAAATCTGCAGGCAACTCAAGTTTATATGCATTATCATTTATTTTCTCTAACACCTTAAAAGGACCATCAGCTCGTGGCATTAACTTGGACTTGCGTAAATCAGGAAAACGATCTTTGCGCAAATGTAACCAAACAAGATCTCCAGGTTCAAACACAATTTTCTTTCTCCCCTTATCCCCATATATTTTATATTTTGCATTCATGCGTTCAATGTTTTCTTTAACAGTGGCATGCAACTTTAACACCAAATCAGCACGTTTTGTAGCATCTAGATCATTTGGCACCGATGATGGAAGAGGCAATAAATCAATAGGTGCACGAGGAACAAAACCATACACAACCGCAAAAGGACACATTTTAGTAGTAGAATGCATGGAACGATTATAAGCAAATTCGATATGAGGCAAGCATTCTTCCCACACTTTTTAAAATTCTGTTTTAAAACAGCCCTTAACATAGTAGACAAAGTTCTATTAACCACTTCAGTTTGCCCATCAGTTTGGGGATGACATGTAGTACTAAATAGCAACTTAGTTCCCAACTTTGCCCATAAGCATCTCCAAAAATGGCTAAGAAATTTAGTTTCACGATTTGAAACTATAGTATTTTGGCACACCATGCAAACGAACAATTTCACGAAAGAACAAATCAACAACATGTGTGGCATCATCAGTTTTGTGACAGGGAATAAAGTGTGCCATTTTCGAAAATCTATCCACAACAACAAAAATACTATCCCTCCCCTTCTGTGTGCGAGGCAATCCCAAAACAAAGTCCATAGAAATATCCTCCCAAGGCACACTAGGGACAGGAAAAGGCATATATAAACCATGTGGATTAAGACGTGACTTAGCTTTTTGACATGTTGTGCAGCGGCCAACAAATCTCTCAACGTCCCGACGCATCCGTGGCCAAAAGAAGTGTGCAACAAGGACGTCCTCCGTCTTCTTCACACCAAAATGACCCATCAATCCTCCTCCATGTGCTTCCTGCAACAACAAAAGACGAACGGAACTATCTGGAATGCAAAGTTTGTTAGCGCGGAACACAAATCCATCATTGAGGATGAATTTGTTCCAAGTTCTCCCTTCTTTACAATTCTGCAACACATCTTTGAAATCAACATCATGTATATATTGTTCTTTAATGGTTTCCAATCCAAAAAATTTGAAGTCAATCTGAGACAACATAGTATAGCGTCGTGATAAAGCATCAGCAATAACATTGTCTTTACCCTTTTTGTGTTTAATGACATAAGGAAAAGACTCAATAAATTCAACCCACTTAGCGTGACGACGGTTCAGTTTTGCTTGACTACGAATATGCTTCAAATATTCATGATCAGAATGTATAACAAATTCTTTAGGCCATAAATAATGTTGCCAGGTTTCTAAAGTCCGAACAAGAGCATATAATTCCTTATCATAAGTTGAATAGTTCAGACAAGGCCCACTCAATTTTTCACTAAAATATGCAACAGGTTTTCCATCTTGTAATAACACACCTCCCAACCCAATTCCACTAGCATCACATTCAAGCTCAAAAGTCTTATTAAAATCAGGAAGTTGGAGCAAAGGAGCATGTGTTAACGTATCTTTCAATAGCATGAAAGCCTCCTGTTGTGCATTGCCCCAAACAAAGGGCACGTCCTTCTTTGTAAGCTCATTCAGCGGCGCTGCAATAGACCCAAAGTCTTTGACAAAACGCCGGTAGAACCCAGCGAGGCCAAGGAAACTCCTCACTTGGGTGACCGTTAGCGGAGTCGGCCAACTAGAAATCGCCTCAATCTTTGCGGGGTCCACTTCAATGCCCTGCGCGGTAACAACATAGCCAAGAAACACAACTCGATCGGTGCAAAAGTTGCACTTCTCAAGGTTACCAAATAAACGTGCAGCACGCAAAGCATCAAAAACAGCACGCAAATGAGCCACATGATCCTCTAAAGATTTGCTGTAAATCAATATATCATCAAAGTAGACCACCACAAAACGTCCAATGAAAGCACGCAAAACTTCATGCATTAATCTCATGAAAGTAGTAGGAGCATTAGTTAAACCAAAAGGCATCACTAACCACTCATAGAGACAAAATTTTGTTTTGAATGCTGTTTTCCATTCATCTCCTAATTTCATACGAATTTGGTGGTAACCACTACGCAAATCTACTTTAGAGAACATGGTAGAGCCACTCAATTCATCAAGCATATCATCCAAACGTGGTATAGGGTGTCTATAACGAATTGTGATATTATTAATAGCCCTACAATCAGTACACATGCGAGAAGAACCATCTTTCTTTGGTACCAAAAAAATAGGAACAGCACATGGACTAAGAGACTCACGAACATAACCTTTGTCGAGTAGTTCTTGAATTTGTCGTTCAATCTCTTTCGTCTCCTCAGGGTTGGTACGGTAGGCTGCACGGTTTGGAAGCGAGGCACCCGGTATGAGATCAATTTGGTGCTCTATTCCTCGAATGGGTGGCAGCCCCGGTGGCATCTCCTTGGGAAAAACGTCCGCATACTCCTGCAAAATGTTAGCAACAGCGGGTGGCAAAGAGGAAGGCATATCCTCAAAATAAAACAGGACCTCTTTGCATATGATTGCATAACAAACAGAAGTATTCACATCCAAGTCAGAAATATCAGATTTGGTAGCAAGTAAAGTTGGATGCTTCAAACGAATTTCATTAGGTAATTTGGAACCAGATTTAGTAGTATTCTTATGTGGCATCACTTCATTAGCAACAATCTGGTTTTCACTCTTTTGTTTCTCCTGATTTTTTGCTCTACTAGCTCTAGCAAGATCATCTTTCAAAATATGTTCAGGAGTCATAGGTTTAAGACCAATTTTCTTTCCATCATGCATAAGAGTGTAATGATTAGTTCTACCATTATGCACCGATTCTTTATCATATTGCCATGGTCTACCAGGTAACAATGAACAAGCTTGCATGGGCACAACATCACAATCAACAAAATCAAAATATGTCCCAATATTAAAATGCACACGTGTAGTTCGTGTTACCTTTAGTCTACTTGTGTTGTCGAACCATTGAATATGGTATGGGTCGGGGTGCTGCCGTGTAGGGAGAGAAAGCTTCTCCACCATCTCAATGCTTGCTAAATTATTGCAGCTTCCACCATCAATGATGATTCGAATAGCACGGTCCTTCACAACACCGCGCGTGTGAAACAAGTTGTGGCGCTGATTCTGTTCTTGACTAAGCTGCACACTCAAAGCACGATGTGCAACCAAGCTCCTATAATTATCAGCATCCTCAGCGCCCATGACCTCTATGTCCTGCTCAGAATCTTCATTATCTTCTTGTTGTGCAGAAATAAGCGCGAGAGTCTCTTCATCATAATCACTTCCAGAATCATACTCTCCATCTTCACGCACGATCATCACACGCTGTGTCTTGCACTCTCTCTCGATGTGACCATATCCCCAACAATGGCGGCATTGCACATCCCTTGTTCTTCCCGTGGACACCGAACTCCGAGCTGGCCCATTAGATGTTGATGGAGGACTCGGTGCCGGTGTGCGTGATGGTGGCATGCTAGACTTGTTGGTCGAAGGAGGAGATGCAGAACCACGGGAGCTGGCCTCCAGTTGGCGTGGCGTCCACGAAGACGTACGACTGTAGAAAAATTAGGCCTTGTCCGCAGTTGACGATCCTGCACTTCACGTTCAGCTTTGCAAGCAAGATGAAATAAACGGGTGATAGTATTGTACTCCTTATATTCAAGAATTGTTTGAATCTCCCTACTCAACCCACCCAAAAAGCGTCCAAACATAGCTTCATTATCCTCAATAATACCAGAACGAATCAAACTTGTTTGCAATTCTTTATAATACTCTTCTACAGATTTTTTACCTTGTTGTAAACAGGTGAGTTTTTGTAACATTTCACGCTGATAATAAGGAGGTACAAAACGAGTACGCATAGAACATTTTAAATTATCCCAAGTATTAGGAATATTATCATGATTCAATCTACAATATTCAGACCACCAAACGGAAGCAAAACCAGTGAATTCACAAGTGGCAGCACAAACACGTCTATCCTCGGGATACTGTAAACATGCAAAATGTTGTTCCACTTCTAGTTCCCATTTAAGATAAGCATCCGGATTATATCTACCCTCAAAAGGTGGAATAACTAATTTCAGTTTAGCAACATGTTCATCTTCGCGTACCTGCGCTTGCTGCCGGTGTGCAAGGTTGCGTGGATGTACATGTGGACGACCCGGTGGATAGTCGGCATCAGCCGCGTATCCGTCGCCATGCTCACCAGGATTGGCGACATGAGCAGCAGCCGACGCAACCGAACCTTGTGGATCCTCCTGAAGTACACGACCTGCCCGTGGAACGGTGTTGCCTTGCAGCACGGGAGGCGGTATGCGTGGTGGCTGTAACTATCCCAACAAGCGATCAAACTTGCTGGACAGGCCAGCCAAGGTGGTGTTGACATCGTCGAACTTCGCGTTGAAAGCAACCTCCAAGCCATCGATCTTGTCCATAGCACCACGGATCCGGTCCTCAGTGTCCAAAGCATGGTCCGTAACCATCTTCTCAAAGTGCTCCTGCATCTCCTTGTTGGTCATCTCGGCCTTCTCGTCCCCTGACATGATTAGTTGAAAACAAGAAACAAATACAATTAATGTTCCTATCAACTACTAGGATGTGGTGGAAAACACGCAATCCGTCAAGCAAAATATAAGGCTCTTACAAGTGTCTTACCAAGCAGGAGAGCGTCACGGCGACCACAAAGATTAGTACTCTGATGATTGGACAAAGCGATTACTAGGCGAGGAACAATGCACGTAGTAGAAAGTATGTGGAGCTGTAGGAAGGCTTCAATATAGTGGATTAGCAATAATCAAATCAGGAATGCAAGTTGAAGCAACGCTCAAAGATGGTACTATGCTAGTCCTAGGCTAGACCGTACTAGAGACGCGAGCCGATATCACCAACAAAGTCAAGGCGTGGCAACAACAAGCACAAATGGATAGCTCGTAACAGCAAGATATAAGTGAAGATCACAGAAAAGTAACGGATACGTGAGTAAGATACCCAGAACAATATGCACGAAAGCGAGATGGTATGCTCTGTGAAGCGTGCGACGCGCTGAAAACGCGAAAAGTCGCAAAAATATCACTATGATGGCAACTGTCTCAAAAGAATCCCCGTACTGACAAACGAGGGTAGGCTCAATTTTTTTTTCCGAAAGTGCTCTGCAAAGCGTGCCAGACTTGGATGGGTGGGGCTACGCGAGCAAGGATTAACCGAGATGAACTCTACCTCGTTAGCGTATACTTGGCGGATAAGGAAACAAACTGAAACGAATCTCCAAAACCCTAACCCTACTTGGTATGGCGGCACAACAACGGATGTGGCGGCGAGAGGGTATAGCGGTGAGGCGGTGGTGTGATGGAGTAGCTGTGGAGGGAGTTTGGCGGCGGAGAGTAGTGGTGGATGTTTGTAGTGGCGGCGGAAGTACTGGTGGATGGAAGGTGGTGATCTGCAAGCGTGGAAGATGGTGCGGCGGCAGCGATGACTAGATGTGATTCGAACTCGAAAACTCTAAGGGACTAGACACTAAGACCAGCAACTCGACACAACGATGCAGACGAAGACTCAACGATGCAATACACTGAAAAGATTATGCAACAGGCCTAGAATGGTTTTAGGATGGGATGATCTAACCCTAATATTTTTTTTGGCTTTTTCATGGACTGTAGGTATGAATAAAATAGATGCAATCTACACTAGTAAAACTGTAAATCTCACCGATCAACCTGAAATTTGATACCACTTGATAGGGCAGAGGTAGTCCGATCTTTCGATGAGATGTGATAAGTCGATTTTGGTGGAGTTCGACCTTGGCGATCCGACTTCTACGCACACGTACGCAGCGCCAATGCAATCGCTAAACCAATCTCCGGGACTTACCAATCTTGCGAAAGCACGATCGGCCTGATCTAAAAGATCTAGTTCTTCCTGCAGTCGAGAAACAAGTAAGAACCAATAATGCAATCAAGAATTGCGGAGGGAAGATGAACTTTATTGATGAAAGTGGGATCTTGCAAGTGCGTAGTACAGGAGGTCTAGCCGACACTCGTGCCTATGGCGAAGACTAGCAAAAGCTGAGTTCTTTTTAACTAAACAAAATCCGAGTCTAAAGGACGACCTAACGGGGGTATATAAGGAGGAGAGGTGTGGGATTTCGTCCAGCCATGGGGTGGCGGCCGAATCCTACCCTAGGAAGGCTTTCCTCCTTAGATACAGACTCTAAACTTGCCTATTAAAAGGTATCTCGAAAATACATGGGCCTGGCCCAAAAACGAGGTGGCGCAGCACCTATGAAAAGCCTTGGACGAAATTCATTAATTGATATCTTGTAAAATTCATCCAAGCCTTCAAGCATCTTTATGGTGGCTTCAAATCACGGTAGTCTCCATTGGTAGCGTCATCATCTCCGTTGGTTGCACTCCTGCTGCCATCTCCTCCAATGTACATGCTCCATAGCTTGTCCCTCTAATCCATGCTTGGTCCATCATTCCTAAGAGAGACAAACACATTTGATTTAGGCAGCATCATATTCTCATGAATATTAGGAGTAGCTTGTAAGAACGAAAGTACCTGTTGATTAAGTTGACGTGCACGAGCTCTAGTCATAGGTCCTTGTAATGTAGGTGGTGTAGTAGTGGCGGTTGTATCTATAGCAGGGATGTCCTCATCACAATCCGACGAGTTCTTAGTGTCATGCTCCGATGCCCGTCGATGATGCGCTAAGTTCCATGTGTCGTTGTCCGTTTTGTGTCGGCCGCTTTCGTGCGTGTCCGTGAAGACTGGTGCTCGATCCCCGACACCGTGAACCCCATCGACCCTGAAGGCGGAACTCCAAGGTCAACCACGACTACGCCCCCAGTATGACTACTTCCACGGTGGCGACTACTTCGGCTACTTCCACGACGTCGACTACCATGACTACCTCGACTCCGGGCGGAATGACTACTTCGACGACGTCGGCTACATCCGTTCCGAACCCGAAGATCCCTTGAACCGATGTGTGATCCAACCCCCCTAGCCCTATCTACCTATATGCGTATCTTATAAAATCATGCATAATTAATTAACATCGAACCTTTATCCATTTAGTCGAATTAAATCAACTAAATTTAATTATGGGGTTTGTCCGGTGCATCTATATTGTGCACAGATCCCATTTAAAATGCTTTGCGATGTGTTAGGGATAAAATTGAATCACATTTAATTTGTCATGCATACATGTCATCAACATGTCGATTCTTTTGCGTAGTAGTAAAATGCATTTTTGCGCCTTCCAGTGTTTGTTGCTTCTTCGGGAATAGGACGTTGAGTTGATGTGAGCAACGACAGGTTTTGCTACTTCTACCGGATTGCAGGCAAGGACTACTCACTTGCTATCTTTGCTTGTTTTCTGTCTCTTACTCCTCCTATCTTTTGTTCCTTGCTAGCCTTATGTTATGATGCTTGTGTCTCGATCCTATTTACATGTTTACCTAGCAGCCATGATATATCCACACCTCCACAACCTATTAACATGTTACTTGTTTACCTTGTTAGCCTTGCGAGTCGTAGTGCATGTTTAGGTGTTTTGCTTGAGTCCTGTTATCTCTTTATCTAGTCTTGTTTTTAATATGATTTATAGGCTCAACGCACATGTTAATCTTTAATTTTTGTTGCGATGGGAATAATATAATAAAGATAAGGAACCGGCGGAAGGCCAATCTTGTGTTTTGTTCTGCTAGTGTCGCCTAGGACCCAAGTTCTTTTCCGCTGATCCAAGACTGGACGCACTAACCACATGTGGGAGTTCTATGGGCCTCTCCGCAACCTATTTACTGGATCCTCAAACCTATCCAGGAGCCACAACTTAGTTCGGGTATTTCTATTTGCGCGCGTACGACGATGATGATGATGATGATGATGATGATGAGCAGGTAAGATGATGATGGTTACGTAGTTACTTTACGGCAGGGCTTGCCGAATGAGGGTTTACCGCATGTGAAAGGAGGGCAATCTTATGAGTGTGCCTCCCGACACCGTTCGCGCAATGGTTAGGCCCACCTCGGAGCTTCGGCCGGACTTTCAAGGTGGATCAGACCTAGCTAGGTGGCTCCCAGGACTTGTTTGTAGAGAAGGGATGTGTTGCATCGAACGCTCCACCGGTACACCTCTAAGCAAGTGTTTCGATGCATGTGGGTTCATTGGTGGATCCCTGCAGGGTGAAATCTTTTCGAAAAGCCGTGTTCGCGGTTATGGATGACTTGGTGAAATGCGCTGGCTAAAAATATCATAGACAACTTGCACCTTATGATGATAATAACTTGACTAGTAAGATAGATTACATGAATAATAACTCATAAAATTTGTCAACTGTGTGAGTGCCTTTGGGCTTGCTGCTCGTGGTTTAAACGGGCTGGTAAGGATTGGCTGGGTTATGTTTGGTGTTAGTATAGTTGGTTCCTTTTGCGATCTCTTACCTTGTCTCTGTTAGACGAAAGTTGTAGCGTGTCCCCATAAGTTGTTAGTGCTGCTTGCCGCCTCTTCAATCGCTAACCCTCTTCCCCCGGAATTCCAGCTTTGTTATCTTGTGAGTATTCCTTGCCAGTAATGTTTATAGTACTGACCCCTTCGGGGCTACTATTCCAATATAGCCGATAGGTTTGAAGTCCGACGACGTTAGCTTGGGAATCCCTCTGGCTTGGCCTGGGCAGGGATATGGTGCCTTCGTTTATCTTAAGGACTCTTAGTCCACATTTGTATTCTTATGCGTAGACGGATACTACTACGCTTGCGTTGTTATTTGGTTCTTTGTATTGTATCTTTTGTTCTTGACTCGGTGAGTCGTTGTTGTGTATATATTCTTTTGTGGGTTCCATCGAGAACTGTTGTAATGTTATCACAATTCCACCAGCATAACGTGTGTGTTGCGACGTGCACGTTATGCTTGGTGGGCGTCCTAGTATCGTTATTATGCGGATTTGGCGGAAATCGCTGAAGTCTACACAGTACCGACCCGGGGGGAGTTACAACCACCTCGGTTTTGGCGGGATTCCCACGCTCCGGAGCCCCGTTTCGCCGAAACCCTGACACCGATGGAAAAAAGTCAAACTTCACTGTCTACCCCTTTGACCGGTGTCGAAAGAGGGTAGACCTGTGGACTTTTTTGGTTGGCAATGTTAGGGTAGGGCATAGGAAGATGGGAGACCAGAAAGCTAGCCCGTGTGGTCACAAGATTCGCACGGGTTCGCTTGAAAGGGAGAGTTTTGACATCTAAACTCCAGAAACTGGACTAGTGAGTAACTGATCCCGGTTGAAGCCGGCCACACGCCGCTGTAGGATCTTGGCCATTTAAACCTTCCACCACAATTTTGTACCTATGAAGTGTCACCACCTTGGTTTTGGTGGGATTCCGATGCTCCGGAGCCTCGTTTCGCCGAATCCCTGACCCCAACGGGAAAAATTCAAACTTCACCATCTATCCCTTTGACCGGCGTGGAAAGATGGTAGACCTGTGGAATTTTTTGGTTCGCTATGTTAGGGTAGGGCATAGGAAGATGGTAGACCAGAAAGCTAGCCCGTGTGGTCACAAGATTCCCACGGGTTCGCCCGAAAGGGGGAGTTTCGACCTCTAAAGTCCGCAAACTTGACTGGTGAGTAATTGATCCCAGTTGAAGCCAGCTACACGCCGCAGTAGGATCTTGGACATTTAAGCCTCCCACCACAATTTTGTACCTATGAAGTGTCACACCTTGGTTTTGGTGGGATTCCGACGCGCGCTCCGGAGACCCGTTTCGCTGATACCCTGACCCTGATAGGAAAAAGGCAAACTTCACCGTCTACCCCTTTAACCGGCGTGGATAGAAGGTAGACCTGTGGACTTTTTTGCTTGGTTATGTTAGGGTATCTAGAGTATAGGAATATGGGAGACCAGAAAGCTAGCCTGTAAGGTCACAAGATTCCCAAGGGTTCGCCCGAAAAGGGGAGTTCCAACCTCTAAAGTCTAGAAACTTGACTAGTGAGTAACTGATCCCGGTTGAAGCCGGCCACACGCCGCAGTAGGATCATGGCCATTTAAACCTCCCACAATAATTTTGTACCTATGAAGTGTCACCACCTTGTCTTTGGTCGGATTCCGACGCTCCAGAGCCCCGTTTCGCCGAAACCTTGACCCCAATGGGAAAAAGTCAAACTTCACCGTCTACACCTTTGAACGGCGTCGAAAGAGGGTAGACCTGTGGACTTTTTGGCTTGGTTATGCGAGGATAGGGCTTAGGAAGATGGGAGACCAGAAAGCTAGCCCGTGTGGTCACAAGATTCCCACGGGTTCGCCTGAAAGGGGGAGTTTCGACCTCTTGACTATACCAGACCACACGCTGCAGTAGGATCTTGCCATTTAAACCTCACACCATAATTTTGTTCCTATGAAGTGTCACCACCTTGGTTTTGGTGGGATTCCGACGCTCTAGAGCCCCATTTCGCCGAAATCCTGACCCCGATGGGAAAAAGTCAAACTTCACCATCTCCCCTTTGACCGGCGTCGAAAGAGGGTAAACCGGTGGACTTTTTTGCTTTTTTATGTTAGGGTAGTTTGGGAATAGGAAGATAGGAGACCAGAAAGCTAGCCCGTGTGGTCACAAGATTCCCACGGGCTCGCCTACAAGGGTGAGTTTCGACCTCTAAACTCCAAAAACTTGACTAGTGCGTAACTGATCCCGGTTGAAGCCGGCCACACGCCGCAGTAGGATCTTGGCCATTTAAACTCCCACCACAATTTTGTACCTATGAATTGTCACCACCATGGTTTTGGTGGGATTCCGATGCTCCGGAGCCCCGTTTCGCCGAAACCCTGACCCTGATGCGAAAAAGTCAAACTTCACCGTCTACCCCTTTGACCGGCATCGAAAGACGGTAGAGCTGTGGACTTTTTTTCTTGGTTATGTTAGGGTAGCTAGGGCATATGAAGATGGGAGACCAAAAAGCTATCCCGTGTGGTCATATGATTCCCACGGGTTCGCCCGAAAGGGGGAGTTTCGACCTCTAAAGTCCAGAAACTTGACTAGTAAGTAACTGATCCCGGTTGAAACCGGCCACACGCCGCAATAGGATCTTGGCCATTTAAACCTCCCACCATAATATTGTACCTACAAAGTGTCACCACCTTGGTTTTTGTGGGATTCCCACGCTCCGGAGCCCCGTTTCGCCGAAACCCTGACACCGATGGGAAAAAGTCAAACTTCACCGTCTACCCCTTTGACCGGCGTCGAAAGAGGATAGACCTATGAAATTTTTTGGTTGGCTATGTTAGGGTAGGGCATAGGAACATGGGAGACCAGAAAGCTAGCCCGTGTGGTCACAAGATTCCCACGGGTTCGCCCGAAAGGGGCAGTTTTGACCTCTAAAGTCCAGAAACTTGACTAGTGAGTAACTGGTCCCGGTTGAAGCCCTCCAAATGCCGCAGTAGGATATTGGCCATCTAAACCTCTCACCACAATTTTGTACCTATGAAGTGTCACCACCTTGGTTTTGGTGGGATTCCGATGCTCCGGAGCCCCGTTTCGCCGAAACCCTAACCCCGATGGGAAAATGTCAAACTTCACTGTCTACCCCTTTGACCGGCGTCGAATGAGGGTAGACCTATGGATTTTTTGCTTGGTTATGTTAGGGTATCTAGGGCATAGGAAGATGGGAGTCCAGAAAGCTATCCCGTGTGGTCACAAGATTCCCACGGGATTCCCAAGCTAACGTTATTAGACTTCAAACCTGTTGGCTGCATTGGAATAGCAGCCCCGAAGGGGTCAGTACTATAAACAGTAGTGGCAAGGAATACTCACAAGATATCAATGCTGGAATTCTGGGGGAAGAGGGTTAGCGATTGATGCGGCGACAAGCAGCACTAACAACTTATAGGGACACACTACAACTTTCGTCTAAAAGAGACAAGGTAAGAGAGCGCATAAGGAACAAACTATACTAGCACCAAACATAACCCAGCCGATTCCTTACCAGCCCGTTTAAAACCATGAGCAGCAAGCCCAAAGGCACTCACGCAGTTGACAATTTTATGAGTTATTATTTATGTAATCTGTCTTACTAGTAAAGTTATAATCATCATAAGGTGCAAGTTGTCTATGATCTTTTTAGCCAGCGCATTTCACCAAGTCGTCCATAACCGCGGACACGGCTTTTCGAAAAGATTTCACCCTGCAGGGATGCACCAATGAACCCACACGCATCGAAACACTCGCTTAGAGGTGTACCGGTGGAGCGTTTGACACAACACTTCCCTTCTCTACAAACAAGTCTAGGGAGCCACCTAGCTAGGTCTGATCCACCTTGAAAGTCCGGCCAAAGCTCCGAGGTGGGCCTAACCGTTGCGTGCGTGGCTTCATAAGGAGCACTTATACGATTGCCCTTCTTCAGCATGCGATAAATGCATAGGCCGCAACCCTATCGTAAAGTAACCACATAAACATCATCATCATACCTGCTCATCAACATCGTCATACGCGCGCAAATGGAAACACCCGAACTACTTGTGGCACCTGGACAAGTTTGAGGATCCGGTAATAGGTTGCGGGGAGCCCCATAAAACTCCCACATGTGGTTAGTGCGTTCAGTCTTGGATCAGCAGAAAAGAACACGGGTCCTAGGCGACACTAGCAGAACAAAACACCACGATTGGCCTTCTGCCGGTGCCTTATCTTTATTATATTATTCCTATCGCAATATAAATTAAAGATTAACATGTGAGTTGACCCTAGCTATAATATTAAAACAAGACTAGATAATGAGGTAACAGGACTCAAGCAAAGCACCTAAGCATGCACTAGGACTCATGGCTACAAGGTAAACATGCAAATAGGATCGTGACACAAGCATCGTGACATAAGGCTAGCAAGGACCAAAATATAGGAGGAGTAAGAGACAGAAGACAAGCAAAGATAGCAAGTGAGTAGTCCTTGCCTACAATCCGGTAGAGGTAGCAGAACCTGTCGTTACTCACATCTACTCAACGTCCTATTCCTGAAGAAGCAACGAACACCGGAAACATAAAAGATGCATTTTACTACTACGGCAAAAGAAGCGGCATGTTGATGACATGATGCATGACAAATTAAATGTGATCCAATTTTATTTCCTAACACATGGAAAATCATATTAAATTTGATCGGTGCACAATATAGGTGCACCGGACGAACCCCATAATTAAAGTAGGTGGATTTAGTTCGACTAAATGGATAAAGGTTTGGTGTTAATTAATTATGCATGATTTTATAAGATACACATGTAGGTATATAGGGATAGGGTTGGGGTCACATATCAGTTCGAGGATCTTCGGATTCGGGATCACCGTCTTCAGATCGGAGAGGAAGTAGTCGAGGTAGTCGTCCGTCCGGAGTCAAAGTAGTCGAGGTAGTCGATGTCGTGGAAGTAGTTGTACTCGGGTCATTGATGGTAGATATTGATAAGTTGGGTGGTGCCCCAAGCGAAGGCGGAATTGTAGCTAGTAGCAGTTTTCCCTCGTTTAACGAACCGAGGATTATCGAACCAGTAGGACTTTGACATCAACAACGAGGTGAATGTTGAAGATCTCTGGCGCTTGAGCTTCAACAGACGTGGACCTACACACACTAAACCAAAATACTTTGCCCCCAACGGCGGAAAGGTTGTCAATCTTTCCGGTCTCGCAGAAAACAAAGCGGTTAATTGTATGATGAAATAGATAAAATATGAAAAGTGACCAGAGGAGTAATGGTGATTAAAAGCAAGTAAATGAGGTTGTAAACAATGTAAAATGATGGACAGGGGTCCATGGGTTCACTAGTGGAGTCTCTCAAGTAAATAAAATATGCATGTGATGGGTGAACGAATTACAGCTAGGCAATTGACAAGATCATGACACAAGCCCAATTTAGCTATGACAAAAAGGACATGATAATATTTATGGAGGCATCACGACAAGGAACAAAGACCGTTGAGTCCAACTGCGTCTTTGTCTAAAAAGTCCACCGTGGGATCGCTATCTAGCCTATCACCCAACGGTATGAAGTTGCAAGCAACAGACAATTTCATTAAGTAAAGTACATGAAGTAAGGAATACTAATATCAAAAGAGACATTAACACCGTTGTTTTACCCTTAGTAACAATAACACACCCTCGCCCTTAGACGTTTCTGTCACTCGTGCCCAGGAACAAAAGGGGGCATGAACCCACTATCTAGCATAAATACAATCTCTTAGAGATACACACAATAACTTGGCCAAAGTAACTACGCACATCGGAGAGCATGCAAGAACAGAAATTACTCATATAAGAATCATGCACAATCTGAACATAACTTCATAATCAATCACATCCCAACAAACACATCACATAGCATTACAATAATCAATCTTGATCATGTTAGGCAGCTCACATGATCATAAGACATGAAGCACAAGAGCGAGAGACTACCAACTAGCTACTGCCATGGACCCGTAGTCCAAGATGAGACTACTTACAAATCATCCCGGAGGAAGGCATGACGATGAAGAGCCCTCCGGGATCGATCTCCCCTCCAGTAGAGTGCTGGGATCAGCTTCAGATTGGACCCCGAACTAGGGTTTTCCGTGACGGCGTGTCGGGGTCGAGTTTCTGGAAAATAATCGCCGCCCTGACGTTTTTAGGTTATTTCTGATTTTATAGGCGTCGGAGGGGGCTGAGGAGGTGCCCCACGGGCAGGGGAGGGCCCCCCGCGGGTCCACCTAGGTCCGTGGCAGGAGGCCGCCTGCGCCCTGTGGGTCACCTCCGAGGCTGCCCTTCGGACTCCGTCTTCGTCTTGGCTTAAAAATAATCCCCAAAATTTTGGTGCAATTCCGAGAATATTTCCAAAAGTAAATTTCTGAAACAAAAAGACAGCAGAAACAGGGAACTGGCACTTGGCATCTTGTCAATAGGTTAGTCCGACAAAATGCATAAAAATGATAGTAAAAACATGTGACAATATCACAAAACTAGCATGGATCACTCAAAAATTATAGATACGTTTGAGACGTATCAGCATCCCCAAGCTTAACTCCTACTCGTCCTCGAGTAGGTAAGTGATAACAAATAATTTTTGATGACACATGCAACCAACACAATCTTGATCAAAATAGTGATGCAAATCAAAGGATGTGAATGAAGAGATACAAAACAATTTTCTATAATTGATAGCAAGAAAGCAATGAACAAACAAGTTGAATCATCCAAGCAAAACCTTTAATAAATAGTATGTCAAAGACATGAAAACAATGTGATCAACATATTTGACTAATTCATAAGGATAATAATTCCATGACAAAAGTGTTTGAGAATCAACACAAAGGAAGATGTAAGCATTAGCAAAGAGCTTCAACTTCCAACGGCTTATCTTATAGATAAAGTCAATATAAAGATTCATGTTTAATCTTGATAATGTAATATGCTCAACGATACCCAGGGTCAATGCTAGATGTTTGCTTTTGTGGAGATAGAAGGAAAAAGGGAAAAACTGACTCAACATTAAAAGTAAAAGAAAGGCCCTTCGCAGAGGGAAGCAGGGATTAGTCATGTGCTAGAGCTTTTTGGTTTTTAAAACAGAAGTAAAATGATTTTGAGGTATGCATGCTTCGCTTGTCACAAGTTATATCTAGCTCTCTACTGCTCCCTCATGAGCTTAAAAACAAAGGCACAAAGAAGAAGTATTTTGAATTTTTAAAGGTAGCACATGACAAATTTACTTGGAATGGTAGGAAATACCATGCATAGGTAGATATGGTGGACTCAGCTGGCAATATAGTTTGGCTTTGGGGATTGGATGCACGAGTGAACCATACACTCAGTACGAATTTTTAGGCTTAGCAAAAAAGGTATTTGGAGCAAACATCTAACAATAACCGGTAACAGAACAACATAAGACATTTACCGGTCATAACCATACAAACTCTACACCGTCTCCCTTGTTGACCAAACAATTCTTTTGATGGAAAGATTAGCACTATGAATTAACAATTGTGAAAAACCACACAATTTCATGCTTTCAACCATATTTCTTTACTAATCAATTCCACTCAAATAACCAGCAAGTTTAAGCATTCAACTTAACATCTCAAAACAATTGAGAAGAATCTAGTATCCACACCATGATCTACAAAACTATGCAGGCTTTTCATTTTATTGTATCATCACACAAACAACATTTTGTCGCATTGACAATTCAAGCGATTTTTCAACAACAACTCTCCAACAAGTATAAGTGAAGAACAAGAGAGTTTAACTTAACAACTAGCAGCTCTAAACAAGATAAAAGCTAAAAGAGAGAGCTTACTAGAAAACAGACAGTAGCTAATAATACTCAAAAAGATATAAGCGAAGCAAAGGAGTATTCAAACGAAAAAGCGGAGCGTGTCTCTCTCCCACGCAAATAAAGCTAGGATCCAACAAAGATATCACTAGCAAACAAACAAACAAAACTAAAAGTAAAAAGACACTCCAAGCATAGCACATAATATGTAAAGTGATAAAAACGAAGTTCAACGAAGACGACCTTATCATAGTCGATGAAGATGAGGGGATGCCTTGGGCATCCCCAAGCTTTGATCTTGATAGTTCTTGATATTCAGAGGGGGTGCCATGGGGGCATCCCCAAGCTTGAGGTCTGATCCATCCTCGATTTCTTCATATTCCTCTCCTTTGGAACTTAAAAACTCACTTTACACAAAACTTCTCATAATTTGATTAGAGGGTTAGTGCTCATAAATTAAAATGCATATGTGTTCAACTCATGACAAATTGCAAACTAACTTCATTAGACATTAGCTACTATTTACTAAGCCTCAATGTGGCACTCTACCCCTAGAGTATCACATATGACGATGGTAAAGAGACAAATGCTAAATAAAAGCAGAATCTATCAAAATCTGAACAGTCTGTAAAGATCGAATTTTTCGAGGCACTTTTGCAACTCAAGTCAAAAAACTTAAAACTAACGAAAGATATATAAAAGCATCAGTATTGCTTTCAAAAATTATCAGAAAAAGATATAATTCTGGCGAGTTTAGAAATTTTGTGCAACAGCCGCACAGAATCTGTTTTTGGACAACAACACAATACCTCGCACTTTCAATGCATTAGAGGCTAAACTTGGCACAAAAAACCAAAATAAAAAGATACAATGAACTTGATACAGAGGTAACAACTTCATGACTCAAGAAAATCAAAAAGCAAACTGAAAATAAAAGATGGTTTGCCTCCCAACAAGCGCTTTTCTTTAACGCCTTTTAGCTAGGCGCAATGCCAAATATCAAGTTTTTTCGGAGGCCTTTGCAACATCAAGAGCATAGCTTGACCTTATGATTTATTCAAAAGGAAACTTCTTTCTCTTTTTAGGGAAGTGTTCCATCCCGTTTTTAAGGGGGAACTGAAACCTTATATTTCCCTCTTTCATATCAATAATAGCACCAACAGTTCTCAAAAACGATCTTCCCAAAATAATAGGACAAGAAGCATTGCACTCAATATCCATAACAATAAAATCAACGGGAACATAATTATCATTAACAACAATAAGGACATCATCAACTCTACCCAAAGGTTTCTTTTTAGAAGAATCAACAAGATGAACATTTAAATAACACTCTTCCAAAGGATTTAAATCAAGCATATTATATAAACTCTTAGGCATAACCGAAACACTTGCACCAAGATCACATAAAGCATTGCAATCAAAGTCATTTATTTTAATCTTAATAGTGGGTTCCCAACCATATTCTAACTTCCTAGGGATAGAGGTTTCAAGATTTAGTTTTTCTTCCCTAGCCTTGATAAGAGCATCGGTAATGTATTTGGTAAAGGCAAGATTTATTTTACTAGCATCCAGTGTCTTAGCAAGTTTTTGTAGGAACTTAATGACTTCAGTAAGGTTGCAATTATAAAAATCAATTTCATCATCTTTAAATAAACTAGGAGGATCCTCTTTAGTGGTTTGGATAGTATAAACTTTAACAGTTTTCCTATTCATTTCAGCAATTCTAGCTTCTTCAGCCTCTCTAGCCCACCTAGCTTTCAAGAGAGCCATCATCCTTTCATTTTCATTAATTTGAATAGAGGTAGAATTTAAAGATTCAGTAAGTTTGTCTTGATTTGGAGTGGTTCTAATTTCAAAATTTCAACATCATGAGCAAGAACGTCTACTTTAGAGACTAGACTATGTAGTTTTTCCAACTTCTCTTCGACAGTTTTGTTGAAAGCTTTTTGCGAAGTGATAAATTCTTTTAAAACATTATCAAGATCATAGGACACATTCTTATTAGAATTATAAGAATTACCATAAAAGTTGCCATTATTGGGAGGATAAGGCTTATAGTTGCTACCACCAAAATTATTTCGATAAGCATGATTGTTGAAGTTGTTTCGATTAAGAAAATTAACATCAACTTGATCCTTTTCTTGGGAAATTAATGAAGAAAGTGGAACATTATTAGGATTGATATTGGACTGATTGGTAGCAAGCATAGACATAGTCATATCAACCTTATCACTCAAAGAGGAGATTTCCTCAACAGAATTTACCTTCTTACCACTTGGAGCTCGTTCGGTGTGCCATTGTGAATAATTTGTCATCATCTCATCCAAGAGTTTAGTTGCTGCACCTAATGTTGTGGACATGAAGGTGCCTCCCGCGGCCGAGTCCAAAAGGTTCCTTGAAGAAAAATTCAAACCTGCATAAAAAGTTTGGATAACCATCCACATAGTTAATCCATGCGTGGGACAATTCTTAACCATAGATTTCATTCTCTCCCAAGCTTGAGCAACATGTTCATTATCAAATTGTCTAAAGTTCATAATGTTACTCCTTAGTTGTATGATTTTAGCAGGTCGATAATATTTTCCAATAAAAGCATCTTTGCATTTAATCCAAGAATCAATGCTATTTTTAGGAAAAGACAATAACCATTCTTTTGCTCTCCCTCTCAAAGAGAAAGGGAAAAAGTTTCAGTTTTATGATGTCACTTTGTACCTCTTTATACTTTTGCATATCACATAACTCAACTAAGTTATTTAAATGAGAGGTGGCATCATCAGTACTAGCACCAGAAAATTGCTCTTTCATAACAAGATTTAGCAAGGCAGGTTTAATTTCATAAGATTCCGCTTTAGTAGCAGGCGGAGCAATTGGAGAGCATATGAAATCATTGTTATTAGTGCTAGTAAAGTCACACAACTTGGTGTTTTCAGTAGAAGACATAACTGTAAGATAAAATAACAAGAAAGGAACAAAAACTACACTAATTTTTTTTGGGTTTTAAAATTTTGAAACAGGAAAATAAACTAAACGAGATATAAAGCAAGCAAGACAAAAACAAAGGAAAGAGATTGAGAGTGTGATACTCCCCTTGCTGTAGCTCCAAAGTCCCCAGCAACGGCGCCAGAAAACTGCTTGATGGTAGATATTGATAAGTTGGGTGGTGCCCCAAGCGAAGGCGGAATTGTAGCTAGTAGAAGTTTTCCCTCGTTTAATGAACCGAGGTTTATCGAACCAGTAGGACTTTGAAATCAACGACGAGGTGAATGTTGAAGATCTCTGGCGCTTGAACTTCAACAGACGTGGACCTGCACACACTCAACCAAAATACTTTGCCCCCAATGGCAGAAAGGTTGTCAATCTTTCCGGTCTCGCAGAAAAACAAAGTGGTTAATTGTATGATTAAATAGATAAAATATGAAAAGTGACCAGAGTAGTAATGATGATTAAAAGCAAGTAAATGCGGTTATAAACAATGTAAAAAGATGGACAGGGGGCCATGTGTTCACAAGTGGAGTCTCTCAAGTAAATAAAATATGCATGTGATGGGTGAACGAACAACAGCTAGACAATTGACAAGATCATGACAGAAGCCCAATTTAGCTATGACAAAAAGGACATGATAATATTTATGGAGGCATCACGACAAGGAACAAAGACCGTTTAGTCCAACTCTAAAAAGTCCACCGCGGGATCGCTATCCAGCCTGTCACCCAACGGTATTAAGTTGCAAGCAATAGACAATTGCATTAAGTAAAGTGCATGAAGTAAGCAATACTAATATCAAAAGAGACATTAACACCGCTGTTTTACCCTTAGTAACAACAGCACACCCTCGCCCTTAGAAGTTTCTGTCACTCGTGCCCAGTAACAAAAGGGGGCATGAACCCACTATCTAGCATAAATACTCTCTCTTGGAGATACACACAATCACTTGGCCAAAGTAACTACGCACATCGGAGAGCATGCAAGAAAATAAATTACTCATATAAGAATCATGCACAATATGAACATAACTTCATAATCCATCGGATCCCAGCAAACACATCACATAGCATTACAATAATCGATCTTGATCATGTTAGGCAGCTCACAAGATCATAAGACATGAAGCACAAGAGAGAGAGACTACCAACTAGCTACTGCCATGGACCCGTAGTCCAAGGTGAGACTACTCACAAATCATCCCGGAGGAAGGCATGATGATGAAGAGCCCTCTGGGATCGATCTCCCCTCTGGCAGAGTGCCGGGATCAGCTTCAGATTGTACCCCGAACTAGGATTTTCGGTGATGGCGCGTCGGGGTCAAGTTTCTGAAAAATAATCGCCGCCCTGACATTTTTAGGTTATTTCTGATTTTATAGGAATCGGAGGGGGCCGAGGAGGTGCCCCACGGGCAGGGGCGGGCCCCACCCGCGGGTCCACCTAGGGCCACGGCAGGAGGCCGCCTGCGCCCTATGGGTCGCCTCCGAGGATGCCCTTTGGACTCCGTTTTCGTCTTGGCATAAAAATAATTCCCATAAATTTTGGTGCAATTCCGAGAATACTTCCAGAAGTAAATTTCTGAAACAAAAAGACAGCAGAAATAGGGAACTGGCACTTGGCATCTTGTCAATACGTTAGTCCGACAAAATGCATAAAAATGATATAAATGATAGTAAAAACACGTGACTATATCACAAAACTAGGATGGATCGCTAAAAAATTATAGATACGTTTGAGACGTATCAGTCATCGTGGTTGCGGACCTTGGCGTTCCGGTCTTCAGGGTCGACGGGGTTCATGGTGGTCGGGGATCAAGCACCGGTCTTCACGGACATGCACGAAGGCCGCCGACACAAATGGACAACAAAACGGAGAACTTGGCGTCGGGTTCACGAAGTCGTGTCGTCGTGCATGGAGTCGTGGAAGATCTTGTCGTATCGCCTTTCATGGTCGTCGTGGTTCACGGCGGGTCCTCGGGTCGGACTTGTCGTATCCGTCATGCACGGCATCGGTCATCGGGCTCTTCACGGAGGGTCGTCAGGAACGGGAGAGAGAAAAGAGGAGAAGGGGAAAAGAGAGAGGAGAGAGAAAAGGGGAATAAAAGGGACCCGATTGCAAAACCCAGGGGCCTGATTGAGAGGTGGAAGGACCTGTCCGTGAAAAGAGGAAAAGAGAGGAGGGTGGCTGCAAGAAGGCAGGGGGTGGCAACGGAAAAGGCCAGGGCAAACCCTAGGGTTTGGAGGTTAGGTGGGCTTGGGCAGGTTTGGGCCACTATCTTGCGCACTCGAACTTTTATTTTCTTTTGCAAATTTGATTTGGCAATTAAAATTTTGAAAACGGAGATGACTGTCTCGGTAAAAGTTTTTTCATCAATTTTAGCAAAATAAAATAGGGTTTAATAAAAATAGTTTTTGTTGCCAAAAACATGCAATGCGATGATGCTGATGTCATGATGATGCAAAAAAAAATAACAAACAAATCTAATTTGGGGAAAACCGCGGGACATTACAACCGACACCACTAACAAGGGATCTCACCCCGAGATCCACGGTACCGGTCGGGGGGGGGGGGCGGAAGTGCAGGTTTATACTATCGAATTTTCTCGCACCATGTAGAACTTCTCGACACCACTAACAAGAGGTTCTTGCTCACGTCGATGGTGATGTTCTTCTGTCAAGATCCTTCTGAAGATCGAACCTATTAGGTAAACCGTCCACCCACGAAGATGCTATGACCAGAAGATAGATAAGAGAGAAGATTTAAAACACATAGAGGTAAGAGGAGGAATAGAATAGAGGTAAGGAATAAACAAGAGTCCTAGTGAGATCTTTCCAAATAATTTTAGTAAGATAGTTTGGACACTCTACAAACAACGACCATTAGCTAGGGTATCCTACAGGCAGAGTGGACCCGCGGGGTATCGGAGAACCTGAGCTCTGATACCACTTTGTAACTCCCCCTGGATCGGTACTATGTATATTTGAGCGCTACAGCCAAGTCCGCATAATAACGATCCTACGACGCCCACCAGGCATAACGTGCATGTCACAACACACACGTTATGCGGGTGGAATTGTGATGATCATTACAACAGTTCTTGATGGAACCCACAAAAGAACATATATAACAATGACTCACCGAGTCAAGAGCAAAAGATACAATACAAAGATCCAAAATAACAACGAAAGAGAATAGCGTCCGACTACGGAGAAGATACAAAGTGGACTAAGAGTCCTGAAGATAATCGAAGGCACCATATCCCTGCCCAGACCAAGCCGGAGGGATTCCCAAGCTAACGTCATCAGAATTCAAACCTGTAAGCTGTATTGGAATAGCAGCCCCAAAGAGGTCAGTAATAAACAGTACTGGAAAGGAATACTCACAAGATATCAAAGCTGGAATTCCGGGGGAAGAGGGTTATCGATTGATGCGGCGACAAGCAGCACTAACAACTTATAGGAACACGCTACAACTTTCGTCTAAAAGAGACAAGGTAAGAGAGCGCATAAGGAACCAAGTATACTAGCACCAAACATAACCCATCTGATTCCTTACCAGCCCGTTCAAAACCACGAGCAGCAAGCCCAAAGGCACTCACACAGTTGACAATTTTATGAGTTATTATTCATGTAATCTGTCTTACTAGTCAAGTTATAATCATCATAAGGTGCAAGTTGTTTATGATCTTTTTAGCCAGTGCGTTTCACCAAGTCGTCCATAACCGCGGACACGACTTTTCGAAAAGATTTCACCCTACAGGGATACACCAATGAACCCACACGCATCGAAACACTCGCTTAGAGGTGTACCGGTAGAGCGTTCGACACACTTCCCTTCTCTACAAACAAGTCCAGGGAGCCACCTAGCTAGGTCTCATCCACCTTGAAAGTCCGGCCAAAGCTCTGAGGTGGGCCTAACCATTGCGTGCGTGGCTTCGGAAGGAACACTCATACGATTGCCCTTCTTCAGCATGCGATAAACGCGTAGGCCGCAATCCGACCATAAAGTAACCACGTAACCATCATCATCATACCTGATCATCAACATCGTCGTACGCATGCAAATGGAAACACCCGAACTACTTGTCGCACCTGGACAAGTTTGAGGATCCGGTAATAGGTTGCGGGGAGCCCCATAAAACTCCCACATGTGGTTAGTGCACTTAGTCTTGGATCATCAGAAAAGAACTCGGGTCCTAGGCGACACTAGCAGAATAAAACACCACGATTGGCCTTCCGCCGGTGCCTTATCTTTATTATATTATTCCCATCGCAACAGAAATTAAAGATTAACATGTGAGTTGAGCCTAGCTATCATATTAAAACAAGACTAGATAAAGAGATAACAGGACTCAAGCAAAGCACCTAAGCATGCACTAGGACTCGCAAGGTTAACAAGGTAAACAAGCAACACGTAATAGGATGTGGGGGTGTGGCTTATCATTGCTGCAAGGTAAACATGCAAATAGGATCGTGACACAAGCATCGTGACATAAGGCTAGCAAGGAACAAAAGATAGGAGGAGTGAGATACAGAAAACAAGCAAAGATAGCAAGTGAGTAGTCCTTGCCTGCAATCCGGTAGAGGTAGCAGAACCTGTCGTTACTCACATCAACTCAACGTCCTATTCCCGAAGAAGCAACGAACACCGGAAACATAAAAAGATGCATTTTACTACTACGGCAAAAGAAGCGGCATGTTGATGACATGATGCATGACAAATTAAATGGGATCCAATTTTATTTCCGAACACATGGCAAATCATATTAAATGGGATCGGTGCACAATATAGGTGCACTGGAGAAACCCCATAATTAAAGTAGGTGGATTTAGTTCGACTAAATGGATAAAGGTTCGATGTTAATTAATTATGCATGATTTTATAAGACACGCATGTAGGTATATAGGGATAGGGTTGGGGTCACACATTGGTTCGAGTGATTTTCGGATTCGGGATCACCGTCTTCGGATCGGAGAGGAAGTAGCCGAGGTAGTCGTCCGTCCGGATTCGAAGTAGTCGAGGTAGTCGACGTCGTGGAAGTAGTCGTACTCGAGTCGTTGTGGTTGCGTACCTTGGCGTTCCGGTCTTCGGAGTCGACGGGGTTCATGGTGGTCAGGGATCAAGCACTGGTCTTCACGGACATGCACGAAGGCGGCCGACACAAACAGACAACAAAACGGAGAACTTGGCATCATGTTCACGGAGTCATGTCGTCGTGCACGGAGTCGTGTATGATCTTGTCGTATCACCGTTCGTGGTCGTCGTGGTTCACGGCGGGTCGTCGGGTCGGACTTGTCGTATCCGTCGTGCACGGCATCGGTCATCGGGAACGGGAGAGAGAAAAGAGGAGAAGGGGAAAAGAGAGAGGAGAGAGAAAAGGGGAAGAAAAGGGACCCGATTGCAAAACCCAGGGGCCTGATTGAGAGGGGGAAGGACCTGTCCGTGAAAAGAGGAAAAGAGAGGAGGGTGGCTGCAAGAAGGCAGGGGGTGGGAAAGGAAAAAGCCAGGGGAAACCCTAGGGTTTGGACGTTAGGTGGGATTTGGCCGGTTTGGGCCACTCTCTCGTGCACTCGAACTTTTATTTACTTTTGCAAATTTGATTTGGCAGTTAAATTTTTTAAAACGGAGACGACTGTCTCGGTAAAAGTTTTTTCGTCAATTTTAGCAAAATAAAATAGGGTTTAATAAAAAAAATTGTTGCCAAAAACATGCAATGCGATGATGCTGATGTCATGATGATGCAAAACAAAAATAACAAAAAAATCTAATTTGGGGAAAACCCCAAGACATTACAGATGGTTGACCAAAATGCTAGCCCGTGTGGTCACAAGATTCCCTCGGGTTCGCCCAAAGGGAGAGTTTCGACCTCTAAGTCCAGAAACTTTACTAGTGAGTAACTGATCCCGGTGAAGCCGGCCACACTCCGGAGTAGGATCTTTGCTATTTAAAACTCTCACCACAATTTTATACCTATGAAATGTAACCACCTTGGTTTTGGTGGGACTCCGGCGCTCTGGAGCCCTGTTTCGCTGAAACCCTGATCCCGATGGAAAAAGTCAAAGTTCACCGTCTACCCCTCTGACCGGCGTCAGAAGAGGGTAGACTTCTGGGTTGTTTTTCTTGGTTGTTTTAGGGTAGGGCATAGGAAGATGGGAGACCAAAAAGCTTGCCCGTGTTGTCACAAGATTCCCTCGGGTTCGCCCGAAGGGGAGTTTCCACCTCTAAGTCCAGACACTTTACTAGTGAGTAACTGATCCCGTGAGGCCGGCCGCACTCCAGAGTAGGATCTTGGCCATTTAAGCCTCTCATCAAAATTTACACATGTGCAGTGTCACCACCTTGGTTTTGGTACGATTCTGACGCTCCGGAGCCCCGCTTCGACGAAACCCTGACCCCGATGGAAAAAGTCAGACTTCACCGTCTACCCCATTGACCGGCGTCGAAAGAAGGTATACCCGTGGACGTTTTTTTCTTGATTGTGTTAGGGTATGTCATAGGAAGACGGGAGACAGAAAATCTAGCTCGTGTTGTCACAGATTCCCTCGAGTTCGCCCGAAGGTGGAGTTTCAATCGACCTCTAAGTCCAGAAACTTTACTATTGAGTAACTGATCCCGGTGAGGCCGGCCACACTCTGGAGTAGGATCTTGGCCAATTAAACCTCCCACCACAGTTTTACACCTATGAAGTTTAACCACCTTGGTTTTGGTGGGATTTTGACGCACTGGTTCCCCGTTTTGCCGAAACCCTGACCCCGATGGAAAAGTCAAACTTCACCATCTACCCCTCTTACCGGCGTCGAATGAGGGTAGACCTGTGGACTTTTTTGCTTGATTGTGTTTGGGTAGGGCATAGGAAGATGGGAGACCGAAAAGCTATCCCGTGTGGTGACACGCTTCCCTCGGGTTCGCCTGTCGTGGTATTGTCGAATCTAGCCGCGGCAGGGGTGCCATCGAGCTAGGTAGAGGGGTGGGTTTTAGAGATGTGGGTGGTTTCACCGACGGGATGACAAAGGGTTTACCCAGCTTCGGATCTCGCAACGGTGGCGAAACCCTACGTGCTGCTATAATTCACTATAAGGTAATATGTGCCAATTACAATGAAAGGCGTGTTAGAGCTTGCCCTGAGGCGTCCCATAGGCCGGATTATAAAGGCGTCCGGACCTAGTACTTAGAGGAAGGAAACCTAACAGACTAAGTCACAGAGTTCTACTCTAATCTGGCTTTGGCCCTGCCTTGTGGGCTAAGTCTTCCGCAATGCAGGCCGGCTTCTGGAACCTTCCCTTAGCCGGATGGGCCTCCTGCGCTTCATCGTACTGGGCCACCCGGTAAGCCGGAACTGGGCTTACCACCACTATGGGCCACCCTGATACGCTGGCTTTAGTCTCCTTCGTGAGGGTACCTGTTCGGCATAACCCCAACATCGCCCGAAGGGCGAGTTGCGACCTCTAAGTCCGGAAACTTTACTAGTGAGTAACTGATCCCGGTTGAAGCCAACCACACTCCGGAGTAGGATCTTGGCCATTTAAACCTTTCACCACAATTTTATACCTATGAAGTGCCACCACCATGGTTTTGGTGGGACTCTGGGGCTCCGGAGTCCCGTTTCACCGAAACCCTAACCCCGATGGAAAAAGTAAAACTTCTCCGTCTACCCCTTTGACCACCGTCAAAAGAGGGTGTAACAGCCCCAGTTTGGAACCTGGAAAATATGAATAATTTTTCCACTTTTTGCATCTCATGTTTGCATCTTGACATCTCTTTAAATTGCTAATGTTAACAAGCAACCATGGGAAAACCATTAAAAGGGGAAGCAAAACCTTCCCAAACCACCCAAAACATGAAATACACAACAATGGTGCAAACAATAACTTGGCAAGTGAACCTATTGTCCAAGAAGTTTCCCCAAGTTCGAAACCACAACTAAGAACCAAATGGTTTGGCCTCCAATTGTTCCAACTTTCAAAACCCAAATGTGGTTCAAAGCAATGTTAATTTTGAAACCATCTTAAGTGTTCCAAAATCAAAAAGAAAAATATGGGGAGGTTCCTTATCTTGTTGAGAGCATCCCTGAAAATTTCCATAATCTTTGGGATAGTTTAGATGCCCAAATAAAATAGCAAGTTTCTGATTTTGAAACACCTGACCGGAACTACCGGTCGAATAACCGATAGTACCGATCGTCGTCTTCCCCGTAGCAGCAGTGTCGGTAGTGTTCCGCCATGCCGCCGCTCCCCCCCTACGCTACCTGCTCCCCCTCGACTAAGGTGGCCACCGATACCCTCACCTGCTCCCTCTCTCTCCCCTATCCTTTCCCACTCGTTTTTCCCCGTAGAGAAACCCTAACCCTAGCTCTCCGCACGCTGCCCTGGAGCCGACATCGTCTCCATGCATCGCCGCCGTTAGGAGCTCCGCCGAGTAGATTGTTGGGGGGGGGGAAGATCCGCCGCGTCGTCCTCTTCCTCCCGGCCGAAGGAATCGGGCCGGGGAGCAGTCAATCGCCGCCGTCGTCCTGTTCTTCCTCCGCTCCGACCGCCGGCCGCCGAGCACCATTGCCGCCGGTGCCGGCCTCCCCAGCCTCCCGCGACCCCTCCAACGAGCTCCTGGTGAGCTGCTGGTCCTCGGGGACCTCTCCGCCCTCACTCTCTCTCTCCCTAGCTCGCTAAGCCGTTGTAGCCGCCGTATCTCGCCGCTGGCTGTAACATCCCAAATTTATAATAAGAATTAACAAGACCCAAAATCCAGAACCAACAAAACCTTTTTGAAATTACCTCTCCTGTTTGGCCTTGTGTGACTTGATGTTTATATTGTTGGACCAATAAATATTAACCTAAGAACTCAACCCAGATAAAAATATACCTAACCTTGGTAATCATGTCATGACAAGAAAAATATTCCACCCATCTTTCCCACTCTTATTTTTGGCCAAATTCCATTTCAAAGATACTTGGTTTAGCCGCAACCAAAATACCCACTCTTTGAGAAAGTAACAGTATTTCCAAAATTATGTGTTTCCAAAAAAATTACTTGTTTATAAACCAAGGAGAACAATATACTATCCCCTACCTATATTTCAACCTTGATGTTTCCCTTGTATTGGTAGCTCTTAATTTAAACTCATACTTCCATTATTTTGAAAACAATAAAGGTGGGAAATATACTGCCCATATATTTTAGCAACCCTTTTAAAAAGTATCAAATTATGAAGTGAGTTTTTCCAATATCGTACTTGTCATGAGGATACTTGATCACCGTCCCACCACCCAACTAAGTACTTGAAATTGCTTGAGAATTTATATTATTGCTTGTTTGACTTGTGGTTGTATTGATTGTTATTTCTTTGTTTTATTGTTTGCTTGCATATTCTTGTTTTTGAGTGTTTATTAATTTGTTTGCTGCAATTGTTTGTGAGATCAGAAGTGATCTAGCTGAAAATCAAATACCAATTAAATCTTGGTTTATAAAAATAAAGATCAAGATTGGGACCCAAAAACTCTAACACTTGTGATCCCACTTATTTTATCACTTCAAATCTTTTCCTCTCAAACCAAAAATAGAAGCGGCCCTGTTTTGTTAAATCTCAATACCAAGGAAATATGGTGATCCCTTGTGGATCATCTCTACTCAAATTTATAAGGTTTTATGCCCTACGTGGAATTGGAGCCAAAATACTAACTAGACCATATGCATTTGATTTATGCATTTTAACCCAACAATCACCAACTCAATTTGAATAAGATCAATTGTCATGATTAAATCATCTGGAGAAACACAAAAGACAAGCAAGGATTCATCTTTGCCCCAAATATTTTCTTCTCCCAAACTAATCTTTTTAGGACGACAAGAAAATGACACATGAAATAATAAACCTTATACCTTTCCCCCAATTTCTTTTAGCCAAAAATGAAATATCCTTTGTTGATGACAACTCTAAAAAAATAAAATCCAACACATAAAATAACAGCACCATTTTCCCACAGCCCTTGCACCATTTGTCCCCTCCTTGTTTCATGGCACTAAGTGCAAATAGTGCAGTATGTTCCCTAAAACCTATATGGCATGGCAAGCCCCCAAGCTTGTTCCCTTGCTGCCCCTGCCCTCTTCTCTTGTCCAGCACCTGTCCCTAAACCTCCTACACCTCCTGGACAAGCTCCAGCACCCCCATGACCTAAACCCTAACCCTAGAACAGCCAAGACATGGCCATGGCCACCACATGGTCAACTTTCCTCCTCAGCCATGAACCTCTGGATCACCGTGTCCTGGAACATCCACTTGTCACCTCGACACTCCCCAACTCGATCCCCTTGCTCCTGGCCCCTCACCCTGTCCAAAATTGCCGGTGCACGGCAGGCCGACACGCTGTCGAATACCTGGAGTGCACCCCGTGCCCCGTCCACCCCAGCCCGACCAGTGCCTGCCCGAGGCGGCCCCGACAGCCAGCATGCGCACCACGACCCCCTCTACCCCCATGCGCCGTTCCCGTGCCTCCCTCGCCCTGCACGTCGCCGACCAAGCATGCCCGCACGCCGCCAGAGCGCGCTCGAGGCCGTCCCCCACCTCGAGCAAGCTTAGCTTGCATCCATGCATCCGACCTTGCTCCCCTGCACGCCAACACCTTAGCCACACCGCACCGCCCCCTAGGATGAGCTCCTAGCTCCCTCTGGACCCCCTTGCGCCCGAGCTCGCCCATGTCCGCCCTAGACGCCACCCACGGTGCTCCGCGCCCGGGCCTATAAAATGGAACCCCGAACCTCACTACCAACTCGCACCACCTCCACTCCTCCCCAATCGACCCCCAGTACCACCCTTCCATCTTGAGCCTCGCTCTGTCGCCGGATTGGACCGGAGCTCCGCCGTGGCCACCTCTCCGTCGAGCCACTGGTGCAGACCACCTCCGGCCTCACCATTTCCTTCCCTAGCCTCAAGACCACCCCAGAGCGCTCACGCACCCTCCAATTTTGGCTTCCATCCCTTTCAGGTTCGAGTTCGTCCTCGACCGAATCAGGCCGCCGCCACCCTCCGACGAGTCCGTCGTTCTGGCCATCCCCACCACAAACCAGTGCACCCCCTGCATGGGCGACTCGATTTGGAGCCTCCCCGTGCTCGGCGCACATCCAGGCGATCTCTCTAGCTCTCGACGGCGAGCTCGCACGTCCTCTGCGGCGGCCGGAGCAGACACTCGCCGTCTGTTTTATTCATCGCCAGCGCGAGGCGACGTGGCCTCTCCTTGGCCGTCCATCGCAAAATCAACGGCCTGCAGCACGTACCCCTTCGCCTGTTCTAAGCGCGGTCACGCATTTTGGAGAATACACCACCCCCTCTGGAAGGCGCCCCAGTGAAGTACGTCTCCGACGTCACTCCCTCCTTTTTATCCAGTTTTAGCAGAAATTCCAGAAAACCCTTCTAGCTTAGAAAATTCATAACTTTAAGACTACTTATCCAAATTACATGAATCCAACGCCATTAGCTCACAAATTTAAACCTCTATTCAGTGTCACTGATCTCATATTATTTGAATTTTTATATATTATTTGGTAAAGAATTTAGTGTACTGCCCATTTAATGATCAAACATGAATATCTCTAATAATACAAACTCAAATGGTCCCAAACCACTTCTGGCGGTTCACTAATCCAAATACCATTGAAATGAAACTGGTCCCATAATTTTGTGCTTAGCCTAGGTGGTGAAATATAGCTAACTTAGAAAACAGTACTCAGACATGCATGTATTTAAATATAAGTCAATATCTAGATTTTGGTAGATTAAAAAATTATGAAACCTTCACTCCCTGATAGCTTGTTAAATTATCTGTCCAACCAAACTGGTCACACCCCATTTAGATTAATAAATAAATAATGATATTCAAAATGCCACAGAAGGTATAAAACCTAAACTTGTTTGTTTCTGATACTCTATTAATCCAAATGAGGTCAAACCAATTTTGTTATCTCACATTTAAGCAATACTTGTTATCCATAAGAGGATTTAACTTTTGAGTAAGATTAACTTGAGTTGTAGCAAAAACAAGAAAACTAACCTTCTGGATTAAAACAATTATGTACGGATTTTAATAACCCAACTTGAATTAAATCCAATTGGGTTAGCTTCTACACATCAGTAGCTATCTTTAGAAATTTAGTTCATATTTTTGTGATCAACAGAACTTAAGTTATGCAATTAAACATGCACCACTAGTTTCTGCCATATTTAAGACCTAATTAAATAATAGTTAATTCAATTAAATTGAAATCAAATTGTGTTGCTAGTGATGCAGTAGCTATGTGTGATGCTTGAGAGTTGTTGTGATGCTTGATTGAGTAGTTTAGTAATGGCATGTATTGCTTGTTTATTTTGATGATTAAATTATTTTGTGTGAATAATATGTTTGTTATGCTTATTAAACTTGGTTGTCTTTAGGTTGAGTACTAGCTTGAGTATCTAGTAATATCTCTACCTCAGCTTAATAAGATATTTAGAATTACGGAGAATAATAGGTGGCTTAACTTTTGTCTGAAGTATTTCCTGTTTAAATAAAGATGCTTGATCACAACTTTAATCATAATTTTTAAACATGAGTAGTGTTGGTGATTGCCAAACTTGTTTGTTAAATAATAATCTTCTTTCATCATTGTTGTTTGTTAGTGTTGCTTGATGTTTGTTGTTGGAGTGTCCTACTGTATGTTTAATTGCGCTCTTTCCTTTTTGCGACGCTAGATATAAACGCTACCGGAGTGATCCATGGGAAGGATTTATTGGAGAAGAATCAGAGTTTATTTCTTTGATCAGTGAGGAGAAGTCCAGGGACATATTGCTGACCAAGGCAAGCCATCCATTTGATCATACCCTCTGTCCTACTATTTTGATTAAGCATGTTTTACGTATGTTAAGATGCATGAAATGTTTTCAAGTGGTGAGTGCCACTAAAACCCTTTTTAAAATGTTACCTAAGTTATATGCCATGATTAGGCCCCCTTATATAGTAGTGTTTAGTTAGAGAAATGAAAAATTCTAGGTTGGAAAAAAAACCAATGTTTTGTTAAAAAATCCTCTTTATGAAAATCTTTGGGTGAAATTGTGTTTTACCCAAGATGTTGCTAAATGATTTGCTTTGGAACTGGAGTAAAGATGGAGTATGAAGGTTTTGAGAAAAATGCACATTGTTTCGTAGTAGTTACGTCGACCAGCCGAAATCTGTGCGACCACATTACCCCACATATGGGCACGGGGCTTAACTCGTAGTTTGTCCATGTTAGTATGGGGTGCCTCAAACTCCTCCTAAGGGTCCAAGGACCCCCGAACCGATTAATAAAAGTGTATGCGTATCATACCGGGTGATTACGGTGGGTTTCCCGTCGTGGCAGTGTGGAGTACGGGTTTGATGAAAGGACATGTGGAGTCCGGGTTTGATAAAAGGATATGTTGGATCCACACGGTGTGCCGGGGATGATAAACCCATTGATAGGAACTTTGTACTAGCATGGACATAGCGAAAGGTTATGATCAGTTACTCAACTTCGCATATAATTTGTATGGCGGGACGTGGCTGACACGGTGAGTTTACCGGATGGTGTGGGTAAAGCGTGCAACCTCTACAGAGTGTAAAACTATTCGAATAGCCGAGTCCTCGGTTATGGACAGTTGGAAGGCCGTCCTAGGACCTATGTGCAAAGCTTTGTGTTTCTAAAATGGAGATGTTGTTGGGTCATACCAAGGGATCGGTATGAGGAGAAAGGAAGGAGAGGGATGCACGACAGGCCGTGATCCCATCAGAGGAGTTTTTGAACGAAAACCGCCTTTATTGAAAAACCTCTTTTCAAATGCCTTACCTTTTTTTCAACAAAGATATGGAGATATATTTTCTTTAAAAGTAAATGTTTTTTTTAATCAAAGACTACCCTTAGAGCCTCCTACCATATTATTATGCATTAATCCTTCCAATAATTAAATTCCGGATGGTTTGCGAGTACATTCCAATGTACTCATATTGGTTTCGTCCCTGGCTATTGTCTTGGCCAGACTATGAGAAGAAGTACAAGGAAGAAGATTGCGATGACGGCTATGCGGACTAGGACGTTCTCCCAGTCAGTTGCCTGTAGGGTTATGGCAAGAGACTTGGGCTCCCCGCTATTTGATGATTCCGCTGCAAGTATATGTTGAAGTTTATAACTTCACTCAAGTAAGTATACTTATTCGGTATATATGGATGTTCTTTTGATACCGGTTTGATTGTGCTCAGCGACACACTGATCATGGGATCGCTGATGTTGTAGGCACAAAGGTACTTCGGATAGCTAGTCCGGGGTCCCGACAGACCTGGTATCAGAGCAATCCTGACTGTAGGAGACCTTAGTTAGCATGGACGTTAGTTAGGAAAGCAAATATTTTGGTTAAAAATATATCACTACCAAAATATATTTTTATCTAGAGGAGTCCTAAAAATGGCTTCGCTCTTCTCATCTTCTCAAATATTTCAACATCTTACCCCTCTATTTTAAGATTTTACAAGTAATCTTCTGTTATCTCTTACCCGTTCAAAACCAAGAGTATACCTGACGATTAACCCAAGTGAGACCTAATTAGTTAGCACCCATAAGGAAGAAGCTTCCATCACAAATACCCAACATTTAACATCAAGGCGATTGATTTGCAAATGCCAAGATCGTCAATGTCAACAAAGCGAGAGACCTCTGAAGACCTTAGCTCAACATCAACAATTCTACTCAAGTTGCAACTTTGACGATCTCAATTTCTCCAGCTGAAGACTAAGGCGATAAAATGAAGACTCCACCAACCATGTTCGACAAAGACCCCTAGGAAAAACTCATGATAGGAACCTTGGTTACCCCGACTACCACGAGTATTAGGCGTCCGTTGGTACTAGACGTACCCTTGTGTGCACCTTGCTTGTGTGTACTCTGCTTGTGTGTTGTTTGTGAGATGGAAAAAGGAGTTTTATAAAAAGAAAAGTTTAGTTTCCTTTTTGCCACCTCCCAAAAACCAATTTTGACCTCTTCGCCATAGTTGTACCTTGTTGCGGATGTAAAACCGCCAAGGAAAATCTTTCCAAAACATTTTTCCCTCTCATCTCAACTATCTCCCGTTAAAATCTGACAGTTCCGCAAGATACAAAAGACCCCCGATCCTTAGCCAAATAGCCGGAATTTTTTTTTAACCTAACCGGCAAGTCAGACAATGGACTTCATGCACCATTTGGAGCAAGTGCGTCAAGATCTGGAAGGAAACTGCAATTGTACGCCAACCTCATGAAGACACGAGCCCCACCTCACAAAAATTAACTTGAGAAATTACAAGAATACCACACCAAATTATCGTATCTAACTTTAACGTCTGACTCAAATCCACGATAGTACCAACGAATCTTCTAGGACCGCAAACCTTGACATGAAACAAGGACATAAGGAGACTCATTTAGAATTGGTAACTAGAGGAACTCAAGGAGTGCATAAGAGTTGCTATGAAGATTCGAGCTCAGAGACCGACAGTAATGATGGGTTTCAAAGAGGATCATATACCTACCCGCTTGCCGAGCAGTTAGTGGCACCTTGATCCCTTGCGCTAGCCTTGCTAGGTTTGACCCACCCAAATTTGTCCCATGAAATAAAACCAAAGAAAAACCTCGACTAACTCCTACCTATCACCGCAAACTTGGGAAAGATGGATGAGAACCCTAGCCTGCCGCTGATTTTCTGAAGATTATATGAAGCCTCAAGCACAAGACTTATCCAAGGGAGATCGCCACCAACTAACCCGAAGGAAACCAACTTTAAAGATCATCAACATGAAGTTACCCTAGGAAAAAGGACGCCATCGACGTCATCTGCCGAACAAAAATCTTAGTTCAACACGGCTCAACTAATCGAAACAAGAAAGACAAAGGTACCTGTTTGGAAATCAACTGGTGTGAAGATTCTTCACTAATTTTTCTAAAGTCCATTAAGCCATGACTTTTCGAACAAACTTACCAAATTCTAGATTAACATCTATCCCCAGTTTGTGACGGTACTAACTGGCCCTATCTAACCACAATTTTTAACAAAAAGAGAGGAATATAGAAAGAATCACATATAGTTGGTAGTGAGAAGATCGCCGTCATAAAGGCCGAAGTTGATCAACACTGAAGACCATCTACGCATAATTGAACCAGGAAGCAAGCACCCTCAACGTTACCTATCGAGTAATCGTCATGTTCAACTGGCCTCGACCAATCACACCAAAGGAGGATTCAAGAAAGCACGAGCAGCGACTGTTGACATGAAGCTCTTTCTCTAACTTTTTAAGGTTAAATAAGAACGCGACCCTTGTACCCTCGTCGAACAGCAGACCAACCACTTACCTTTAGGGTCCTTGTACTGACTTTTAGATTCCTCTGGAAGCTCGATAATCTAGGCTGTACTTCTTAAGATTCTTACCAACGCTTCATGAAGCTCAAGAACCAAGGAAGTCAGCAATGAAGTTCCTCCTTTACTCAGCTAAAGATGGACAAGCATGAAGACAAATAACCAATGGAATACTTAGAAGAATCAAACGACGTAAGCGCATGCTGTGGACGACATCAACCACCAAGCCAGTCCAGATGAACTTAGACGTTTATAACTTCCTTTTTCTAATTAGAAACCGGAGAGAGTTGAGTACGCATACTCGACGCATCCTGAAAACCACGCGTCCCCATCTGCGACCCCCGTAAGGAGAAAATAGTACGATGTGATATCTGCACCGACCCCAAGCACCAAGGAGTGACAACCGAGACGAAGATCGTCAAGAAGAACAATGCCTCCAAGTCAACTCCAGCTGCAAACTTCAGCAAGACCGATTAAAAACCCCTTTTTAAGGGGGGAAGACCTGCAATAGGTATACAAGGACATGGTAACAATTAGTTCCTTGCGCCTCAGCCTCGTAGAAACTGGAAACAGCCAACCAAGACTATCCATCAGCATCGATCGTCAAGTCAACCCTATCATACAGGATCTGAACCCATCAGAGAAAATTATCGACAAGGAACGACCTCGCAACATCAATTTGTCAAGATCTCACCTGGCGACCTCAGTGAAGAAGAAACAACCTAGGAAGTATAGCCAGCCCAAAACCCGTTCCCTTGTACTCCCCTGTACCGCCGGGAAAATCTCGGGACGAGATTTATTTTAAGGGGGGAAGGATTTGTAACATCCCAAATTTGTAATAAGACCTAACAAGACCCAAAATCCAGAACCAACAAAACCTTTTTGAAATTACTTCACTACTGATTGTGTTTTCCTTTATATTGTCCTGTTTGGCCTTGTGTGACTTGATGTTTATATTGTTGGACCAATAAATATTAACCTAAGAACTCAACCCAGATAAAAATATACCTAACCTTGGTAATCATGTCATGACAAGAAAAATATTCCACCCATCTTTCCCACTCTTATTTTTGGCCAAATTCCATTTCAAAGATACTTGGTTTAGCCGCAACCAAAATACCCACTCTTTGAGAAAGTAACAGTATTTCCAAAATTATGTGTTTCCAAAAAAATTACTTGTTTATAAACCAAGGAGAACAATATACTATCCCCTACCTATATTTCAACCTTGATGTTTCCCTTGTATTGGTAGCTCTTAATTTAAACTCATACTTTCATTATTTTGAAAACAATAAAGGTGGGAAATATACTGCCCATATATTTTAGCAACCCTTTTAAAAAGTATCAAATTATGAAGTGAGTTTTTCCAATATCGTACTTGTCATGAGGATACTTGATCACCGTCCCACCACCCAACTAAGTACTTGAAAATTGCTTGAGAATTTATATTATTGCTTGTTTGACTTGTGGTTGTATTGATTGTTATTTCTTTGTTTTATTGTTTGCTTGCATATTCTTGTTTTTGAGTGTTTATTAATTTGTTTGCTGCAATTGTTTGTGAGATCAGAAGTGATCTAGCTGAAAATCAAATACCAATTAAATCTTGGTTTATAAAAATAAAGATCAAGATTGGGACCCAAAAACTCTAACACTTGCGATCCCACTTATTTTATCACTTCAAATCTTTTCCTCTCAAACCAAAAATAGAAGCGGCCCTGTTTTGTTAAATCTCAATACCAAGGAAATATGGTGATCCCTTGTGGATCATCTCTACTCAAATTTATATGGTTTATGCCCTACGTGGAATTGGAGCCAAAAATACTAACTAGACCATATGCATGTGATGTATACATTTTAACCCAACAATCACCAACTCAATTGAATAAGATCAATGTCATGATTAAATCATCTGGAGAAACACAAAAGACAAGCAAGGATTCATCTTTGCCCAAATATTTTCGTCTCCCAAACTAATCTTTTAGGACGACAAGAAAATGACACATGAAATAATAAAACCTTATACCTTTCCCCCAATTTCTTTTAGCCAAAAATGAAATATCCTTGTTGATGACAACTCTAAAAAAATAAAATCCAACACATAAATACAGCACCATTTTCCCACAGCCCTTGCACCATTTGTCCCTCCTTGTTTCATGCCACTAAGTGCAAATAGTGCAATATGTTCCCTAAAACCTATATGGCATGGCAAGCCCCCAAGCTTGTTCCCTTGCTGCCCCTGCCCTCTTCTCTTGTCCAGCACCTGTCCCTAAAACTCCTACACCTCCTGGACAAGCTCCAGCACCCCCATGACCTAAACCCTAACCCTAGAACAGCCAAGACATGGCCATGGCCACCACATGGTCAACTTGTCCTCCTCAGCCATGAACCTCTGGATCACCATGTCCTGGAACATCCACTTGTCACCTGGACACTCCCCAACTCGATTGCCTTGCTCCTAGCCCCTCATCCTGTCCAAAATAGCCGGTGCATGGCAGGCCGGCACGCTGTCGAATAACTGGAGTGCACCCCGTGCCCCGGCCACCCCGGCCCGACGAGTGCCCGCCCGAGGCGGCCCCGACAGCCAGCATGCGCACCACGACCCCCTCTACCCCCAGGCGCCATTCCCGTGCCTCCCTCGCCCTGCACGTCGCCGACCAAGCACGCCCGCACGCCGCCAGAGCGCGCCCGAGGCCGTCCCCCACCTCGAGCAAGCTTAGCTCGCCTCCACGCATCCGACCTTGCTCCCCTGCACGCCAACACCTTAGCCACACCGCACCGCCCCCTAGGATGAGCTCCTAGCTCCCTCTGGACCCCCTTGCGCCCGAGCTCGCCCATGTCCGCCCTAGACGCCACCCATGGTGCTCCGCGCCCGGGCCTATAAAATGGCACCCCGAACCTCACTACCAACTCGCACCACCTCCACTCCTCCCAATCGANTCAAGTCAACCCTATCATCCAGGATCTGAACCCATCAGAGAAAATTATCGAAAAGGAATGACCTCGCGACATCAATTTGTCAAGGTCTCACCTGGCAACCTCGGTGAAGAAGAACAACCTCGGAAGTATAGCCAGCCCAAAACCCGTGCCCTCGTACTCCCCTGTACCCCCGGGCAAATCTCGGGACGAGATTTATTTTAAGGGGGGAAGGATTTGTAACATCCCAAATTTATAATAAGAATTAACAAGACCCAAATTTAGAACCAACAAAAACTTTTTGAAATTACTTCACTACTGATTGTGTTTTCCTTTATATTGTCCTGTTTGGCTTGGTGTGACTTGATGTTTAAGTTGTTTGACCGATAAATATTAACTTAAGAAATCCACCAAGGTAAAAATATATTTAATCTTGGTGATCATGTCATGACAAGAAGAATAATCATATATCATTTCCAATCTTATTTTGGCCAAATTCCATTCCAAAGATGCTTTGGTTTCAGCAACAACCAAAGTACCCACTCTTTGAGAAAGTAAAAGTATTTCCCAAAATCATGTCTTTCCAAAAATCTACTTGTTTATAACCAAGGAAACAATATACTATCTCGTACCTATATTTCAACCTTGATGTTTCCCTTGTATAGGTAGCTCTTATTTTAAACTCATATTTCCATTATTTTGAAAACAATAAAGATAGGAGGTATTGCCCATATATTTTAGCAAACATTTTTTTAAAATATCGAATTATGAAGGGAGTTTTTCGAACATCATACTTGTCATGAGGATACTTGTTCACCATCCCACCACCCAACTAAGTACTTTAAAAATTGCTTGAGAATTTATACTATTGCTTGTTTGACTTGTGGTTGTATTGATCATTATTTCTCTGTTTCATTGTTTGCATGCATGCTATTCTTGTTTTTGAGTATTTATTAATTTGTTTGCTGAAATTGTTTGTGAGATCAGAAGTGATCTAGCTGAAAATCAAATACCAATTAAATCTTGGTTCATAAAAATAAAGATCAAGATTGGGACCCAAAAACTCTAACACTTATGATCCCACCTATTTCACCACTTTACCTCTTTCTCTCTAAACTCTTCCTTCTATACTTAACTCTTTTAGAAAAAGGATTCTTGTGAGCTAAAAACCAGAGGGAGGTTAGTTAACCTCCCACCACATACTTTGGTTCAATACTTTATAGGTGATTTTCCTAAAATACAAATTTATTAAAAGAATTCACTACTCTTCTCTTTTAAATTTCCCATAAAGGAAAACCCTATTTCTTTCTTCACCAAAAATTCAGAAAAATTACGGGAACTTTCTAGCACCCTTCTAAGCCCAAGTAGAAGCTTCAAATTACGGGGAGGCATACTGTCGAACACCTTATGGGCACAAACCGAGGTTTTTCAAATTTTGAACCAAACTGTGGCAAGTTGGCAGCAACCCAGCACCTTTTCACTCTCCCACCTCTCCTACACCTGCCCCTCCACTTGCCTCTTCATTAACTCGGCATGGCCGACCAAAGCGTGGTGGAGCAAGGCAGCCCGAGCTGCCATGCCGCCACTCTCTCTCTCCCTCACACTCCCTCTCCCACTGGCCCTCTCGACCTCGACAAGTGTCCGTAGCTCATCTGGCACCAAACCGGGGCCCCCGGGCGAGCCGTTGCTCCCCGAGCTCTCTCTCCCTCACCCTGGCCGCCCATACCCGAAACCCTAGCCACCCGTCGCCCCGGACGCATCCCTGCTCGCCAAACCCCAGGGCCGCGCCATCACTCTCCCCTATCCCTCCTCTCTCTCGCAGACACAAGCCCAACCACCTCACCCCCTCTTAATGGCGAGACCGAGCTCGCCCATCCGTGACCGTCGCCCATGGACGCCTCGGTGCCCCTAGCCACCCACAAAACCCTAGCTCTTGCCACTGCTACCACGGACGCGGATGGATGACGTGGTTCACCCCACCATCGCCTCGCCATTGCTCTGTCCCTCACCTGCTCCGTACCCGCCGTCGAGCACCTTGTATGCACTCGGGACCCGCACCACCCCAAGCTCCAGCTCAGCCCTATCTCTCTCCCCTCGCTCTCTCTTGAACCCTAGCCACCCCGGAGGCCGTTGCCACACCACCTAGCATGCCTATGGCGCACTCACCCGCACCCTAGCTCCCTCGCCGCTCTCGGTCCACGGTGCACCCCCGTTCGGCTATAAAAGCCACCCCGAGCCCTCCAAAGCCACCCGCACCACTCCCTCCACCCTCACTCGCTCCCCCTCACTCGCCACCACCCCTCTGCACCCGCCAGGAGGGCGGGAGCTCTGCTGCTCTCCACCCCGGCCGAGGAGGCCGAGCTCTGCGAGCTCGGCATTGCCGAGGTCGACCACGGCCGCAAGGCCGCTCTGCCTCCCTTCTGTTTCCCTACCTCTCTCACCCCTCCGTTCTTCCTCCTGCACTCACCGCTCTCACACGCCGCCGTTCCTCTGCTCAGGTCTTGCCCGAGGAGCTCGCCGACGAAGGAACCGTCCCGAGCTCGTCCCGGAGCTGCAGCCATCGACCGAGACATCCCCAGCACGCGCGAGTCAGCCCATCGTCTTCCCCGAGCCTCCGCACCACGCCTCCTTCGACTCCATCGCCTCCCGAGCCCCCTAGGTGAGCTCCCAAGCCGCCACCGTCGTCTAGGGCACGGCGGCGCGGCCGTTTCTAGGTCGTCGCCGACCTGGCCGTCACAGGCCGTTGGATTTGGATCCAACGACAACGTAACGGTTCGGCATAATCTAATCACAGCCATCCATTTTAGATCCTGTGGTCACGTACCGGTTCGGTTAATTATGAGCCACTGACGAGCGGGCCCCGCTCGTCAGGATTTTAAACATTTCCGGCGCGGGAAAATCCCGTGGGCCGGCCCATTAAGCACAAAACCACCCGGGCCCTTTTATCTTTTCCGAAATAGAATTAAATTATTCAAATCTGCACTCAACTTGGAAATTAAATATCTGGAGATTGGTATTCCAAAAATTATGAAATTTGGTGTACTGGTAGCCTGTTAAATTGTCTATCTAATGGCACTGGCCCCACATTATTTAAGTCAATATTAGTCAAATGATAAATTGTTTAGCACATACGGTTCTAGACATAAACATTTTTGTTCCTGATGATTCAAATGCCCAAATAATGTGAATCCAATTTTGTTAGCTTAGTACAGAGAAACTCTAGCTACCATAAAAATTTCAGATTAAATTGAGAAGTATAAATTAAATGGCATCCAGAATTGTAGTTGGGCTCATTTCTGTAATGTTTTAAATCATAACTTGAGTTTGGTATGTTCAAATGACATGGGGCCAATTTTTCTAGCTGTGTACTGTAATTATTTAGTTACCCTTAAATTCTCATAATTTTCTGTTTAACAGAAAATAGTTTATCCCTAAAACTTGACAAAATAAGCTTCTGTACCAAACACCTTATTTCTGTCAAACCATTAACTGAAATGAGGTCAAACCAATTTTATTAGCTCACATTTAAGCAATACTAGTTATCCCTAAGAGGATTTAACTTTTGAGTAAGATTAACTTGAGTTGTAGCAAAAACCAGAAAACTAACCTTTTGGATTAAAACAATTATGTACGGAGTTTAATAACCCAAATTGAATTAAACCCAATTGGGTTAGCTTCTACACATCAGTAGCTATCTTTAGAAATTTAGCTCATATTTTGTGATCAACAGAACTTAAGTTATGCAATTAAACATGCACCACTAGTTTCTGCCATATTTAAGACCTAATTAAACAATAGTTAATTCAATTAAATTGAAATCAAATTGTGTTGCTAGTGAGTACAGTAACTATGTGTGATGCTTGAGAGTTGTTGTGATGCTTGATTGATTGAGTAGTTTAGTAATGGCATGAATTGCTTGTTTATTTTGATGATTAAATTATTTTGCGTGAATAAAATGTTTGTCTTGCTTATTAAACTTGGTTGTCTTTAGGTTGAGTACTAGCTTGAGTATCTAGCAACATCTCTACCTTAGCTTGGTAAGATATTTAGAATTACGGAAAATAATAGGTGGCTTAACTTTTGTCCGAAGTATTTCCTGTTTAAATAAAGATGCTTGATCACAACTTTAATCATAATTTTTAAACATGAGTAGTGTCGGTGATTGCCAAACTTGTTTGTTAAATAATAATCTTCTTTCATCATTGTTGTTTGTTAGTGTTGCTTGATGTTTGTTGTTGGAGTGTCCTACTGTATGTTGAATTGCACTCTTTCCTTTTTGCGACGCTAGATATAAACGCTACCGGAGTGATCCATGGGAAGGATTTATTGGAGAAGAATCAGAGTTTATTTCTTTGATCAGTGAGGAGAAGTCCAGGGACATATTGCTGACCAAGGCAAGCCATCCATTTGTCCTACTATTTTTATTAAGCATGTTTTACATATGTTAAGATGCATGAATGTTTTCAAGTGGTGTGTGCCACTAAAACCCTTTTAAAAATATTACCTAAATTATATGCCATGATTAGGCCCCCTTATATAGTAGTGTTTAATGAAAAATTCTAGGTTGGGAAAAACCAATGTTTTATTCAAAAATCCTCTTTATGAAAATCTTTGGGGTGAACTTGTGTTTTACCCAAGATGTTGCTAAATTATTAGCTTTGGAACTGGAGTAAAGATGGAGTATGAAGGTTTTGGAGAAAAATGCACATTGAGTCTTAGTACTTACGTCGACCAGCCGAAACCTGTGCGACCACATTACCCCACATATGGGAACGGGGCTTAACTCGTAGTTTGTCCATGTTAGGTGCCTCAAACTCCTCCTAAGGGTCCAGGACCCTCGAACCGATTAATAAAAGTGTATGCGTATCATACCGGGTGACGACGGTGGGTTTCCCGTCGTGGCAGTGTGGAGTCCGAGTTTGATGAAAGGACGTGTTGATAAAAATGATATGTTGGATCCACACGGTGTGCCGGGGATGATAAACCCACTGAGAGGAACTTTGTACTAGCATGGACATAGCGAAAGGTTATGATCGGTTACTCAACTTCGCATACAACTTGTATGGCGGGACGTGGCTGACACGATGAGTTTACCGGATGGTGTAGGGTAAAGTGTGCAACCTCTGCAGAGTGTAAAAACTATTCGAATAGCCGAGTCCTCGGATATGGACAGTTGGAAGGCCCTACTTAGACCTATGTGCAAGTTTGTGTTTCTAAAACGGAGATGTTTTAATGGCATACCAAGGGATCGGTATGAAGGGGATGGAAAGGAAAGGCTTCACGACGGGCCGAGATCCCACTGGAGGAGTTTTGAAGAAAAACGATTTCTTTTAGAAAGGAAACTTCTCTTTTTTTTTCAAACGTCTTATCTTTTTTCAACAAAGATATGGAGTTATCTTTTCTTTAAAAAGGAAATGTTTTTCTAATTCAAAGACTACCCTTAGAGCCTCCCACCATATTATTATGCATTAATCCTTCCAATAATTAAATATCGGATGGTTTGCGAGTACATTCCAATGTACTCATATTGGTTTCGTCCCTGCTATTGTCTTGGCCAGACTTTGAGAAGCGGTACAGGAAAGAAGATTTCGCTGACGGCAATACGAACTAGGACGTTCTCCCAGTCAGTTGCCTGTAGGCTATGGCAAGAGACTCGGCTCCACGCTATTTGCGGATTCCGCTGCAAGCACTTGTTGAAGTTTATAACTTCACTCAAGTAAGTATATTTTATTCGGTATATATGGGTGTTTCTTTTGATACCAGTTTTGATTGTCTCAGTGACACACTGATCATGGGATAGCTGATGTTGTAGTCACAAGGGTACTCTCGGACAGTTAGTCCGGGGTCCCGACAGACCTGATATCAGAGCCTCCTGACTGTAGGAAAACCCTAGTTAGCATGGACGTTAGTTAGAAAATAAGATATTTGGTGAAGTCTGTTTCTACTAAATTTATTTTTAATACTTCCTTCTAATATTCTTATCGCTTCGGAGTTTCAAAATCTTATCGCCTATTTGGTTTCAAAAGCATTCTTTTATTATCTTATCTTTATTCAAAACCTACAAAATATACTGGACGATATCCCCAAGAGCCTGACCTACTAGTTAGCCCTGAGGATCAGAAGCACATCCATACGAAGACCACACCTGGAATTATCAAGGTATTGCTAAGGGGCATAAGAGACGGTCCAAAACCTTCACATTCGGAATTATCTCAACACCAAGATTTCAGTAAAACAAGATGAAGATGCCTCAAGGACAAGAAGGATATCAACCCACCAGAGCTTTTCTATAGCACGATATAAGCCAAGAACACAGCAGTACCGATTATCAAGAACCCTCTGAGCCTGAGGGAACACTTCTAAGGCGAGCCCCTCAGAGATGCCCAAAGTCGTTAACCATGGGCATCTCCCAGGAGCTCGACATAGAGGATTCCCCTGCCTTCACCTAGTAGAGTGACCTCCTCCCCTTCTGTTATGCTCCTACTCTTCCTCTTGGATCTTGCCGTTGAGCTCGACGAGTACTTATAGCCCAAACCGCCCACATCGTTTGTTGTCCACTTCTTCGCCGCCTAGAAGGCCAAGCAGCTCTTTACTCCTGCGAAGAGCCACCCTTGGCTTTGGCTTCTCACGAAGAGCCACCAACTGTACCACAAACCTGACCCCTAGTCATAGTGCGGTCACCCTAGTGTCCCCGCTCTTGAAGTACCCAAGAGCCATCGTCACAGCCCCTAGGATTATTAGGATGAGCTCATTGGTTGAGCCAGCCCACCTACCACGAATATTAGGCATCCTCTGGTACTTGGGAACAACTTGTGTGGTCTATGATTGAGTGTTCGAACTGTTTGTTGTTTGTGAGGGTGTTGTTACATGCATGCCTCGTCGGCAGCACAAAGTAACCTTAAATTTTCTTTTATAGAACTCCTTTTGTCAGTTAACCAAAATCATTTTTTGGCCTCTTCGCCATAGTTACACCTTGCTTGGCAGATGTAATTCCCTAGGAAAATCTTTCTAAGATACTCTTCCTCTCATCTAAACCCATCTCCCGTTAAGATCCCCCGACAGATCCACAAGATACAAAAGACCCCCGATCCTTAGCCACATAGCCGGAAATTTTTGTAACCTAACTAACAAGTCAGACAATGGACTTCATGCACCATCTGGAGCAAGTGCGTTAAGACCTTGAAGGAATACTGCAATTGCACGCCAACCTCGTGAAGACACGAGCCCACCTCACAAAATTAACTTGTGAGATTACAAGAATACCACCAACTTATCATATCTAGCTTTAGGTTAACGTCTGACTCAAGTCCACGATAGTACCAACTAATCTTCTCGGACCACAAACTTGACAGGAAACGAGGACATAAGGAGACTCATTTAGAATTGGTAACTAGAGGAACTCAAGAAGTGCATAAGAGTTGCTATGAAGATTCGAGCTCAGAGACCGACAATAATGATGAGTTTCAAAGAGGATCATGTACCTACCCGCTTGACGAGCAGTTAGTGGCACCTTAATCCCTTGCACTAACCTTGCTAGGTTGACCCACCTAAATTTGTCCCGTGAAATAAAACTAACTCCTACCTATCACCGCAAACTTGGGAAAGAGGATGAGAACCCTAGCCTGCCGCTGATTTTCTGAAGATTATATGAAGCTTCAAGCACAAGACTCATCCAAGGGAGATCCCCACCCACAAACCCGAAGGGAACCAACTTAAAGCTCGTCAACACAAAGTTACCCCTGGAAAAAGGACGCCATCGACGTCATCTGCCGAACAAAAATCTTAGTTCCACACGGCTCAACTAGTCGAAACAAGAAAGACAATGGTACCTGATAGGAAAACAACTGTGTGCAGATTCTTCACTAACTTTTTTTCTAAAAGTAAATTAAGCCGTGACTTTTGAACCAACTTACCAAATCCTAGATTAACATCTAACCCCAGGATTCGGGGAGTTTTGGAGAGCTACAAAAGGAGTCACGGCATCAAGATCAAAATCATCACAGTAAAAGAAAAGAAAAAACTAGAAGCAAACGGGGAAGATTATGAGTGTTCGCATCTAACTTAGATGCCGAAGAGCTAATGAGCAAGGAGGAAGGGAAGAAAAGGTTCTACGGTGGCTAATCCACCGGCGGCAAACCGCATCTGCGACTGCAAGTTCCACCGGCGGTGCCGGATACATCGCCGCGGTGATGAACTCGAGGAAGAACAAGAACTCCCGTAGATTCAAAACCTTAAAGGTGCAAAGAGAAGAAGAGAAGGGAATCCTACCGCGGTGTTGCGGCGTACGGCGGTGGCGCTGTGCGTCGGCGGCGCTAGCGTCCGGTGGCTCGTCGGCGCGCGCAGTCCGTGCGTGCAAGCGGCGGCGGTGCTGTGCGCGGTGGCGTGCGGCGTTGCGTGGGCTCTGCGCGCTGGTGAAGAAGACGAGGGCAAGAGAGAGATGAATGCGGAGGGGAAGACGATGCTCTCTCCCTACTATTTATGGGCGGCGCAGGAGATCGTGGGCGCGGGATTTGCTGCGCACGATCTCGTAACCGACGGGGAGTTATGGCCCCACGATCTCCGCCACGATTTCCTACGTGGATTAACCGCCGCACGATCGGCCGCACGGTGGGTCACAGAGAGCTAACGGTTACCACGCCGCACACTTGATCGGGCAGGACCCGAGGAGACGCGGGCGGCGCGGTCAAGACCGCACTTGATTGCTTGCGTGCGCACAGTCTCTGAGGTGACCGGAGTGACGCAAGTGGCGTGCGTGCCAGTGGCACGTCCATCCGGGCGCAAGAGTCGAGGCGTTGGGCAGAGATGCTCTGCCACGTAGAGGAACCAAGGACTCGGAAAAATTGTGGGATCTTCCGGTGATTCGGAACGATCCGACATCAAAGTCGAATATCATGATGGAAGGTGAAAACTGCTTTCCGACATATAAATTGTTTTACCGACGTATGTTATGTCGGTGATCACTTAAGAATATTGGTTTTACGGGTAAACCTGCCGTGGTCTTACATCTGAGGCTGCAGGATCACGCCAGCTTCGGGGACTAATGTCGGGGGGAAGCCCCGAGTGGGGTCAATATGGTAAAATAAGGTTGACTCGGAGTTGACCGAGTCAATAGAACCGACATATCATACTGGCTTATCCGGATTCATCCGAGTCAGGTCAAACCGACATAGCCTTATGTCGGATCATGCTTATTATATGTCGGACTATCCTTCGTTGTTCTTATGTGCAGGAGGGAGTAAACCGAGTTACCAGCTTAGGGCACACCTATGCCGGATGGGGTCATCTCGGACGGTGGTCCAAGCTCCTTGAGACACGGAGCGAAACAAGGGCGGCGGCATGCTGCAAGTGGACGGCGTGCCAAGCCTCGGCCACGCCTCTGACGCGGGCGGCGCGGCACAGTGGCGCTAAGCCTAGGCTTGGGCGTGCTGTCGGGTGCAGCGGCGACCGTGGCGACCAGCGCTGCCACGGTCTGGGCATGGCGCAGCGGCGCCCGTGCCGGCCGGAGACCAAGGAGTATGGCGCCAGTAGCAATGTTTTACACTGTAACCCTGGGTTTCCCTATATAAGGGGTACCAGGGGCTCCTCTTACAGGGACGATTCCCAGACGCTACGCAGAGACGCTGAGCAACTACTTAGCAGTTTCTAAGAGCTAGAGGAGAGCCAGAGAGCTATTCTCAGACTCGGTAGAGGCTTAGATCTTACCGCTCTTTGCATACAGCTCACGGAGCAAGCCTGTAACTAGTTGTAATCCACATATAAATCAAGCAGCAAGCAGGAGTAGGGGTGTTATCTCCTCACGAGAGCCCCGAACCTGGGTAAATCGCGTGTGTGTGTGTGTGAGTGTGTGTGTGTTCGTGTCTGTACGCAGTGCGTGCAAGCCCTCCCCGGTACCTCCAGCGTCCAATCGGCCCCACATCAAGCCTATATGGCATCTGCCGTGACACCACCACGACACCCACGAAGCAACGGGCAGGCTGAGCGAGCCAACGCCGAGGTGCTCAAGGGCCTCAAGACGAGAAGCTTCAACCGCCTCAAGGCCAGCGGCAAGCACTGGATCGACGAGCTCCCCTCGGTGCTCTGGTCCATCGGCACCACGCCAACAAAGCCAACTGGTGAGACGCCGTTCTCCCTTGTCTATGGTGCTGAAGCCGTCCTCCCTAGCGAGATCACTCATGTCTCTCCCCGAGTCTTGGCCTTCAAGGAGGCTGAGCTGGACGAGCTCCGCAACGACGACCTCCTGCTGCTTGAAGGGCTCCGCCGCAATGCGGCCCTGAGAGCGGCAAGGTACCAGCAAGATCTCCGTCGCTACCACAGCCGCCACATCCGCCCGCGCACTCTCGAAGCAGGAGACCTTGTCCTGAGGAGAATCCTCTCCAGGGCAGGCCTCCACAAGCTCTCGCCAATGTGGGAAGGCCCCTACAGAGTCGTGCACGTCGCCAGGCCTGGCTCCGCGCGGCTCGAGTACGGAGGACGGCATCCCTGTCGCCAACCCCTAGAACATCCAGCACCTGCGCAAGTTCTACCCCTGATCGTCCTCGACGAGCAACTTTTTGCATCAAGGGAGAGCCACGCGCCGTCATCCTCCACGAGGAAAAATTTCGGGCTCCCCTCTCTACTACACGCTGCCGCGGGCCGTTCGAGAAGACTCCCAAGCCATCACGCCTCGGCAAGGTGACCTCTTCAAGCACCATGCCTTGGCGAGGTGGATCCCCATGCCCAGCCATGGTGGACCGCAGGCTCTACAAGCCACCCCCGCATAGGGGCCCCTCTGAGCTCTCTCTACATGCGTCGCCCCGAGCACGCCCCCTCGAGAGTCTCAGCCACAGCATGTGGAACCCCATGCCTGACATGGCGGATTTTTGTGTTTCTGGCCACGCCAGTGTAATGAACCTATGTTTCAGGTCAATTTGAACCTTTGCGCTCTGCGCCAGCATATGTTGTTGCTTTGGTAAGCTTTATGTTGTTGCTGTTTCATCCTTGCTCGTATGATCCCTCCTGTGTATCTCACGAGCGGGGGCTAGCATGGTGCCATGCCACGGGAGCATCCCGGCAGCACCTCAAACCCAAGGGATCCGAGCTCTGAACTCACGGGTCAGCTTTCATGCATGTCAACTCCCAAGGAGCTCTGAACTCATGAGCCGGCTCCCGTGCACGTCAACTCACCAAGGACCTTGGTGCCTGTTCTCCTCGCAAGACACACATGAAGGAACCTACGAGCGCGCATAAGTTATCTAGCTATGTATTGCTTGTGGGTACGCCTATCTGTCAAAATGCAGGAAGCAGGCCCAAAACACCTCGTCAGGGAACCGACACCCTCTCCAAGACGAAAACACCTCGCCAGGGAACCAACACCCTCTCCAAGGCAAAACGCCTCGCGAAGCTAAGTCCAAACACTTGGTTAATTTTCCCCTCGCTGGTTTTCATCCCTCGAGCCTCTTTTCTCTCTCCTGCGCCTCATGGGCTGCTTGCGCGTTGAAGGGGAGCCCCAAGCATCGCGACTTGGGGGCTCTTACCTCTTGAGGCCTCACGCACCCCCCGGCCTTGTGGAGCCCTGACTCTCGCATACCGAAGCGGCGGTGGTGTAGCGCTAAGAGAGGGTCCTAAGACGCAGAGCGAAAAAGACATGAAAGGGAAGACAAAAGCCTCACGAGGGATGTTCACCAAGCAAACAAGATTAAAACAAGTCTTTACAGGGCTATTACAATTAATGCTAAGATAAATTCGTGCCTCTGCACGTCCAGATACAGGAGTTCAGGCCGTCGCGCCCCCCGAGGTGCCTGCCTTGTCCACGGCGGTCTCCGCCTCCTCCTCCAAAGCATCCTCCTCGCCGTCGCCTTCGTCCTCATCGACCACGACTTGGTCGAATTTCTTGGCGTACGCGTCGGCGGCCTTCCGCGCCCTGTCGCTGATAGTGACCGGCGGCGCCATCACAGTCTCGAGGTCAAGCGAGGGCTGGAGCCTCACGAGGTTGCTGAAGATGCGGCTGGTGGCGATGACGAGGAGATCGCGGCTCTCCTCCACGACGCGCTCGTCGAAGCCCTTCGCGGTCTCTTCAAGTTTTCCGAGGAATTGCTCGAAGAAGAACGAGTACGCGGCTTCATCGTCGATCTCTGCGGAGAAGGAGGGGACGTCGATCCTCAGATCACCCCCGACCGCGCGCGCGCGGCTCACCAAGCTTTGGAGAATGCCCTGGCGCTGGCGCGTCATGGACCGGCCAATCTGGCGCTGGTCCCGGGCCCGCTCCGCGAGATCCGCGGCCGGCCCCACCTGCTGACGGAGCTCGTCCAGGTCTCTCTCCAGGGCGATGGCGTTCCCCTCTGCGCGAGCCTGGGCCTCCCTGGCGACCTCAAGGCAGGAGGTCAACCGCTTCTCCTCCTGCTCGAGCGCCTTGATGCGGTCTTGGAACTCTTTGCGCTTCGCCTTGAAGCGGTCCTCCTGCTTCGTGGCCTTCTCGTCATAATCTTTGGAGAGGCTCTCGCGGATAAGCTGGACCCTGGTGTCGGCCTCATCCTGGATTCTTTTCGTCTTCACCACGAAGTCGGCGTTGGCCTTCTCGTGGCGCTCCGCGTAGGTGGCCTCACTCTGGGCCACCAGGCCCTCGCGCTCCTGCAGCTGCCCCTCGCGGGTGGCCTGGGCCTCCTCGAGCAGCTGGGCCTGCTCCTCGCGCTGGCGCAGCTCCTTCTCGCGGAGGGAGAGCTCTCCCTCGCGTCGCGCCAACTCCTCCTCGCGCGGCGCCAGCTGCCCCTCGCGAGCATCCAGCAGCTCGCGGAGCTCCTTCAAGCTGGCCCTTGCGACCTCGGAGTCAGCGGCGAATTTCTGCTCCGCGGCCGCTAGCTCATCATGCTTGGAGGCGGTCTCCACCTCGAGCGCTTCCCTGGCGGCGTCCAGCTCTTCCATCACCTCCTCCGCCTCCCGCTTGACGCTGTCGCGGGTCTCCTTGGCGAAGCGAAGGGCCTCTTGGCGCTCCGCCTGGGCCGCCGCGTCCTGCCAGCGGCACAACTCCACCCTCTCGTGGAGGAGGGCCCAGGCCTCACCGAGCCTTGTCCGTTCCTCCGCTAGGGCGTTTTCTTCTTCGGCGAGCTGCTCCTCCAGCTCGTCGAGCGTCCGCCGCGCCTGGTTGAGGACGACTCGGTGGCGAATTGCTTGGCGCCGCGGCTCCTGCAGCGCCAAGGTCCCCGCACCACTGCTGGGTGCGGAGTCCTCGATCCTTGTCGAGGCGCCCGGGGCCTCCTGCCTCGGGCTCACGACCGCCTCTGGTGCGGCCCGGGGGCTCGTAGGGGCGCCTCCCTCGTCGCCCGCTTCAAGTGCCCTCTGGGGGCTGGGCGCCCCCTCGCCCCCAGCTCCGGCGCTTGTGGGCTCCAGAGGCGCCTCTGCCTCCTGCTCCTCAGGGGCGTTCCCTGCCCCTTCCGTGACGGCCGCGTCCGCCACGGCCTCAGGCGCATCGGCCCCTCTTGAGGGAGCCTCCTCCCCCTCCGGAGGCGGCTCCAAGACGATCTCCTCGTCCACCCTCTCCTCCTCCGTCCCGGGCTGGACGGGAGGAGTGGCCGTCCTAGTGGGCGACCGCGGCACCACCTCTTCCATCACCTCCTCCGCGCGGTGCTCCACCACGGGAGGAGTCGCCGCCCGAGCCGAAGACGGCGCCGCCTCTTCAGTCACCTCCTCCGCGCGGTGCTCCGCCACGGGAGGAGTTGCCGCACGAACTGGTGACGGCGCCACCTCTTCGACCACCACCTCTGCGCGGTGCTCGACCGCGGGAGGAACAGCCACCTGCCGCGGCTCGTCAGCCGCAGGCGTCTCCGCGGCGACGCTGGTGGCCTCTCCAAGCTTGCGGAGACGCCGCCTCTTTGGCTCCGCAGGTTGCCTGAAAGGGAGACAGGTAGAAGATCCTTCAAGAGGGTTTTCCAGAAGCAAAATGATAAAGGGAAAGAAGAATCAAGGCTTACTCGTCAGCCATCACCCACACCCTTTTCTTCGCCTTGGGCGGTTGGGTGTTGCTTGCTCCGGCCTCCTCCTGAGGCGCCCCTGCCTCCACGCGAGGAGCGCTCCTCGCGGTCGCGGCTCTCCTGTCGTGAATGGCCTTGGAGCGGGGCTCGCAGCGTCCTCCCCCGCCGCTGCTCGTCTCCTCCTCCTCTCCGACGCGTTGGGAGCGGGCGACGCGGAAGGCACCCTCCTCATCGCTGGAGGAGAGCACCTGGAGGTCCACCTCGGCGGGAGCACTCCTTGAGGAGCCGGCAGAACCTCTCGAGGGGTTGGCGCCTCTCGAAGCCTCCTCCTCGCCAGCGGGGTCGGTGCCCCTCGAGGCCTCATCCTCACCGAAGGGGTCCGCGCCTCTCGAGGCCTCCTCCTCACCGGACTCCTCGACCTCCTCCGGCTCCGGAGACTCGTCCATGTACTCCGGCTCCGCCGCCCACGGGTTAGGACGAGGCCCGCGGTGCCCTGCTGGCACAATCCCCCACTCGTCGAACACCGGCATGCACCGGCGTTGCGCTTCAATGCTCTCCTCGGCAAAGCTGATGAGCGGCCGGGCCTCCTCGTTGGTAGGAGAAGGGATCTCCGTCGTCGCGAAGAGGACCCCCATGACCTGGCGCAGCACCTCAGGCGTGAAGCCGTCCGAACTCAGCCGCATCGCGTCCTCCTTGCCTGTGTACCGCCACACCGGCTCGGAGTGCCACTGGAGGGGGGCGATCCGGCGCCTCGTGAAGTCTCTTACCACCATCTGGCCGGTGACCCCGGCCACGCGGATGCGCCGGATGCACTCGTACACCACGTCAAGCCTCTGGCGCCTGAAGTCTGCGCTCGCCCAGCGCGCCCACTTCCTCGGGGGGGCCTCGGGCACTTCCAAGAGAGGGTTTACCCTCTTGGTGTCGACGAAGAGCCACTTCTCGCGGAACTTCTCCACCTTCTTCGTCACCTTGGTGATGGCGTTCTCACCGCACCAAGCGATGGGAATGTAGTTCTCACTCCTGGCGGAAGCGATGCAGAAGGAGACGCAGCCGAACCGCTCGTCGGGGGCGGTGCTCCGGAGAGAATAGAAGCTACGGAAGAGCGCCACCGAGGGACGGATGCCGATGTAGGCCTCGCAGAGGTGGGCGAAGATGGCGAGGATGAGGATGGAGTTAGGATGAAGATGAAGCAACTGGATCTGGTACACCTCCAGAATCGCCAAGAGGAACTCAGAGAAGGGAGGAACAAGACCGGCGTAAAGAGTATGGACGAAGATGGGGTAGAACCCCTCGGTGAGCCTGCTGCCGGACGGCCTCATCTCGGTGGCGCCGTGCTCATTGGTGCCCGCCGCCGCCACATGGCGCACCTTTGCTATTGCCACCGCGTTGACGCGGGTCGGCGGCAACACCTCCACGAGGGCAGCACCGCGCGCCGCCGCCGCTGACGTGCCGGCCCGCATCATAGTCTTGCCCTTCGGGTCGACGGCTGCTTTCTTGGGAGCCATCGGTCGCCGGAGAAGAAGACGAAGACCCTGGAGTTGGAGTGCTCTGGGAAGGAGATGTTTTGGAGGCGTTGGGAGAAGAGTGCGAAGGAGTTATGGGAGAAGTGAAGGGCGCAGTCTGCGCGCCCAGGTTTATTGACCGGCTCCCGAGTCGTGGCGGGCCCCGCCACGTCGCCCGTTGGAGCCGAGGAGATCGTGGCCGCGGGCGCAACCGCTGCGCCCCACGTGTCACGGCCCCGGCAGGCACCGTTGGGCCCTCGACGCTTCGCCTTCATCCATGGGCCTCGGCGTGCCCATCGCGGGCCCGGGGGCTACTGTCGGCACAGTGGAAACCAGGGTACCACGGGCCAGCCTGCCAGGGCCCACAAGATTCTTCAGAAGATTTCGCTAAGGACCAGGCTCTCCAAGCCTGGCGAGCCTCGCGAGGGTTTTTCCTCGCGAGGGACCTTTTCTCCTCGTCAAGGGCTTCCTCCCTTGGCGAGGGACCTCTCCTCGAGAGGGCGTCGCGGACGCCGCCAGCAATTCTGCTAAGGATCACGCCGAAAGGCTCGGCGAGGCCTTTTGCCTCGCGAGGCTTTCTTCCTCTCGAAGCCAGCTCTGCCTCTGCGGCAGAGCGCACATGGGCTCTGCGCCCATGTGCAGAGTGACGCGCGCGCCTGCGCGCGGTGACGACGACGCCGCAGTTGCCGTTTCCATGTATAAAGGAGTCAACAAAGCAGCGCCAAGCAAAGCGGACAACGAGTATTGCCGCTCTGGTGATAAGGGGACCGTCTGCAGCTACGCTCCAAGGGCGACGTCATCGTGGGACCCGTTCCACCTCCGCAGCGCCAGCCCACCGTCCTGGCTGGCCGGTGCCCCTTTTTAGCTTTGGTGACGCCGCTCCCCTGCCGTGGACCGCGTCCATGGCCTTCACCTTTATGGTAGACTCCACCTTTTTGGTGCACCGCGCCTCCTCCTTCGTCGCCATGTGGTAGCCCTTCCCGCCCAAATGTTTGGGCGGAAGAGGCCCGAGACACCTATAAAAGGAGGAGGAGCCCGTTCGGGCAAAGGGTTCGATCTTTAGTAGGCATTCTGGGTTCTCAAGTTCACCATCTTGGAGCTCAGACAAAACCCTAGCCATTGTAGCCACCTCGAGCTCGCCAAGCTCACTCTGTACTAAAACCTCTCCAAGCAAGTGCAATACAACTCGAAGCAGGACGTAGGGGTTTTACCTCACCTAGAGGGCCCTGAACCTGGGTAATACCGCGCATTCCTCTCTGCAGTGCTTCCCCGCAGCGAGTCCAACGAGCACCATCGTCGGAGCACGTTGAGGGTTGTTTGATTCCGTGTTCAGCCCCTTACTCGATCCTTCGTGAGACACACCCAGTTCCTGGGACAGTTCTCCGACATTGGTGACCTCCACTACTTTCTCGGAATTGAAGTCCAGAAATTCCAATATGGTCTTGTACTCGCTCAGAAGAAGTATGCTCAAGATGTTCTTGCCCGTGTTGGAATGCAACATTGCACATGAGTGCCTACATCTTTGTCATATTCTGAGAAGATCCCAACGCGGGGGGGGGGGGGGGGGGGGGGGGGGGGGGTGGTGGATTTATCGGGTCCTGATGATAGCACCAAATACAAAAGCATGGTAGGTGCCTTACAGTATCTCACCCTTACACGACCCGATATCTCCTATGCGGTTAACAAAATTTGTCAGTATTTGCATGCTCCCACCAATGTACAATGGACCGCGGCTGAACGCATCTTGAGATATGTGAAGCATACAATTGGTATTGGACTAACTTTCTTGAAGTCCTATTCTACATTAGTAAGTGCCTTTTATGATGCATACTGGGCAGATTGTGTAGCTGATCGACGATTAACTGGTGGCTTTGCTATTTTCTTTGGACCAAATCTTATTTCCTCGAGTGCAAATAAGCAAGCTACAGTATCTCGGTCAAGCACTGGAGCGGAATACAAATCCTTGGCAAATGCCACAGCCGAGGTAATATGGGTCCAGTCTATATTAGAAGAACTTGGTGTCAAGTTGAATTAGCCACCATGTCTATGGTGTGATAATCTGGGAGCAAAATACATGTCAGCTAATCATATGTTTCATGCAAGAGCAAAACACATTGAGATAAATTTTCTCTTTGTCAGAGAAAGAGTTCTCAGAAAGCAATTGGAAATTTGGTTTATTACTTCAAAGGACAAGTTGCTGATCGTTTCACAAAACCACTTCCGATGCGTAACTTCGAGGAGTTCAAACATAATCTCAACTTGAGTAATTGTGATTATTTTTCTTCTGATAAATAAAGTGAATGTGATGTCAAATCCGAGTGAACCAGGAAAAACAAAGCACAATGTTTATAATAAAAATGCCAAAATGTTAGGATTTGAACTTGACCAGGCTTTCACTGATGTCATACAGTCCAGACAAGCACTTAATTATGACTATGGACTGGATAAGTTTAATCAAATGTTTTATCCAGGGATGTCCATGGAGCATATATATGGCTAAGTGAGCAGCATGTCTACTTGTTCTATGGTATGATAATGTGCACACTCATATACCTAGGAGGGACAACAAACTAACTAATATTATCATTGCTAAGAAATATTTCAGGTAGTTCGAACACAATCCAACCTGGAAGGTTGAGAAGATGCAATAAGCAATGCTTGCTCATCTATGTGCTGGTATGAGCCTTTCCAAATGCAAGAGAATAAGGAAGCTCATTATGGAGAAGCCGATTGACTCAACAAATGGTGAAATTTCAAGGGTTTTGACTATCATCTAGAACTTGTTTACAATCACACTTAATCCTAGCGTGGTTGACAAACATGTGTTTGAGAAAATGTATGTGTCCCTTGATGCTTTCGTGAAAGGGTTGTAGGAGAGTGGTTGGACTAGATGCTTGTTTTATCAAGGGGGCACCCAGTGTACAATCGCTATGTGCTATTGGTAGAGATGCCAATAATCAAATATATCCAATTTCATAGGATTCTGTTGAAGTTGAGAGCTATGACAGCTTATACGGATCTCTGTCATTTCTTAAGAAGGACATACAAATAAACCGAGGGGCTCTCATTTTTTCCCTTTCTTCTCCATGTCTATCTTCGTCGCTCTCCTTGAGAGTCCTCTCACCGGCCCCGGCTCCTTCCTCCCTCCTCCCCGGCGGCTCTTCCACCCAGCAACGTTAGGAAGGAGGAGGTCGGCCTGCACCCGAGTTGCATCTGGCGACTGGTGGAGGTCGCTCTCCTCCCCATTGCACCCCGGTGGTCGGAGCTACAAGTGGAGGATGAGGAATTTGTTCCATCCCATATAAAAAAGCTCGAGGTGAGCCCTCCAAATCTGAAGGGTTTAGCTGGTGCAGTCGATGTAGGTGCTGATGTTCGTTTATTCTCCTCGGGTCATCAAGGAGATGGAGAAAAGTGGAAGAAGGCGGCTTGATACGTGTCAAACCTATCTATAATTTTTGATTGATCCATGCAAGTTTTGTGATGTTGTCACATGTTTCTACTATCATATTACATCATTTTATGCATTTTATTGGACTAACCTATTGACCAGATGCCCAGTGCCAGTTCCCTGTTTTTGTCATGTTTTTGTTGCAGACAGTTACTTCTGGAAATATTCTCGGAACTGGACGAAAATTTACGGAGATTTTTTATTGGACAAATGAAGACCGGAGCCAAAAGGGCGACCCAGGGGGCAGCCCACAGGCCAGGGCGACCTGTGTCCGCGGCCCAGGGTCCACCCTCACGTGGGACCCACCCCTACCCTGTGGGGCACCTTTCGGTAACCTCCGACTCCTATAAAATTGTTCCCGACGAAAAAACCCTAACCCCCGAAGGATTTTCCCAAATACGATAGATAGCTCCGCTGCCATCGCCGACAAGTTTCGGGGGTTCAGAAGGTCCTGTTCTGGCACCCTACCGGGACAGGGATCGACCGCCGGAGCCATCTCCATCAACACCGCTGCTTCCCGTGATGAGGAGGGAATAATCCCTCACTGGGGCTGAGGCTTATACAAATAGCTATGTGGTTATCTCTCTCTCCCATGATGTGATCTTCGTTGTGATCATGAGCTTTATTAGTATAGTTGAATGCATGATGTTTCCCTACGTGTAATGGATATGATGTTGCTCAATTGGTGTTATCTAGTATAATTTGCGGAGTCACCGTTGTGATCACGGTACCACGGTGACAGTGAGGGTGCCGTGTGTGGCTCTATGCATCAAGATTAGAGGGATCTTCATCATGAGTTTGTTCTTTATTATTGTTGGATTGAATAGATCATGAGGTTTCTTGATGCTTGTGTTATTGAAGAAAGAGACTATTCAAGAAATAGGTTGTGGTGTTTGTAGTACTATCTTTGGATGCGGATAGTGACAGCATGAAGTGTCCATAGATGTGGAATAAGAACTTTAAGGTGTGCTTTTCGTAGCCCTACGCAATTCTCATCCTATTTGATCCACGAAAGAATGATCTCCGAGTAACGTCTACCATGCATGTGTTTTTGTGGGAACTATTATGTGTTTAATTATGTTAATGATGTTGAGAGTAGTCAGTAGTGAAAGTATGAAGCCTAGGCCTTGTTTCCAAGTATTGATACACCGTTTTTAGTCACTTTTATCACTTGTTTGCGTGCTGCCATTTTTATTACAGAATTACAAAATCACCTTTTACCATCCATATCACTTGCATTTTACTATCTCTTCGCCGAACTAGTGCACCTATACAATTAGCCATTGTATTAGGTGTGTTGGGGACACAAAAGACTTCTTGTATCTTAATTTCAGGGTTGCTTGAGAGAGGATACATTCACCTCACACCTCCCTGAGATCGATAAACATTGGGTTACTCACTTAAGGGAAATTTGCTGTTGTCCTACAAACCTCTGCGCTTGGAGGCCCAACAAGTCTACAAGAATAGAAGCGTGTAGTAGACATCAAGCTTTTTTCTGGCGCCGTTGCCGGGGAGGAAAGGTAAGCGGTACTCACTCTCCCTTCAACAAAGCTAATTTCTAGCATCGTTGTTGAGAAGGTGTGTGCTTGAAGGTATCTTCTTTAGATCTTGCAATTAAATCTTTTTGTTTCTTGTTTGCACTAGTTCAGTTTAATGGAAAACAACAAAAAAAATTAGAGAGATTTATAAAATTGATCTTGAAATTGGTCATGATGCTTTTGAAGAGAAAATTAAAAAACCTATGGAACTTTATTTGCATAACAATCATGCTAGTAGCAATGTTATTAGTATGATTTCTTTGAATGCCATTGTTGCTAATTCTATTGAAAATTGCAAGCTTGGGGATGCCATTTTTGATGAATATGATCTTTTTAGTCCCCCAAGCTTGAAGGAGAAAATTTGCTTTGATGATACTATGCCTCCTATATATGATGATTATTATGATGAATGTGATACTTTCAGTCCACCTACTATTGAGGAAAAAGTTTATTATGATTATGATATGCCTCCTATTTATGATGATTACAATGATGGGTATGATAGTTTTATTCCCACTATTACTAATGAGAAAGATTTTACTTATGCGAAGAGTAATAATAATACTTTTATGCATGTGAATCATGAGAAAAATGCTTTATGTGATGGTTATGTTATTGAGTTTTCTTATGATTCTACTGAAAGTTATTATGAGAGAGGGAAGCGTGGTTATATAAATTTTCATCTTATGAAGTTTCTCCTCTTTATGTTGAAGGTTTAATGTTGCACTTGCTTTGCCTTCCTATGCTTAATGCTTTATGCTCCAATGATTTATTTTCTTATAAGATGCCTATGCATAGGAAGAGAGTTAGACTTAAATGTGTTTGATATTTGCTTCATGATTCTCTCTTTTGCGTTCCAACTCTTATTCTTATGAGAGCATCATTAAAATTATCATGCCGAGCTAAAAGGCTTAAAAGAAAAGCGCTCCTGGGAGGCAACCCATGTTTTCTTTTCTTTCAGTTTGTTTTTGCTTTTATTGAGTCATGGAGTTATTGCCTCTGTAGCAAATTCATTGTATCTTTTTTTTTTGGTTTTTTGTGCCAAGTTTAGACTCTAATGCATTGAAAGTGCGAGGTATTGTTTTACTGTCCAGAAACAGATTTCTGTCCTTCACTGTTTGAAAATCCAGAAAATCTCTAAATTTTATATTTTTCTAATATTTTTAGACAGCAAGCCTGATACTTTTATCTATCTTTCGTTAGTTTTGAGTTTTCTTATTTGAGCTACAGATGTGCCTCGAAAAATTTAATCTTCACAGACTGTTTAGTTTTTGACAGATTCTGCTTTTATTTGTATTTGTCTCTTTTACTATCATCAAATGTGATACTATAGAGAAGTGGTACCACATTTAGGCTTAGTAAACAGTATCTAATGCCCAATAAAGTTGTTTGCAATTTGTCTTGAGTTGAACACATGTGCATTTTAATTTATGAGCACTAACCCTCTAATCAGTTTATGAGAAGTTTTGTGTGAAGGGAGTTTTTAAGTTCCAAAGGAGAGGATAATGAAGAAATTGAAGATAGATCAGAGCTCAAGCTTGGAGATGCCCCCATGGCACCCCCTATGAATATCAAGAATCATCAAGCGTCTAAGCTTGGGGATGCCCAAGGCATCCCCTCCTCTTCATCGACTATCATGAGGTCGTCTTGGTTGAACTAAGTTTTTATCACTTTACATATTATGTGCTATGCTTGGAGCGTATTTTTGCTTTCAGTTTTGTTTGTTTGTTTGCTGGTCATATCCTTGTTGGATCCTAGCTTTATTTGTGTGGGAGAGAGACATGCTCCGCTTTTTCATTTGAATACTCCTTTGCTTCGCTTATATCTTGTTGAGTATTCTTAGCTACTATTTGTTTGCTAGTAAGCTCTCGCTTTTAGCTTTTATCTTGTTTAGGGCTGCTAGTAGTTGATGTTAAACTCTCTTGTTCTTCACTTATATTTGTTGGAGAGTTGTTATTGATAAATTGCTTGAGTTGTCAAAGTGACAAAATGCTATTCATATGATATTGCAATGAAATGAAAGCCTGCATAGTCTTGTAGATCATTATGTGGATACTTGATACTTCTCATTTGTTTTGAGATATTAAGATGAATGCTTAAACTTGCTGGTTATTTGAGTGGAATTGATTAGTATAGAAATACGGTTAAAAGCTTGAAACTGTGTGGTGTTTCGTAGTTGTTAATTCATAAAGCTAATCTTTCCATCAAAAGAATTGTTTGGTCAACAAGGCAGACGGTGTGGAGCTTTTATGGTTATGATTGACTAATATCTTATGTTACTCTGTTACCGGTTAATTTAGATGTTTGCTTCAAATAGCTCTTTTGCTAAGCCCAAAAATTTGTACTGAGTGTAGAGTTCACTCGTGCATCCAAATCCCAAAGCCAAACTATCTTGCCAGCTGAGTCCACCATATGTACCTATGCATGGTATTTCTTGCCATTCCAAGTAAATTTGTCATGTGCTATCTTTAAAATATTCAAAATACTCCTTTTTGTGCCTCTGTTTTTAAGCTCATGAGGAAGCAGTAGAGAGCTAGATATAACATGTGACAAACAAGGTCATCCCCCCCTTTCACCTGGTGTCGATGGTTTACGTCTTCACTTGAATCAACCCGAGAGCAGCTTAAGCAAAATATAAATACAACTCACCATTCTCCTCCGCGCAATGAAAAACTGAGAAATCAGCTCTAAACATTGGACAGTGGTGAAACCAAGGAGAAAGAGGAATGTACTCCGGAAAGTGCATTTGGAACCCAGGCTCCAGGGAGCCCGGTATTTCAAAATTTGAAAATGCGCATATTTTGGTTTCCAAAAATCGTGAAAAAAATACCAGGTGTAGATATCACCTAGATCTACAAGCGTGCCAAATTTCAAGGACAGATTCGTTTTATTCTGGGCTAGATCTAAAAGACAAATTTCTGAATCGACATACCCAGATTCAAAATTTTGAAATCTATCAGAATTTGTCTTTTTTGCACAGCCCAAAATACAACAAATTTGAAGTCAAAAAAATTCACGGGCGTGTGTCTCGACAGTACCTACACCTGTGATTTTTTTCACATTTTTTTGAAACAGAAAAATGTGCTTTTCAAATTTTTCAAAATACCGGGCTCCCTGGAGCCCGGGAGCCAAAACACCGCTCTCGAATGTACTCGTTCCTCTAAAACCAGCTGCTCTCACAAGTCTAAAAGCCTTGCTTGTTATGGGGGACTAGATAGCTTCTCTGTTGTGAAATTATTGACGAAAGCATGCATCTCTCAAAATTGTTTTACTTCTGTTTTATAAAAATAAAAAGCTCTAGCACAAGACTAATCCCTGCTTCCCTCTGCGAAGGGCCTTTCTTTTACTTTTAATGTTGAGTCAGTTTTCCTTTTCCTTCTATCTCCACCGAAGCAAACATATAGCATTGACCCTGGGTATCATTGATCATATTGCATCGTTAGATTAAACATGAGTCTTTATATTGACTTTACCATTGGAAGTTGAAGCTTTTTGCTAATACTTACATCTTCTTTGTTTTGATTCTCAAACACTTTTGTCATGGAACTATTACCTTTGAGAATTAATCAAATATGTGGGTCACATTGCCTTCATGTCTTTAACATACTATTTATGAAAGGTTTTGCTTGAATGATTCAACTTGGTTATTCATTGCTTTCTTGCTATCAACTGTAGACAATTGTTTTGTATCACTTCATTCACATCCTATGCTTTACATTACTATCTTGATCATGATTGTGTTGGTTACATGTCTCATCAAAAATTATTTTGTTATCACTTACCTACTCGAGGACGAGTTGGAGTTAAGCTTGGGGATGTTGATATGTGTCAAACATATCTATAATTTTTTATTGATCCATGCTAGTTTTGTGATGTTGTCACATGTTTCTACTATCATATTACATCATTTTTATGCATTTTATTGGACTAACCTATTGACAAGATGCCCAGTGCCAGTTCCCTGTTTTTGTCATGTTTTTGTTGGAGAAAGTTATTTCTAGAAATATTCTCGGAACTGGACGAAAATTTACGGGGATTTTTTATTGGACAAATGAAGACCAGATCCAAAAGGGCGACCCAGGGGGCATCCCATAGGCTAGGGGCGACCTGTGGCCGCGGCCCAGGGTCCACCCGCGGGTGGGACCCGCCCCTGCCCTGTGGGGCACCTCTCGGTCGCCTCCGACGCCTATAAAATTGTCCCCGACGAAAAAACCCTAACCCCCGAAGGATTTTCCCAAATACGATACAGAGCTCCGCCGCCATCGCCGACAAGTTTCGAGGGTTCAGAAGGTCCTGTTCCGGTACCCTGCCGGGATGGGGATCGACCGCCGGAGCCATCTCCATCAACACCGCTGCTTCCCGTGATGAGGAGGGAGTAGTCCCTCACCGGGGCTGAGGCTTATACAAGTAGCTATATGGTTATCTCTCTCTCCCATGATGTGATCTTCGTTGTGATCATAAGCTTTATTAGTATAGTTGAATACATGATGTTTCCCTATGTGTAATGGATATGATGTTGCTCAAGTGGTGTTATCTAGTATAATTTGCGGAGTCACCGTTGTGATCACCGTACCACGGTGACAGTGAGGGTGCCGTGTGTGGCTCTATGCATCAAGATTAGAGGGATCTTCATCATGAGTTTGTTCTTTATTATTGTTGGATTGAATAGATCATGAGGTTTCTTGATGCTTATGTTATTGAAGAAAGAGACTATTAAAGAAATAGGTTGTGGTGTTTGTAGTACTATCTTTGGATGCGGATAGTGACAGCATGAAGTGTCCATAGATGTGGAATACGAACTTTAAGGTGTGCTTTTCGTAGCCCTACGCAATTCTCATCCTATTTGATCCATGAAAGAATGATCTCCGAGTAACGTCTACCATGCTTGTGTTTTTGTGGGAACTATTATGTGTTTAATTATGTTAATGATGTTGAGAGTAGTCAGTAGTGAAAGTATGAAGCCTAGGCCTTGTTTCCAAGCATTGATACACCGTTTTTAGTCACTTTTGTCACTTGTTTGCTTGCTGCCATTTTTATTACAGAATTACAAAATCACCTTTTACCATCCATATCACTTGCATTTTACTATCTCTTCGCCGAACTAGTGCACCTATACAATTAGCCATTATATTAGGTGTGTTGGGGACACAAGAGACTTCTTATATCTTAATTGCAGGGTTGCTTGAGAGAGGATACCTTCGCCTTACACCTCCCTGAGATCGATAAACCTTGGGTTACTCACTTAAGGGAAATTTGCTGCTGTCCTACAAACCTCTGCGCTTGGAGGCCCAACAAGTCGACAAGAATATAAGCGTGTAGTAGACATCACGGCTCTGATTCGATCTTTCTGGTATGATACTCAAATATCACTGATCTTACCATTGATCTCTTCGATGTACTGCGGTGGAGAAGGACCTGGAGGACCCGATTGCTTCTCTCTATCTCTTTGCAGGGTCATTTTTGTAAAAGTGAGTGTTGCGGTGGAGAAGAATCTAGATGACCCGTTCACTTTTCTCTATCTCTTTTGTAGATCCTTTTTGTAAAAGTAAGGGTGTAAATGTAATTTCATGTAACTTGTAATCACGCCCCTCCCCCTGTCGCCGCGCACGCTGATAATGAGTCGGTCGAGGCCTGACCTTTGTTCAAAAAGAAAAGAAAAGAAAAAGAGTGAATTCCACTTTTTACCCCCTGTTTGTGATTTTGTGACAACATTTACTCTATTTAATTTTGTGTGCCATGTTTTACCCTGTATTTGTAACAAAGTGTCAAGTTTTACCCTCTTTGACCATTTGTCCCTTTTTCCGGCCGATCGGGCCCACCGACACACCCGCACTACTTCGAGGGCAAAACACAAAGGCATACTTTCTCTCTAGAAACAGAGCAGAAGGAAGGAACAGTGCATAGATGACATGGTTTTCCATGATGATCGCCGGATTGTTGCCTCTAGCCAGCCCGAAAACTGAAGTCCACTCGCCCCCGTTGCCGCCGCTATCTCCCTTCGCGGATGTTGTCACCGCTTGCTGCTGCCGCACACCGCCGCTTCGTACCTTGCACAGCTCCTCACACTTGTGCTCGTGGCAGGCACCGCTTCTACGACCTTACACTTTGCGCTCGCGGCCGCCAATGCTGTCTCCACTTGTCTCCGTTGCTTAACCCTAGAACAACCGATGGGAAATCGATAGAAAGTGTACACCTATATTTTTGCATGGGCGGGTCTATCGGTCTGGCCGGTAAGTCAAACCAGGTTCACACAGTTTGTATTTGCGGGCTGGTTTTGCATCTGGGCGAGGGCTGGGTTCTGTAGGTTGATTATCAAAAGAAACGAAAATTTAATTTACGCCTCTGAGCTGGCTTGGTAATTCAGTGTCCATGTAGGATCATTGGTAGGTCCGATTTGTTGGACAAATGGTTAAAGAGGGTAAAAATTGACACATTGTTACAAATATAGGGTAAAGCATGGCACATAAAATTAAATAGGGTAACTCGTGTCACAAAATCACAAACAAGGGGTAAAAAGTGAAATTCACTAAAGAAAAAAGAATGGTGAAAGTGCATGGTTTCCCCCATGTGTGGTTTTGGTAATTAATGACAATCTCTATGGACTAATATTTGTATTAAGATATACTTGTAGGTGTGTCCATAAGCATTGCTTGATCTCCATATGTTGGAGTCAAGGCTAAGGGAAGAAGATTATATGTTGATCAAGGCTAAGTGCGAGTTGATCAACACTCAAGGCCAAGTGAAGATATGCCGAAGAGTGCCTCTCCCATATTGGTGGATGGGGGAGCAATATGCGAGTCTTCACCGAGCGGAGCGCAATCAAGAAAGGTGGTCCAACTTGAGAAGGAGAAGATCGTCATCATCTAGCTCAAGTGGATTATGCGCAAGGCAAAGGTATGATCTTGATAGGGTTTCTATTTTACCGGTCTTATGATGTTAGTGAGAGACCGGATTATAGGATAGTTAACCGTACTATCAAGAGGGGCTCTCGACCGAGTATCTTGATCGTATCCGTAGGGGACGTTGCATAGAAAACAAAAAATTTCCTACGAAACAAGCGGAAAAACCCCCACGATCTGATCTATTAGACGAAGGTAGCGAAGGTGAGATCCAATCTCTTACCCTTGAAGATCGAACAAACGCGTTTTGTCGGTGCAGGGGTTGGCTAGTCGATCCCCGCAACTAGACTCATCTAGTCACGAGGAGATGTATTATCCACGCGATCCAATCCGATGAAGCGCCGCAAGAGCAGCACCTCCGCGGTATCCACACGTACGGCTCGATGTAGACTCCGCCTTCTTGATCCCGCAAGCAAGGAGGGAGTGGTTAGATAGATCTCAACACCACGACGGTTGTGGTGGTGTTGATGGTGGAGATCTCCCACAAACAGGGCTTCGCCAAGCCGTGCAAGAGGGAGAAGAGGAGGAGGAGATGGCGCAGCAGCCCTACGGGAGGGGTGGCGCGGCAAGGGTGGAGGTGGACGGCTAGGGCAGCGGGGAGGGGCGTGTAGCGCCCCGACCCCAGAACTATATAGTGAAGCTTTGTGCAACCGGTCATGCTACACAATCGAAGGTTACTGGGTTTACCAATCCCAGACCAAAACCTTTGGCAGGTGTGCTCGGAATGGATCATCGGCACACAACACTTCGATCATGCCATAAGCTCAGACATAGCTATCATGTATAGTTAAGAGATCAAGACTTGTAGAACAACTGGCACATTGCAGACTCTATGACACAAAAACTCATATAGCAACTCATATATGAGAAAGATACAAATATTACACACAAAAGGGATCACAGATCCATCAGTACATCATGCGGAAGCGAAGTAGTGTTGTCTAGTACAACAAGATCCAAATATGGCCTAAGAGGCCTACAAATAAACATAACCCATGCCAGCATGTTCCACGGTCCCAAGCTGCCACCTGGGAACCCCGAACTACTCGTCGATGTCCAGGGAGAAACCACCTAGCTGCTCGGTGTCGTCCTCCTCTGAAACAAATTAATAAAGGCAGCAAAGAGAGACTGAGTACGACGTACTCGCAAGTTTTGTAGGGCGATATAGGCCCAATGCTGACAGAGGCTCTAAGGCTGTATATGTAGCTAATTTGCATAAAGCTAGTTTTCCTTTTTAAAAGACATAAAGACCCATGGCATCGTCTACTCAGAATGTTTCCAAAAAGGGGTAAGAGAGTAACTTTCATGTTCGGTTCTCGGCGAACCAGCTAGTAGCCAAAACCAACTCTCATCTCCACCAAGGCACTCCCTCGAATCACCCTCGAGGAAATGAACCTTTTACACACACGTTGAGTTGCAACCTTTAGCTGCCAAATTAAATTAATTAAGGTTAAGGTTCTCTATGATCTCGTAATCCGTTCCCAAGGCGTCCATAACCGTGGACACGGCTTTTCGAAAAGATTAACCCTGCAGGGGTGTACTAATTTACCCATTGGTACCGTCCGGCTCACCTGGGTGGCCCTCTTCCGGGGAAGGCCGGCGAGCGGGCGCGGTTAAACCTTTACCTCGTGTGAGACTATCCAAGAGTCATCAGTAGCCACATGGCAAGTTTACCCAGCCTATTTCAGCCCCTGCCCCATCGCCACGTCCTAAACACAAATCCTCCTCAACATTTTCTTTTCTACTCACACGCAAATGGAAAACCGAACTAGAGGACCCTTGGATACGCCCGCACAAGTTATTCAGTTAGTAAGGCGCCCATACACCCACCAATGGCAGCACGCTCAAACCTTGGTTCTAGAGACAAGAATTCGCACTTAGGGGCAAGAGTGAGGCAAAACACCATCCCCGATGGCAACTCACCCAAGCCATTTAAGCAAATTAATTAAGTACCACACTTCACCACCATGTCCGACATTCCATCAACATCAACATCATGGAATTAAATCAACGGACAACATAGCATTTAACTAAGCATGGCTAAGCATTGCTAAGCATCTAGATACAAAAATTAAATCTTGGTCTCCGGCCAACACATCAAACCTAGGGTTTATAGGAGGGGAAACATGTGATGGTTCAGGGGATAAACATGCATTCATAGGATACTCCACATTGACCAAGAATTTACATTGGAACCGCATGCAATATTATGGTGGATAAAATATGTTTATAAAACAATAGGATTCTAGATGCCAAGAAGGTTAGGTTATCTCTTGCCATGCTGCCGGGGCGTGTAGTACGGCTCGTCGAGGTAGGTAGGGGCGACCTCAACTCTGGAATCTATCGATACCCAAAATAATAACAAAGGAACAAATAAATCACACGAAGTCAAGGTGCAATGCACAATCACATGATGACATGACAAGTTTATGCATAGATATCACCATATAATTTATTTAACAAATTAAATGGAGTTCCAAATAATTAGTGCAATTATTTGGAAACAACCCCATATTTATCTTAGTGACTACATTACTTATAAATTATTACATTATTAGAGAAGTGGCTCAAAATGCATGAACATGACATGAATGGGTAGGGTTTGTCCTTCCGATCATTTTGGTATCTTATTTGTAATTTTCTGAGTACCGAAGAATAAATAGTGAATTAAATAATTAATTGAAATTAATTCGTTTAACCAATTTATGAAGAACATCAAATAAATATTTGTGATCATGATGGGATATTAGCATGGTTTGATTGCATTTGAAGTGTTGATCACATTGATATTTTATTCATAAATTTTGGTTAATTAAGTAACAAGTTAGGATTTTCCCAAATTAGGTATTATTTAAACCATTTTAGGAATTCATATATGAGCAGCAAGAATATAATTCCAAAAGACTATTTCAATGATTCTAAACTGTAGAGTTTGTTTTTCTGAACATTTTGAAATTTGATTCGTCGAATTTGAAGCATTATTCAAATAGTAATCAATTATTTAAATTTGTTTTCAATTACAAATAGGAAAACAAATTGGGCAGACAGGCCGGCCTCAGGCCGGCCAGGCCGGGTGGGCTCCTGAAGGGTCCGGCCTTTGGCCGGCCCAGGCTGGGATGCGAGGCCGGGGGTGTGGCCGAAGCGGCCGGCCTCGTGTCGGCCCAGGCCGGGCGCTCAGGCCGGCCACCAGCCCGAGCCGTTCGGCCCCAGGCCGGTCAGGCCGGGGTACGGGCCGGGTGCGTTGTGCAGGGTGACCGACGGTGACGTCGACGGCGACCAAGATTCGGCGGCGAGGAGAGGGAAGGGGAAAACGGGAGAAGGCGTACAGGGCGAGTAGCTCACCCTGAGCACGAGGCAGTGGTTGGCGCCGGCGGGGAATGGACGGGGACGCCGGAATCGATCCGGGTGGGCGGCGGCAGCGGTAGACGAAGACGAGGACGCACGCGTCGTCGTCGGGCTTCCCGGTCCGATTCCTTGGGAGGGGAGGAGGAGGAGTTCGAGGCGGAGCTCTCCGTCGGCCTCGATCTGTGCGGGGCAGCTCCAGACGGCGGCAATTTGACGGCGGGCGCGAGCTTGACCACGGCCAAGCGTGCGCGAGAGGAGGAAGAGGAACGGGGCAGGTGAGAGAGAGCAGGAGGGGGGAATGGTGGCAGGTGGGCGTCCAGGTCGTCGTGGCATCGTCTTGACCTCCAGCACGGCAGGGGAGGGGACCGGCAGCGTGCGGCATGGCCACGGCATGGCGCTAGTGGCCATGGTCGGCACTGTGGAGGAGAGAGGAAAAATAGATTTTTGCGAAAACCCCCTTAGAAGATTTAAATTATTTGCAAATAGGTCCAACAGCAGCCTTTGACGATTTTAAAAGAGACACTTAAACATTTTTATAAAATCTACAAAAATTCATAAATCCTTCCCTTGACAGGTAGAAGCTTCACAAAAAGTTTGGCTTCAAAATAAATTGTTTATGATAGTTTGGGAGAAGTATATCTTGTGTTGATTCAATAGTTCGGTCGGTTTAGGGTTTATGCCAACCGACTATGTCTAGGAGTCCTAGTCTATTACAAGTCCAATACAAACATAACTCTAATACCCCCCCCCCCCCCCCCCCCCGCAGTGTCAACGTCGGGCGCCACGATGTTGAGACTGGAGCGAATGTCGGTGAAGGATGTTGGATGAAGGCCCTTTGTAAAAATATCCGCGAACTGAGCGCTCGTTGGAACATGTAGAACACGAACTTCTCCAAGAGCCACTTTCTCGCGAACAAAATGAATATCAATCTCAATGTGCTTGGTACGACGGTGCTGCACAGGATTAGATGCCATATAAACAACGGAGATGTTGTCGCAGTAGACAATGGTGGCATGCTGAACAGGACGCTGCAGTTCCACAAGTAGTTGGCGTATCCAAACTGCTTCAGCAACGACATGTGCCACCGCTCTGTATTCTGCTTCAGCCGAAGACCTGGAAACCGTAACCTGCCTTTTCGATGACCAAGAAACAAGATTATCACCCAAATAAACACAAAACCCGGATGTGGACCGTCGAGTATCTGGGCAACCTGCCCAGTCTGCATCAGAATAAACTGTCAAGCTTGTTGGAGCGGATGAGTTGAGAAGGAGACCATGATCAAGAGTACCTTTGAGACAGCGAAGAATCTTTTTGACATGAGCAAGATGAGGTAGACGTGGATCGTGCATATATAAGCATGCTTGCTGAACAGAATAGGATATGTCGGGACGTGTAAGAGTAGCATATTGCAAAGCACCAGTGAGACTACGATAGAGAGTTGGATCAGGAACAGGATCACCGTCAGCCGACAATTTGATGCCAACATCAGCCGGTGTACGACAAGGTTGACAATCAGTCATACCAGCTCGGTTTAAGAGATCGATGATATATTGCCGTTGAGAAAGAAAAAGAGTTGTAGAAGTTCTAAAAGCGGTGACACCAAGAAAATGATGAAGTGGCCCTAAGTCAGTCATAGAAAATTCTTTTTGGAGGAGATTGATAATGTGTGTGAGAAAAGAATCAGAAGAGGCGGTAAGAACAATATCATCAACATAGAGAAGAAGATATGCTGTGTGAGAGGAGGAGTGAAAAGTGAAAAGGGATGTATCAGCTTTGGATGGAATAAAACCAATTGTTTGAATAAAGGTGGCAAAACGTTGAAACCATGCACGTGGAGCTTGTTTAAGACCGTAGAGAGATTTCTTGAGAAGACAAACGAGATTTGGATGAGAGGGATCTTCGAAGCCAGATGGTTGTTGACAATAGACTGTTTCATTAAGAGTGCCATGAAGAAAAGCATTTTTAACGTCAAGTTGGTGGATAGGCCAGGAAGAGGAGACAGCAAGACTGAGAATGATACGAATAGTACTGGGTTTAACAACAGGAGAAAAGGTTTCGTCGAAGTCAATTCCTTGTTGTTGAGAAAAGCCGCGGCACACCCAACGAGCCTTGTAGCGAGCTAAAGATCCATCAGAATTATATTTGTGGCGAAAAACCCATTTACCCGAGACTACATTGGCATTAGATGGTTTAGGAACAAGAGTCCAAGTTTGATTTTGTATGAGGGCATCGAATTCATCACGCATAGCAGCATGCCAAAGTGGATCTAAGAGAGCACGTTTGTAGGATATAGGAATAGGAGAGAGAGTTGGAGTGGCTGTTAAATTAAGTTTACGAACGGGTAGATGAAAGCCACGTTTCCCACGAGTACGCATGATATGGTCGTTTTGAGGTTTAGGAACAAAAACTGCATGAGGTGGAATTGGAGGAGATATGCTATGATCAGCCATGGCAGAAGAATCGGTCGAATTTGGTGTCGCAGCAGAGGATTGGGGAGAATTGGCTGCCGCGGCAGGAGATGGTGGTGCGGTAGAATTTGGTGTCGCGGCAGAGGATTGGGGAGAATTGGCTGCCGTGGCAGGAGATGGTGGTGCGGCAGAAGATGGTGGCGCGGATGCTGCCGCAGGAGAGAAAGCAGTGACGGGGGATGCCGCGGCAGAGATTTTGGACAGTGTTGCTGCCGCGGCAGGAATAAGATGGGGATTTGGGTTAGGAGAGTTAGTTGGTGTGTTAGATTGATCGGTGGAGTAGGGAAATGTGTGTTCATCAAAAGTAACGTGACGGGAGATAAGAACACGACCGGAGGAGGGATCAAAACATCAAGAGCCTTTGTGATCATCGGAGGGTCCTAAGTAAATGCATGGCAAAGAGCGGGGAGCAAGTTTATTGGGTGCAGTTGATGATGTGTTAGGAAAACATAGACAGCCAAAAACATGTAGATCGGAGTAGTTAGGAGGATGAAGAAATAAAGATTGATAAGGAGTGTAGAGGGGACATGTTTTTGTAGGTCGGATATTGAGAAGATAAGTGGCGGTGCGAAGAGCTTCAGCCCAAAAGCGAGACGGAAGAGAGGCTTGAATAAGCAGGGTTCTAAGAATATCGTTGATTGTGCGAAGAGAACGTTCAGCTTTGCCGTTTTGAGGAGAAGTGTAGGGGCAAGAAAAACGAAAAAGAATTCCATGAGAGAGAAAGAAATTACGATTTTGGGTGTTATCAAATTCTTTACCATTGTCACATTGGAGAAATCTAATGGGAAGACCAAAGTGTGTTAATACGTATTGACGAAAATTAAGAAAAAGTTGATGAACATCAGATTTAGCACGAATTGGAAAGGTCCAAACATAATGAGAGTAATCATCTAAAAGAACAAGATAGTATTTAAAACCGGATACACTTGGAATTGGAGAGGTCCATAGATCACAATGCAGCAATTCAAAAGGAAAAGAGCTATAGGTAGAGGAGGTCCCAAAAGGTAATCTAGTGTGTTTTCCACATTGACAAGCATTACAAACGGAAGAATCATGCGTAGAACTATCTATAGGGATGCTAAACTCTTGAAGCAAAGAAGACATGGTGTGTTTATTGGGGTGGCCGAGACGACGGTGCCAAAGGTTGATGGAGGCGAGCATGGCTTGTGGTGAAGAGGTTGAAGCGCCGTGAAGTGGATATAGATCACCCGAGCTATTGTAACGAGTGAGGACCGCCGCCGTTTTCAAATCCTTCATAGATAAACCAAAGGGATCAAATTCTAAAGAAACATTATTATTGATTGTGAATTGACGAACATATATTAGATTTTTAATTAATGATGGAGCAACTAGAATATTTCGAAGAATAAAATTAGATTGTGGATCTACGATGTAAGATTGAGCAGTGCAAGATATTGGAATAGATGATCCGTCGCCAATTGTGATGGAGGAAAAAGGAGAGGGTGAACAAGCTGACAGTAAATTGAGATTAGAAGACATATGCGAGGAAGCACCAGAATCGAAAATCCAGCCCGTACCTTCGTGATTGTTGAGTGTAAAATTGTTCATGGCAGCGATGAAGGCGGCTTGGTCCCAGCTTGGCGAAGGAGTCGACGGAGCAGGTGGTGCAGGCTGGTACTGAAGAGGTGGCGTAGCGTGGTACATGTAGGGCTGCGGCATCATATGTTGTGGAAGCTGCGGCATCATATGTTGTGGGGGCGGCGCCATGTATGCAGATGGTGGCGCCTGCGCGGTGTAGACTTGTGGAGGCGGTCGTGATGCAAGAAGTCCGGGAGAGCCGATCGCCGGACGGAGGCCAGGACTCCACGTCCCTGTGTAGGCAGGCGGAGCACCGTATGGAGATGGAGCCGACCAGGGCATGGACCACGCCTGAACAAGACCAGTCCAGGGGTCGTGCTGAGGACGCCATGTCGGAGCAGATGAAGGCGCTGCTGGAGGCGCCGCTGGGGGCGCTGCGGGAGGCGCCACTGCTGGTCTAGGCTGCGGGGGCCTGTACGTGGGGTTCTTCCCGCGATAGTTTGGACTTGGACGCCAGCCTGGGGGCGTTTGTGGTGCTGCCGGTGTGCCTGGGGAAGGTTGGGCTCGCACGGCAGGAGGTGGTGACGGCCGTGGGGACGCAGTGAAGACTTGGGGCCGTGATTCCTTGCGTGCAATCGCGTCGGCAGCTGACTGAAGGAGGGAGCGCACCTCGGCAAAGGAGGGATATGGCCGCATGAGAGGTATGAAAGCTGCTTGTGTCCGGAACTCATCTCCTAGTCCTTGGAGGAGGATGTTGATGAGCTGACGATCACCGACGGGGTCCCCCAACTCACGAAGCTCATCCGCCATCATCTGAAGTCGCTGACAATAGACACTGAGGGAAGAAGCTCCCTGGACAGTGTTGCGAATCTCGGTATTGAGGGTATTGATGCGAGCGTCGGCATTGTCCTGAAAAAGGCGACGAAGAGCAGCCCATAGAGCAGCTGCGGTGGAGGCCTCCCGGAAGACGATGTTGAAAATCTCGGTAGACACCCGTGTGTAGATCCATTGGATGATGGCGAGATCGTCTTTGACCCAGCGAGGATCATCGTGTCGCGGAACGGAGTCGATGGCGATATGGGCGCGCAGATTGCAGCGGGCAAGGTGAATATCAAAAAGATGGCACCAATGGTAGTAGTTGTGGGCAGCTAGATCTAATGTAATTGGGATGAGCGAGGTAACATCTGAAATTGTGTCGGCAAAGGAGATTGGAGCTATTTGGGGTATAGTAGGGTTGGAGCTTGTGGAGGGAGGGGTGGGATTTCCGGCGGCGCGGAACTCGACCATGGTGAAGAGGGGCCGGGTCGGCGGCGGCGGTGGTTTTGGCGGAGGAGCCATATGCTAGGCGTGCGGAAGTACCTAGGCGTCTGATACCATGATAGTTTGGGAGAAGTATATCTTGTGTTGATTCAATAGGGGTTACAAGGATTATATAGTAGAGGGGTCGGCCGGTTTAGGGTTTATGCCAACTGACTATGTCTAGGAGTCCTAGTCTATTACAAGTCCAATACAAACATAACTCTAATAGTTTAAATTCAGATTTATTCATATGGTTGCAATATGGTAATTTTTGACAATTTACAAAATACATTTATTTGAAGCACTTAATTATTTCCAAAAATAATGAAATTAATCATGGAGGCTCCTAGTATGAAAATGAAGCTCCCCATGATTTTAGTTTGAATTAAGGGAATGTTTAACTTGGTTCAAAAATAGAATGGAATTGAACCCATTTTGGATTCTCATATGCATTTCTTATTTGACAATATTTGGAAATTGAGAGTTGGTTGTAAAATGCAAAATTGGAACTTCCTAAACAATTTGGAAGTTCATTTAGTTTGTTGCCAAGTTGGGCATTGCATTTGGGTTGGAGGTTTTGGGAAGGTTGGGCTTCCCCATTTCAATTGCTTGCATATGTTGGTTTGTTAGGAAAAGCAAATTCATATGGATGCCATGATGCAAACAAGAAAAGCAAAAGTGGAAAAATTATTCGTATTTTTCATTACCAAGTTGGGGCTGTTACAGGGCGGCGGCTAGGGCATTGGGCAGCCCCTCCTTGGCCGCACCTCTCCAGTTTATATAGGTGGAGGGGGCCAAGGGGTGCGCCCCCAAATCCCATCTAGGGCTGGCTGCCTTGGGGAACTTGTCCCCCAAGCAAGCCTAGTCGCCCCCCCCCTTTCCTTATGGGGTGCGGCCAAGTCCTAGTCTAACTAGGACTTGGCCGGCTGGGCCAAGGGGCTGGTGCGGCCAGCCCATTAAGGCTGCTGCACCACCCTTTAGTCCATGTGGGCCCCATACGATGTGGGCCCCACTTCTAGACTCTTCTAGAATCTTCCGGAACCTTTCGGTACCCTGCCGGAATATTCTAGAACTTTTCCCGACACCTCCGGAAACCACTTTCCTTATATGAACCTTATTCTCCGGACTCTTCTGGATCTCCTCGTGACGTCTAGGATCCCATCCGAGACTCCAAATCAATATTCAGCATACCATCAATAATCTCATCGCCAACCCTAGCTACATCGGAGCGTTAAGTGTGTGACCCTACGGGTTCGAGAACATGTAGACATGATCATATCAATAATCAATAGCGGGACCGGGATGCCCATATTGACTCCTACATATTCAACGAAGTTCCTTATCGATTGAACCACGATGCCGGAGATTCTTAATCTCATATACAATTCCCTTTGTCTCACCGATATTTAACTTGCCCGAGATTCGATCGTCGATATCCATATCTAGTTTCATCTCGTTACCTGGCAAGTTCTTTTTACTCGTCCATAATATAGAATCTCCGTGATTACCACTTAATCACATGGTTGCAACATTTTTGATGCTATATTACCGAGAGGGCCCAGAGATATCTTTTCCGTCACAAGGAAGGACAAATCCCACTCTTGATTCATGTCACCCAACAAATACCATCAGAGGTACCTGAAAGCCACCTTTATAATCACCCAGTTACGAAGTGACGTTTGATGTCCACAAAGCATTCCTCCGGTAAACGGGAGTGACATAATCTCATGGTCTAAGGAAACTATACTTGGCATATACTAAAAGTGTTGGCAATAAAACTGTATGACACGATCAATTGCAACTCTTTATTATCGGGTCTTGTCCATCACATCTCCATCACATCATTACTCCTAATGATATGACTCCGTTATCAAGTGACTATAACAAGTCCATGGTTAGTAAACTCTAACCATCTCTTGACTAATGAACCAGTCTGGTAGAGGCTTACTAGGGACAACTGGTTGTTTATATTCCACACATGTATTATTTTTCCGGTTAATACAATTATAGCATGGAGAATAAACTATTATCATAAATATGAATATGCTAATAAACCATTTTATTATTGCCTCTAGGGCATATTCCCAACAGTATCATTCATGGAGAGCTCAAACCTTTGCATCCTTGGCATCATCTTTATTGGTTCTTATTTGGCTCTTATCGTGGTGTGGTCTTGGTGCTTGTCGTGCTTGTCATGGCAAGGCCAAGTACACCGAAAACGGTTTTCATATGCGTCTTCTTTTGCGTTTTAGGTGCTGGAGATTTTGCCGGTTCATCCATGTGGAAGGTTTCACTCTCCCATTTATTTGCAAAATCTCCCTTGCTTGTTTGCAATATTTTCACTTTTTGTAGGGTAGCCCTTGTCGTCATCTTTCCAACAAAATTGGATTCACCTCGATCGGACTTTCCTTGCAAAAGTTATTCAGTTTCTGGTGTCAGCTGTTTTTCTCTGGTCCGGCGGTAGTACCGCTAGTGCGGCGGTAGTACCGTTCCTTCCTGGAGTGGAATTGCTACTGCACTGCGTGTATCACCCCTGGCGGTAGTACCGCGGAGGTACCGTTGTTTCCAGGCAGCGGTACTACCGCTGGTGGTACCGCCGGAGGTACCGCTAGACGTCTTTTTGCTTCGGGTATCCCTCCGGTACCCCGGCGGTAGCAGCCACGTTCTACCGCTGGAGCCCGTCGAATTTATTCGAATGGCACCAACGGTAGTACCGGCCGCCCACCGGTAGTACCGCTCGCCTGCAGTGGTACCCTGGGTACCGCCCGGATGCCAGCCAACGGTAGTACCGCTACGCCAGCGGTAGTACCGATGTGTGCATTTTCTGCACATAACGACCAGATTTCTTAGTGGCCTATTTAAGAGGCCTTCTTCCCCAATAGGTCACTAGCTTTGCCAAGCACTTTTTCCCCTCTCTCTCCCACCATTGTTGACCTTGAAAAGCTTGACCCTCTCTTAATCCCTCTAATGATTCTTGCCCATCTTTAGGGAAATAAGAGAGGAGACCTAGATCTACATTTCCACCGATCAGTCTCTCCTCTAAGTGAGGGGAACCTAGTGGATCTAGTTCTTGGAGTTCTTTTGTGGTTCTCCTCTTTGTTCTTCCTCTCAAATTCCTCCCTAGCATTAGTTGGTTTGGTTGGATTTGGGAGTGAAGGACTTGACCACCTTGTGTGGTCTTGCCTTTTGCATTTGGTTCATAGGTTTGAGTTCCCCACGGTGATACATGGGATTGAAGTTCAAGAAGCTTGTTACTCTTGGGTGCATTGTGTTCCCAAGAGTTTGTGCCTCTTGGATGCATTGTGTACCCTAGACGGTTGGTGGTGTCGCGAAGACTTCGAGTTGTGAAGTTTCGGGCAAAGTTTGGGAGCCCCCGATTGAGTTGTGGGTGTGTGCCCCAAGGACGTTGTAAATGCTCCGGATTCCGCCTTGAAGGATTCTGATAGTGAAAGGTGAACCTAACCCTTGGGATGAGGTTCATCGGAGAATATGGTGAAGCCTTTTGTAGCGTCTTGAGTAGGCCTTTTGTGGCGAGCTCACACCCCTCCAACAAGACGTACTCCCTTAACAAGGAGGAAATCGGGAATACATCATCGTCTCCGCGTACCTCGGTTATTTCTATACCCGCGTCCTGAGGGAGAGGATGATGTATTTCCCGAGTTCCTTGAAGTTTTATATCTTGCTATCACCTTATTGTTTGTCTTGCTTAGCATAAGTTGTTGGTGTACATAGGTGAGCCTAGTTTATTTAGGTTGTTGGCTTGTTAATTTAAGTACCTAGTTTTATTCCGTAATTATGAAGCCTTAAAACGTAAAAGTTTTAAATCGCCTATTCACCCCCCTCCGGACGGCATCGTTTGTCCTTTCAGAAGGCTGGGTGATCATCTCTGATCAATAGAAGTGGCTAATGAAGCGCGTGAATGAGATAATGCATGTGTATGCAAGACATATATTGGAAATTCAATTCGGCTCCCAGGTGCATATGCTCCCTATACCTAAAAAATACATTTTGAAACATAAAAAAATTATGACAAAAAATTTTACGCATAAGTCACGACATTTTATGTGGGAACATAAAGTTTTGTGAAAAAACGACAATCTTTATGTGCTGCGTGAAAAAGACAAAAATATGTCTCGTGAAAAGGCTTATTTTAGCACCGAAGTTTGTCTTTTTTATACCGACCGCATAAAAAGTCGGTTTTCTACGAAACGACTTTTAAAACATATAAGACGTGAAGATGTATGTGCGGATAATTTTTCTAAAAAATTTTGACATTCAAAATTATGATTAAAATGTATTTTTATTAAGGGGTGCATCTACACCCGGGAGCCAAAACACTGCCCCGACATATTTATGCTAATTGGAGAAAATAATTAGAGACAAAATGTTGCCTTTTTTGTTCAACAGGCAAAATGTTGGCTTCAAGGGAGTGAATGTGATAGTTCCCGTGTTTGTATATGCTCTCTGTGCTTGCTTGAGCCTCCTACCCGTTACGAATTAATTAGCACAATTCAACTTTGGTAACCCCCGTGGCGACTCAGCCGACTCTTCTAGATCCAAGACGTGGCCTGCTCGTGCTCGGTTCACATTCTCGTTCGTTCAAAAGAAAAAGGGTCCCATTGTCGACGGGCACCGGAAACCACGGCGGCACCGCCCTCCCTCCTTCACCCGTCGCCTCCGGCTCCATCTCGACCGGCCGCCTAGCAGGGCCCCAACCTTCTCCTGCTCCATCTCGACCGGCCGCCGATCGCGTCTCACAGAGGTACGAAGAGCCCGAGAGGAGGAACCTGAGGTGTTCGCTGCATCTCGTTCCTTCAGTCCTCCTGCTCGTTTGCTGCATCTGTCCCTTCCGCTGCGCGAGTGCGTATTTGACTTTACGAGGTCGGTGGGTGCCCGCGAGGTGTTCGCTGCTTTGCCTCCGAGGAGTGCAGAGCAGACGTAGACGGCGCGAGATTCTTGGATTGCTTGCTCCCTTCCTTCTTCCCCACAGCACAGGCACAGCGGTTTCCACTCGCGGCATCCTTGGCATCCGATTCCTTCCCATTTCCTTTCTCCTCGTCCCAGCCACCATTTGCTGCAGAGGAAGCAAAGCGGATTCCGCCGCGAGCATACGGCGAACGAAGCCCGTCACGTCACACGCGGACAAGCGCCGCCGCCCCCTGCCGCTGTCAGTTTATGCTTCCATTCCTCCCCAAGCTGTCGTCTCGCTCGCCACCTCGGTAGTTGGGTGAGCTACGCGCCTTTTCTTTTTTCTTTTCTTTTCTTTGCTCCCCTCCCCTGCCTCGCCTTTCTCGACTGCCAGCACGGCGCAGTAACCCCACAGCCCCCCACCGACCACCTCCGTCGCCGAGCAGTCGGGGCTTCGAGATGAGATGATGCGGCGCTGCGGCTGGCTTTCGTCTCTTTGCCGCCCCCGCCGGGGTGGTCGCGCAGCCGCTTTGCCCCCGAACTCAGATCCACCGCCTCCCGAGCCCAAGGTATTGCTGATAAGAGCTGCCGCCTTCTTTTCCTGCCGTAGTTGCTTCGACAGGTCTTGAATTATCTAGGACGCTGGCAAGTATGGAACTTAGGCTTGTTTGGCACTGTTGCCCTTTGTCGATCAGTCATTTGTTTGGCGCTGGTTGTACAAATCACGCCCCTGCTTGTCTTTACACTTGATGTAATACCAGAGATCTTATCAGGTCTATGGCTACATTCCACATACAGCTTCCTGTTTCTGAAATTCCTATCCCATTCCACAGTTCATTAGGCATATGATTCTAGGAAATCAACATTTAGAAAAGATTCAGGAAAATGGAATGGTTATTACTGTTGGTAGTTTGTACACCGATCCTTCATTTGCCATCTCTTTGTAAACACATGTTCATACTTACCAGCAGGATAATCAAAAGAGAAGGAGGTCTTTAATTTCATGTTCGGAAGTTTAATCTCTTGTTTGCAAGGAATAGACTTAGTAATTCGCGCAAAGGCAAGAAGCACCTAGAAATTCAAACTTACAATCAGCGCATGTGGTGAGCACTGGCAAAAGTAACAAAATACTTAATAGCATACATATGTCTAAACCTAAGAAAGGGAAGATGGCTTATTGGGAAGAGATGTTCTTCCATTGTGCAATATTCTGCAGACTTTTATATTAAATCTGATTCATTAAGCTTCGCAAGTCACAGTTTTTTTTTATGTTGTGCATGCATGCTATCGTTCTTCTTATGGCTCAAGACACTGGATTTGACATATGCAAATATATTTATTTATTCAATGTTGAGCAGGGAGAGGAGCATCACGGTGCTTCTGAAGAAGTTATCATGGAGAACATTCTACCAAACAGTGATTTTTCTGAAGATCTGTGTTCATGGCATCCTAATGGCTGCCATGCATTTGTGGCTGTTGAAGGATCAGGTTACCATAATGGTATAAGGCCACATTCAGGGTCTCAATATGCTGTAGTTACTAATCGCACACAGAGTTGGCAAGGACTTGAGCAGGACTTAACAGAAAATATTGGCATTGGTACTAAATACGTTGTGGCTGCCTATGTCAGAGTTCATGGGGAACTTCATGAGCCTGTTGGGGTCCAGGCCACGCTAAAACTTGATGAAGAGGGATCTTCTACTAACTACCGTTCTGTTGCAAGGTATATCAAATGGAAGGTGCTGTTTGTATATATCATATTTATATAAGTATCATTTATTTATTTAAGGAAGCTGTTTGACCAGGATTTTGGCCTCGCAAGAACACTGGGAGAAGTTGGAAGGTTCATTTGAGCTTACAACTATACCAAGACGTTTGGTATTTTACCTTGAAGGCCCCCCTGCTGGTGTAGACTTGCTCATAGATTCAGTTACCATCTCCTGCATGGTATATTGTCAACTCTTCTATCTTTTGGGTGTGTGAACCAATCTTGTGTTACTAACAAATAGCAGCAACCATGCTTAAAATTCTGATATAGCAACATGTTAACCGGTTGGCACCACATTTAGTATTGTCTGCTAAAACTAATTTCTGGGACTGTGCAACCAAAATACATTTCGCTTAACCCTCCAGCGCATGTACTAGAATTGTTTCCACCGTAGTATGTGCATATCATATGTTACCATTTTGTTCTTAACACCAGCTAGTTCCATACTGCCAATTGATTAGATTCTGTGTTGTTTAATTTTCTTAACTACTTTAAATTTCTGCAGAAAACAGAGAGGAAGACGTCCTCAGTGATTGGTGGAACAACAAACATAATTTTAAACTGTAATTTTTCCGAAGGCCTTCATTCGTGGCATCCTATCCACTGCCATGCATATGTGGCATCACAATGGTCTGGTTTCCTTGATGGTATTAAAGGGAACTCAGGAGAAAATTATGCCGTTGTTTCGAAGAGAACTGAACAATGGCAAGGTCTTGAGCAAGACATTACAGATAGAGTATCTTCTGGTACAGTTTATGCAGTTTCAGCGTATGTTAGAGTTGATGGGAACATCCATGGTAAAGCTGAAGTAAAAGCAACCCTGAGGTCGCAAAATCCAGATGAACCAGCACAGTACAACCCTATTGGAAGGTAATGCTTTGTAGTTGTTCAACATCAAAATTCTTTCCTCACCAGTTTCCACCGCTAATTTGTGATATAACCTGATGTGACAGGGTGTTAGCTTCAAAAGAAAAGTGGGAGAAGTTGGAAGGTTCTTTTTCTTTGAAAAATATGCCAAAATGCGTGGTATTTTATCTTGAAGGACCTCCTGCTGGGGTGGATCTTATTATTGATTCTGTTACTATTGCTAGGTCTGAACAGAAGCAGTCAGAGGTGAGTGTTTTATGTGTTTTATTTAACCCTTTGCTGGACAGTACAATTTACGATTCATTATGATAACCTGTGTATATTTCTCAGTAGTTCCGTTATGCGGTGTAAATAATTTTTTTGCGATGCGTATGACCTGTTAATCTATCGTTTAAAGGATGTCAAATCACCAAGCGGAATCAAGACTGTTGTTAAGAATCCTCAGTTTGAAGAAGGGTTAAGCAGTTGGTCTGGAAGAGGATGCAAGATCTGCAGGCATGAGTTCACTGCATATGGGAATGTAAAGCCCGTAAATGGCAGCTACTTTGCTTCAGCAACTGGACGGGTTAACAATTGGAATGGCATACAGCAAGATATCACAGGCAGAGTGCAAAGAAAAGTCTCTTATGAGGTTAGTTCTCATGTTCGCATATTTGGCACCGCTAATGAGACTGAAGTCCGCGCTACTTTGTGGGTACAAGAATATGGCCGTGAAAGATATGTATGCATTTCAAAGTAAGTGTGTTGATTTTATTATTTACATGCTTTGTGGACATATTATCTTATAGGGGCCATAGATATTAACTAATATTTCTATTGTTACCAAAGAAACCAGGCCTCTGATAAGCGCTGGACACATTTGAAAGGAAAGTTCCTCCTTCATGCTCCCTTCTCCAAAGCTGTCCTTTTTTTAGAGGGGCCACCTGCAGGAATTGACATCCTTGTGGATGGCCTTGTTCTGTCTCCAGCAAGAAAACTTCAGGCTGCTCCACGCCCAAAAATTGAGGTTTGTAAGCTAATTACTTCATTCAATTACTTCCCCTAGAGTGAGTCATCAAATGACGGGGCTCATGTGCAGACAATAGTTGACTTGCTGGACATTTCTTAATCATGGATAATGATTGTATATATAAAAAGATTTAGCTTTTCCTTTCTAACTCAAGTATTTTTTTAATGGAATAATGTTTTCCTTGTATTTCAGAATGTATTGTATGGAGCCAATATTATGCAGAACAGCGCTTTCTCTCATGGGCTTGCTGGGTGGAGTCCTATGGGTTCATGTCGATTGAGTGTCCATACTGAATCACCCCATATGCTATCTTCCATCTTGAAGGACCCCTCGAGTCAGCAACATATAAGTGGTTGCTATGTCCTTGCTACAAGTCGCACCGATGTGTGGATGGGGCCTTCTCAGGTGATAACTGACAAGCTAAGGTTGCACACCACCTACAGAGTCTCTGCCTGGGTACGTGCTGGATCTGGAGGACATGGCCGTCACCATGTCAATGTTTGTCTTGGTGTAGATGACCAATGGGTTAATGGTGGCCAAGTAGAAGCCGGTGGTGATCAGTGGTATGAAATTAAAGGAGCATTCAAGCTTGAAAAGCAGCCATCCAAAGTTATTGCTTATGTTCAGGGTCCTCCTTCGGGTGTTGATATCAGAGTCATGGGCCTCCAAATTTATGCGGTTGATAGGAAAGCACGTTTTGAGTATCTTAAGGAGAAATCAGACAAGGTGAAATTCACACCCCCCTCGACAGTTTTAATGTTAGGATGAGAATTTGATGTCTCTACACAAACATACTAAGATGTCTTCCTCAAAATCATTATTAAACTGAAACCTTTTGTTTGCACATCATCCATTGATTGCTTATAACAGCTGTGATCTTTAGAAATATTAAAATCAATTTTCTGATTCGTTCTGATAGGTAAGGAAGCGTGATATTGTTCTGAAGTTCCACGGATTAAATGCTGCGAATGTGTTTGGTTCAGCTCTCAGGATACAACAGACTGAGAACAGTTTTGCATTTGGATCATGCATAAACAGGAGTAACATTGAGAATGAGGATCTTGCTGATTTCTTCGTGAAGAATTTCAATTGGGGTGTATTTGAGAATGAACTGAAGTGGTACTGGACAGAGGCGGAGCAAGGAAAGATAAATTATAAAGATTCTGATGAGTTGCTTAAATTTTGTCAGAAACATAACATACAAGTCCGTGGTCACTGCTTGTTCTGGGAAGTGGAAGATTCAGTGCAGCCGTGGCTTCGATCATTGCATGGTCACCACTTGATGGCTGCCATACAAAGTCGTTTGCAAAGCCTATTGTCAAGGTACAAAGGTCAGTTTAAGCATCATGATGTTAACAACGAGATGTTGCATGGGTCTTTCTACCAAGATAGACTTGGAACGGATATTAGGGCTCACATGTTCAGGGAAGCACATAAACTTGATCCTTCAGCAGTCCTCTTTGTGAACGACTACAACGTTGAAGATGGATGCGACTCAAAATCTACCCCAGAAAAGTTTGTCGAGCAGATTGTTGATCTCCAAGAACGGGGTGCACCGGTTGGTGGGATTGGCGTGCAAGGTCATATCAGCCATCCAGTGGGGGATATCATATGCGACTCCCTGGATAAACTGGCCATACTGGGCCTCCCTATTTGGATTACTGAACTGGATGTCTCGGCAGAGAACGAACACATCAGAGCTGATGATCTCGAGGTGTGCCTCCGCGAATGCTTCGCGCATCCTGCTGTGGAGGGGATCATCCTCTGGGGATTCTGGGAGGCGTTCATGTTTCGTGAACATGCTCACCTGATCGACGCTGATGGGACAGTCAACGAGGCGGGCAAAAGGTACCTTGCTCTGAAGCAAGAGTGGTTAACCCAAACTAACGGCGGCATCGACCACCATGGGGAGTTCAAATTCAGAGGCTACCATGGGTCGTACACAGTAGAAGTGGCGACGCCCACCGGGAAGGTAACTCGATCATTTGTTGTTGACAAGGAGAACCCTGTGCAGGTGGTCACTTTGAACATTTAGCTTGTATGAGGTGAAGTACGTAATGTCTGAGATTTGTGTGTTGAAAGAGTACGGAGATATATATTTTTAGTTTGATGCCATATCTTCAGAGCTTACCTTGTAGTATATGTTTACCTTGACATCGTTGACATGGTGGAGATCACATTTTTCGGAGGCATATCTCTACTATATACTCCTTCCGTTCTAAAATAAATGACTTTTATTTGTCTAGATACCGATGCATTTAGATATCTTTTACTATGTAGATACATTCACATGTAGACAAGTGGAAGTCAAGTACTCCGTATTTTGGAACGGAGGGAGGTAGTCTCTTCCACGGTAGGTTCGTCCAACTTCCGTTCCCATCGAAGCGTTTCGCCGACATGTGGGCTGAACCCGCCAATAATACCTCTCTCCCTGGACACCATCGGTTCCGTATTTCCCTCTCTTCAATCCCGCTAATATCTCTCTCGTTCCGATCCATTGTTTCCTCCCTGATTCCCGCGCTGCCCTCCCCATATCCCCTCTCTTCCCCGGATCCTTGCGGCCGACCGGCGGTCTGGGCGAGCGGCCTCTCCCCAAGACATCTACCCCTCTAGCCGATCCCATCCCTCAACCCTATTCCCTTCGAGGCGTCTTTTCACCCGTGGACGCAGGCCTCTGCGCGGCGGCGCCCGAGGCCCCTGGATGGCAGCGCTCGAGGAACTGCGCCCGCCGGCGACCTAATTGGGCACCAGGCGCTCTACAGCGCCCGCATCAAACAGCGTCCGGCCAAGGAGCACGACACGCGATGAGTACACGTTCTGGTGGATTCGTCATACTCCAAGGCAAACCAGCCCAGGCACCGACGCGGGGCTCCTTGCTTGGTGTCCGCGTCCCAAGGCCCGCTCCCAGCTGTAACTTGAGTTCCTCTCCACGACGCAACAGTTAGCCCACAGGAAATGCATACACAGATGTCGCACCAGTTAGCCCACAAGAATACGATAAACAGCTTAATGTTGCATTGCATTTACATTCCTATGTTTTGATGAGGCTAGATGTAGATTTGTGTTTGGATTAGAGTAATCTGTGAATTACGAGCAGCTCGATTTCAGCTGCTGTAGGGTAATTGGGTATCTGATGCGCTGATGTAGGTTCCAACACGGTCTGACCCTTGATGCATACTGAAGCATGTATACAACGTAAGTGCGAGACACAGAATTTTGCAGCAAAAATCTTTTGTTAGAGGTATTTTAAAATTCCGAATGAGTTATATATAAAAGTATATATCCCCAGTTTTGTAGTTCTGTGGTGAAAGAGAGATGCTACCATGTATAAACTGTTCAGTTGATTTGACACCATTCTTTGAAATTCTTATTATTTGCTATTAAAGGTTCACTGTTGAGGACCTGCTAATGGCTGTACTACTATGCAGGTAAAAGGACAAAAAGGCATGAGTGGTGTACAACTGCACATAAGTTTTCTGTTTGGTACTATATTTTGCCTATTTTCTGTTTGGTACTATGATAAACTCTGATTAGTCATTCCACATATATGTGGCAACGAAGTAATGGACTAAGAAATGCCAGGAAATCATGATGTGCAACTTTTGTAGTGTTAAAACAAAGTATTGTAAAGTGTGTTGTCTAGGATTTTTCTAAATCTCCATTAGGATTTGGATGATAGCTCTATGAAGCCCTTTTCTAATTCTGCACTTCTCTGCTTTGCTTGGCAATAATGCTATATCGATGGGGCAAAGGCATGGTTTGCATGGCATTATCCTCAATGCACCGGAGATATATTGTTCACTTGCTTACCCAAATAATCTAGGTAATTTTGAACTCCAATCTTGCCTCCTAAGTTTTGCTCTTCATATTTTGTTTTGCTTGCACCTTCTTTTTTTTGGAGATATTGTTTGCACCTTCAGGTGTTAGGCATTGAGTGTAGACATATCTATGTTGTTTAAGAGATGTTGTACTACAACAAAAATATCTATTGTTGACGCTGATAATAGTAGTCCAGAGCATGTGAAATAAAGTGGATGCTTTACCCTACTTTTGAATGTATGTATGATCATGACCACTAGGCCATTACCTTGAGCTTTCGTACAAAGGGAACAAGGGGACATTGATGGAGATCGAACTCTTGCAGGTTAGGTTCAGGATACTTCGACAAACAAGTGAAGTATAGGAGGATCACCACTGTAGCAGCAAGGATGGACCATTAGATTAAGGGTTACCATCATTTGTAAATAATACTCTGTTTGAGTAAAACTGTGAATAGTTTCTAATTCTTTGGTGTGCAACATTAGTAGGTGGCCGCTGTCATGGCACCAATGGAGGATGCTGGCCCGTTGCTGTTGCGGGCAAGAGGAGGGCTATGGGGGGATGCCGCCTCAAACGAGGTGCCCATTGTCCGAGTGAAAGGCTAGGAAATTTTTTCTCCACTTTAATCCGTAGCACTTGCATTTTTGCATTTGTAGATAGTAGAGAAAGGAGTGTGTTGGAGCCTATGTGTAGAGATGATAGATTACTGATTTTCAATGGCCATTTGTATTTTTGACTTCAGAATCGAATTGCATATGTGAAATAGAGAGCATAATTAATTCAGCTTGAAACTGACGCCGGTAATTGTGAAGCAAGATAAATATACAACAAGTGGAATGGCTAATGAAGATTGTTAATAGTATAGTCAATAGGTCAATAAGAGTTATCGGCGTGGCAGTGATTCGCTCCATCTGGATTACCCTCTTCTGACACAGGTGGGTTGGAGGAGAGGAGTTACAACTTACACGCATATGACTCCCTTTGAATTAAAAATTGCACCAAGGTGGATAGTTGAGGCACACTGATTAACCCCGGTAGCTATATTTGGTTGTTGCAGCAAACTATACTGCCAGATATATATTTAATCTTATTTATATTGGAATTTGTTGAGTGACATGGAATAAAGTTAAATCACTATTAGTACATTAGATGAGTACTAAACTTTAGTGCTTCTTACAAATTTTCTTCTGACCTTTCTCATTGTTTTTTACATGATTCTAGACGAGAGTTTGCAGAAATCCTTGCACAGGTTCTTGAGCTTGCAGAATGTCGGGGAGATGAACCCAGGATACCCTAAGGATGCTCATTTCTTCAAACTCCACAACCCGGCTGCAACGCACTGGCTTCGTCATACCGGCAGCACTCGTCAGGCTGCATCTATCCGATACATCCGTCCGGCTGGACTGAAGCCGGATCCACCAACCAACAGTTCCGTACCAAGTGGGCCAGCTCCGCGTAACCGTTGCCTGTGAACAGTACTTCCTGTCGGGCGTTTCCTGTACAACATCATGACAACAAGCTCCAGCCGGACCAGAGAGTAGTTGATGTCATAGGGATAGCCATGTAAATTCCATATAACCCAAAACCCTAGCCCGTCGCCTATATAAGGCGGGCTAGAGCCCCCTACGCGGGGCAAGCTTCACAGGTCCTAGACACACACTCGTCTCAGGACGATCATCATCTTCCACATCCAGCCGGCTTGAACCCCCAGCCGGTTGCCACCTGAAATAGCTCCAGGAGCATATTGTAGCCCGAATTCTGTGATCAAGTAATAGAAATCAAAAGAGCAGGACGTAGGGGTGTTACCTCCACAAGAGGGCCCCGAACCTGGGTATATCGCGTGTCTTAGCGTGCTTGTTACCCAATCCCGAGCGAACACCATTGTTGCATTGCCCCACAATCTTTCCCATCACTGATGGGTATGCCGTGCTATCCAACACGACATTTGGCGCCCACCGTGGGGCCCGCGATGAGCGGAGTCATGTTCTGCGCGGGATCCCGTTCCGTTGATGACCGGCGCGTCGTCTCCGGCCTCGTGCTCTCCGTCGGCTCCATCGGCTGCATCATCGACAACACCCAGAGCTTTGTCGACGTGGGCTTCACCAGCAGAGGCGTCATCGTCACCTTCGGCGACTTCCCCGTCTACGTTGTCGTCGCTGCAAAGGAGTACCCGGAGGAGGTCCTCACGTGTCTGGCTCCATCGGCCTTCGACGTCGGCACGCGCGGCCGCGAGTCCTCCTTCAACCACCTCGACTCCGGCAACGCGGACTGCGATGACACCGAGCTCTGCGTCTACGCCGAGGCGCACACGGTAGAGCATGTGGCCGCAGGAGGCGTCACCGGCAAAACCGTCCACGAAGCTGGCGAGCCTTCACGTTTCCAGCGCAACCTCGAGGCGGAGTTCGAGTTGCTGAGCACTCCCATCGCGCCGAGTGCGGACCCATCCAAGGCGGCAGCCGAGCTAGAGAAGATGCGCCAGCAGATGTACGACAAGGCGCTCCACTTGGCCTCGACGCAGCGCCGACTCAACGCCACGATGCGCGAGTACAACACCGTCCACGGTTTCGAGCCGGCGAGAGGCAACACGGACAAGCTGGGCGAGAGCAGGCGCAAAGGAGGGGACCTCGGCGGAGCATTGAACCATGATGGACAGCTGCGCGAGAACTCCGACATCGTCCAACCGGAATACAGTTGTCCGGCTCAAAACATGAAGGCCGCGGAGGTGGCAGCAGCCGAACTTCCTCATCTCCAAGGCGAAGAGCTGCGTCAACAAATGCGCCGGGTTCAGGAACTCATCGCCACGGCCAACCGGCAGCAACGCAAAACCGAGCCGGCCGGAAGCAGGGACTTAGCGCTATACGCTCCTCCACCTAGCTATGACGCAGCCGGCAAGTCCAAGCAGGGCTACGAGGCGTCATCGACAAGTCGCGGCAGACCAAAGGACAAGCAACCACGAGCTCATCGCGAGAGGAGCGCGACCTCACATCCCCGAGATCACAGCCGTGATCCGGCTGGACGACCTGAAGATGGCGACGACAACAACCCCCGAGCCGGACGCAGCGTCAAGGAGCGAGTCGGCCACAAGGTCACCATCGACCAACGCCTGGGGCCGTTGGGACCGGAAGCCGGCATCGACGCTCGACAACGCATCCAGTCGCTCAAGGCTTCAAGCGCCATCGAGGAAGAAGACGTCGCCGCACATAGCTGTTTCGGACCACGCATCCGGACAGAGCAATTCCCAAACGGATTCACGCTCCCGAGGGACACGCCAAAATATAACGGCACCGCCAAGCCGGAGGACTGGCTAGCCGACTACGTCACTGCAGTCAACATCGCAGGCGGCAACAAGCGGGTGGCCGTACGCTACGTGCCGCTCATGCTCCAGGGATCGGCTCGGACCTGGCTGAACAGCCCCCGGCTGTAAGCGTCAACAGCTGGCTGGATTTTGAGGAAGTGTTCAACCGCAACTTCACCGGCACTTACCTGCGCCCGGGCAACGTGCAGCTGCTCGCGATGTGCAAGCAGAAGGAGGACGAGTCGGACTGTGCCTATCTAACGCGGTGGACCGGCCTGCGCAACTCCTGCGAGGGAATTCCAGAATTTCAGGTCGTCCAATACTTCGTCCAAGGCTGCAAAGACCAGACTCTACTCAAGCACAAGCTCCTAAGGAAAAAACCCGAAGACCATGGCGCACCTCATGGCCATCGCGGATGAATACGCCACCGCCGACGCGGGCATGACCAATCCGATCCGACTCGACGAAGCCGGAAGGATCATCACGGCTGAGCCGGCTACGCGCCGAAGCCGAACGGAAGCGCAAGAAGGAAGATCAACCCGCCGCGACGCCGATGCGTCCGGCAAGCGCAAATCCACCGACGACCACGTCGAGTCCAAGGTCGTCGCTACCACAGAAGGAAGGCCGGCTGGCGGCTTCGACAACCGCCGCATGAGAATGTAACACCCAGGATTTTGGCCCTTTTAATTTTTTTTTCCAAAATACCTTGTTTGATTTGTTTAAAGTGCATTTGGGATTTAAGCCTCAGGAAAATCAATTAAATCTTAAACCCTTTCCATCTGCTAAATCAAGTGGGGTCTTGTGCCTTCTAATTTCCTCCCACTTTGGTACTTGTGATTTTGATCTTGGACCCTGGAAAAATATTTAATTGGGAAATTCTTTTCCTTTTTGAAAAAATTCCCTGTTTATTGGCCTTACAAAGGAACCCCTAGTTTTATGTCTCCAAAAATTCTACAAAAATTTGGGAACCTTCCCTAATGGATGTAGATCACTTTTCTAAGAAAATATGGTGCCACCCCTTAGGAGAATTTCCCTACACAACTCTTTTGTGTACTGCCCTTTTTCTCAAAACTTTTTAGAATCTAACCAAACTAATTTTCCTGGATGAAACCAAGGCATGGGTAGGCTCTCCTTTACCCCTCCTACCTCAGGACAAAAGGGGAGACCCATCTAACATCATCTACCCCTCCAAACAATAAACCCTAATTTTGGCCAGTACTGTTTTTTGAAAATTTTGGTCGGACCAACTTTCGATTTTTCAAAAAGTTTGATCGGCAAAGTTGTAGATCTTGAAATTTGGCGCAGAGTGACGCGAACCACTTCCCATTTGGATCCCGGAGCTGAGAGATCGGTGTCGATGCCGACATTGGCATGCCCTGGACATGCCCAGACCGGCATGGGCATGGCCGTGGGGCGCCGCCCGTTTCTGGTCGCCGGAGAGCAGCACTCCCTCGCATCCCCGCATGCCTCCCGCACCCCTCACTTCCCTCTCCACCTCTCAGCACCACGCGTCGCCGGGGAAAGCATCGGACGGCGGCCGCGCGGATGCACCAAGCGCTAGCCGACGCACCGTCCAAGCCCTGTGCCGCCGGGACCCCCTCGTCAGCGCCTCCTCCGCCGCACGGACCGGTCCGTCGCCGGAAAACACCCGCGTGCGCCCTCCTGTGCCACCGCTCCCTCAACGCCCCGCCACCGTCGCCACCACACGAGGTTGACACCTCGCCGCGGCATTAACCACGGCCACCGCGCGGACGGCCTATAAGAAGCCACCCTCCTCGACCCCGGAGCACTACACCACCACTCCCACTCCCTATAGAGCCCTCTGCCACCGCCTCGAGTCCGGAGGAGCCACACCTCGCCGGAGTCACACCCACCCAAGCCGCACTGACCCCAGCTCGATTCGCGCACCCCAGCCTCCCCCTGGTCGATTCCCTCCCCCCTGAAGCTCCCCAGGGCGCCGCGGCGACGATGCCGTGCTCGCCGGGGTGAACGGAGGCCAGAATCGCCGTGTCCATCGCCGACCCGAAGCCACCTCCGCCGAGGAAGAAGCCCTGGTGCCGTCCGAGGTCGCCGAGATCCGCGAGTGCGTGGACGTGCTGCGCAACCCCTCCCTGAGCAGCTCTGCTTCCTCTCCTTCCCCTTCCCCGTGCCCTAGCCGCAGGGAGACGCCGCCGGTGAGTCGCCGGAGCCTCGCCGTCCCCTCCCCTCTGTTTCCCGCGGTTTTAAAAGGAAGAAAACGGTTTGGTTGGTCACTGACCAGTGGGACCCCAATGTCAGATTTTTAAGCATTTCTGAGCCGTTTTCCTGTTTGATTTTTCTGTTTATTTTTCTATTGGAAATAGGCAGATTTTGGTTGTACTTTGGAAATCAATATCTCCCTCAAAAATGCTCAGAAAAATGTGAAACCAATTTTGCTGGCTTTGTTTTGAAATTTTCTTTCCATTGGGACCAGAAAATAAATTTTTGGAATCTATTTCCTTTGGATTTTATTCGATGACATAAGAGGGGTAATTGACGCTATCTCATGTTCCTTTGGATAGATTCCGACCTTCCCGACGAAATAGGAGTTGTTCCCGAACCTGAAGGCAAGCCATTAACTCAATCTCAAACTTGGTCGAACCCTAGAATTTAAATCTATTGCTCAAGTGGATTGATATTGCACCTCACATGCCATATTGCATTTCAATTGTTGTAGTACTTTATAATTGCTTACATATACCACACTCCCGTCCCCTAGACGATGGCCGGAGGAACCGCCGCAGTCGAAGGAATGGGGGAAAATATTACAAATGTGCGTCTCGCGCTTGCGAGGCTTTGTTTGGGTCTTTCCTCTTCGCCGAGGTGAGGAACAGACGAATGTCGTCTTATGATCCTCGGAGTTGGGGGCATTTGCCAAAGGAGTTATTTGCCTTGTCCCTCCGTCAAATATGGTTGGCATAGACCACCCGGACTGCGACGCTTGGGAGCTGACTTTCCATTTGGTTCTTTTTGCCGAGATTGCTGACACCACGTCGGGATAACCCTCGAGTGGAATGGATGCTCTCTCATTTTTATGAGTGCTTTTCGGTTCATTCTTTTACGGTGACACCGGCCGGGTTGCCCGCCACCGTCATCCGTTTGAAATATTATTCTGGGAACACTAACCCCCGAGTGGCACCGGCCGGGTTGCCCGCCACAGTCACCCGGGTATTATTATTATTGAGACATTGTTATCTATGCTTACAAGTATTATGTTATTATATGCTATTGTGCTCATGCTTGTATTGCTTGAATCATGTTGGAAACTGAAATAAGAATTCGACTAAGAAGATAACCACCTCCCTCGACTAGATTGAGTCACATAGTGCCACTCACCAAACACACCAGCACACCATGCGTCGTTCACGTGGGCGAACCATGGCCGAGTATTCCATCTAGCCTCCTTTGACGCCACCCTTTTGGCAAGTCTAGTCGGTTACCTTTGTGGTCGGGGCTAGTCTTGCGAAGGTTCCGGAGCTAGGCGTCGCTCATTCGTTGGGGACGTGCCGGATTCACTTCGTCATAAGACGTGGTCCCAGGGGACGTGTCGGTGGCTACACAGGGAGTGTCCGGGTGGAGTAAACGGCGGTGGAAGTGTGGGTTTGTGCTGTCGCCATGATGGGTTCTAGTACTTCGGTACCGGCGGTACAAACCTAGACTTCAGCGTATGGGTAAACTTTGCAACCTCTCGAGAGTGTACATCTAGAATCTAGCCTTGTCCCTAGGTTATGGGACGACGTTTGGGTCGGGTCACACTAAGAGTCAGTCCAGTCGAACAGGGAGAAATTATTATGATGAGACTAGCAAACAAGTGACAACGGAAAGAGTAAGCCAGAGTTGGCTAGAGGCTTGGAAGCCTAGTTGTGGTTATGAGTTGTCGCGTGGGAAGTGAAATCTCACTTGGTATCATGAAACACCCCTTCAAAGGTAAGTAGGTAAGTTATGTCCAACCGTTAAGCTTGGACTCCCCCTTGTAACCCAGCTCATGCCACGCTACTTTTCGAACTTATGCCATGCCATATAGATAGACCTTGTTTGGTTTTGGACTAATGACTTGCGAGTACTTCAAGTACTTACCTGGCTTCTCATGTGGCCAGACTCCGTTGCTCCCGGCACCGAGTACCCGCTGTACGAGAACTAGGAACCCGTATCCCAAGCAGGACCCCGTGGAATAAGGCCCACTGTCGCCACGCTACTATCTACGTTTCCGCTGCTACTTCCGCTAGAGGCTCAATGTTGGATAAATAATGTACATACTGTTGTGTGCGCATGTTGCGCGAGCGCGGGAGCCTCACCCCGTGTTGTAATTTGTAACCGCCCGAACTCGGAGCCATAAGTATGTATTTGGTTATGCCTTTGTTATCAAGTTGACATATATCCAGTGTTTCTGGGACTGGTATATGGGGTGACTCGATCATCTGGATCGGGGTGCCACAGAGAACAAGCAGCGACATGCGCTGGACAAGGGCGAAGAACAATTACGAGTCTCTGCTCGACCGGCCGTGCCGGAACCATGGCGATCGGCTAGCCAACCACACTGTGAGATAGTGCAACCTCGGCCGTCCGAGGCCGCCACCGTACGGACGAAGGGATCCGCCTCCACCTCCGGACGAAGCCGGACGGGATGATCGGAGGCGCGACGATAGGCGACGCGAAGACAGGAATCGCGATGATCGCCAACGCGAGGACCAAAGGAGGGAACGTCTTCCATCTCCACCGCCAAGGGATCACAACGAATACCGGAACCCGGACGCCGCCTGCATCGTGTTCGTCAGCGAGCGCGACGACAAGCGAAGCCGGCGAGAACAATTCAAGGAGGTGAACGCGGTGGTTCCACCCGTCCCCCAGTATTTCAACTGGTCGGAAGATGCGATCACCTGGGACTGCAGTGACCATCCGGAGCTGATGCCCAACCCAGGCGGCTACGCTCTAGTTCTGGAGCCCATGATCATCTCCCCCAAGCATGCATGCACCTTCTCGCGTGTCCTCATCGACGGAGGCAGCAACATCAACATACTCTACCGCGACACCCTGGAGAAGCTGGGCATCTCCGAGTCCAGCCTGATGCCAAGCCGGACGATCTTCCACGGCATCGTACCAGGTCAAGCCGGCTCCTCCAAGGGGCTCATCCGGCTTGACGTCCTATTCGGCACCAAAGACAACCATCGCCGCGAGACCATCTCCTTCGAGGTGGTTGACCACACCAGCGCCTATCACGCCATTCTTGGGCGGTCGGCGCTCGCCAAGTTCATGGCGGTACCTCACTACGCCTACCTCAAGATGAAGCTGCCAGGCCCGCGTGGAATCATCACCATCTCCGGGGATTACAAGCGCTCCATCGCCTGCGCCACCGACAGCGCGAAGGTGGCCGAGACCATGGTTTGCAACAAGGAGATGCGGCAGTTCAAGCGCAAAGCCAGCGAGGAAAAGCTGGAGATACCGGAGTCGGCCAAGCCGGATGGCGAGTTGAATTTCCAGGCGGCACGAGACACAAAGAAGATTTACTTCGATGATGACGACAAGTCCAAGTTCGTCGTCGTGGGGGCAAACCTAGACCCCAAATAGGAAAGCGAGCTCGTCGAATTCCTCCGTGAGAACCGGGACATCTTCGCGTGGTCTCCCAAGGACATGCCTGGTGTGCCGAGGGAATTCGCCGAGCATTCTCTGCATGTCCGGCCAGATGCAAAGCCGGTCAAGCAATCCTTACGCCGCTTTGTAGAAGAAAGAAGGAAGATAATAGGAGAAGATATAGCCAGGCTGCTTGCAGCCGGGTTCATCATGGAAGTACAACACACAGAATGGCTAGCTAACCCAGTTCTAGTGCTCAAGAAAAACAAGAGGTGGAGAATGTGTATCGATTACACTCATCTTAACAAGGCCTGCCCCAAGGACCCCTTCGCCTTGCCGCGCATCGACCAAGTGATCGACTCCACGGCCGACTGCGACCTCCTCTCCCTCCTCGACGCCTACTCCGGCTACCACCAAATACCGTTGAACCCGGACGATCAACTCAAGACTGCCTTCATCACCCCCTACGGACCGTTCTGCTACACCACCATGCCGTTCGGCTTGAAGAACGCTGGGGCAACGTACCACCGATGCATGCAGAAATGCCTGCACGATCAAATCGGTCGCAACGTCCACGCTTACGTCGACGACATCGTAATCAAAACCAAGGAGAAGCACACCCTGCTTGCTGATCTCAAGGAGACATTCGACCACTTACGACGGTTCCAGATGAAGCTCAATCCGGAGAAATGCGTGTTCGGCGTGCCAGCCGGACAGCTACTCGGCTTCCACGTGTTGGCACGCGGAATCGAAGCCAACCCGGAGAAGATTGCCGCCATCGAGAACATGCGACGACCAAGAAACATCAAGGACATCCAGAAGTTCACCGGATGCCTAGCATCCCTCAGCCGCTTCATCAGCCGGCCCGGCGAGAAGGCTCTCCCACTGTATCACCTGTTGAAGAAAACGGACAAGTTCGTCTGGAGCGAGGCGGCTGATACCGCCTTCATCGAGCTCAAGCGCACACTCGCCACCACCCCCGTTGTAGCGCCACCAACCCCGAAGGAGCCCATGCTCCTGTACATTGCCGCCTCGAACCGAGTCGTCAGCGTCGTCCTAGTGGTGGAGCGAGAAGAAGCCGGCAAACAACAGCTGGTGCAGCGGCCGGTCTACTACCTCAGCGAAGTGCTCTCGCAATCAAAGCAAAACTATCCTCACTACCAAAAGCTCGCATACGGCGTATACATGGTGGCCAAAAAACTAAAACACTACTTTCAAGAGCACCCGATCAAAGTGATAAGCGAGGCTCCGCTCGCCGAAATCATATGCTACAAGGATGCAACCGGCAGGATCGTGAAATGGGCGATCAACCTTACGGCACACGGAGTCGAATACGACAAGAGAACAACGATCAAATCACAAGTGCTTGCCGACTTCCTCGTCGACTGGACGGAGACGGAACACATTCCGCCGCCTCTCGATTCCGGCCAACACTGGCTCATGCACTTCGACGGCTCCAAAATATACTGGGGACTCAGAGCCGGAGTCGTCCACACCTCTCCCAAGGGATGCCGGCTCGAGTACGTGCTACAAATCCACATCACGGCGTCCAACAACTTAGCCGAATATGAAGCTCTCGCGCATGGCCTCAAGCTCGCCAAGGCCATGAACATCAAGCGGATCCTCTGCTATGGAGACTCCGACTTGGTGGTCCAGCAAACCACCGGTCATTGGGATGCCAAGGACCCCAACATGGCCGCCTACCGCTTCTACGTCCAACAACGTGCGGGATGCTTCGACGGATGCGAATTCCACCACGTCCACCGCTCCAACAACGAGGCGGCCGACACATTGGCGAACATCGGCTCCCTCCGACAAGAAATTCCACCCGGCGTCGCCCTCGAAAAGCTATACAAGCCATCCATCACGCTGTGCCCAGGCTCCGACTCCATCCGGATGCCTCAAGGCGCGGAGCCGGACGGGCTGCTGCTCTCAAGACGGAAGCCGTTGAGGTCCTCGTCATCGAAGAAGCTCTGCCATGGACGCAACCCTTCCTCGCCTACCTCGCCAATGACGAACTTTCAGCGAACGAGCTCGCCGCACAAGCGCATACACCATCATCAACAACGAGTTGTACAAGCGCATTGTCTCAGGCATCTTCCAGCACTGCGTAAGTCAAGAAGAAGGAATCAAGACACTCCGAGAAATTCACCAAGGCGAATGCGGCCATCACGCGTCGTCAAGGGCTATCGTAGCCAAAGCATTCCGGCATGGATTCTACTGGCCGACTGCGCTGGCGGATGCAAACCGGCTAGTCCGGCTCTGTAACGGCTGCCAACGATTTGCGACTCAAAAGCATACGCCGGCTGCAGCACTCAAGACGATCCCCATCACCTGGCCGTTCGCCATCTGGGGGCTAGACATGGTTGGACCGTTGAGGAGGACCAGTGGCAGCATGACGCACCTGCTGGTGGCCGTTGACAAGTTCACGAAGTGGATCGAAGCCAAGCCGATCAAGAAGCTGGACGGTCCAACCGCTGTCAAGTTCTTCAAGAGCATCATTTACCGCTTCGGCTACCCCAACAGCATCATCACGGACAACGGCTCCAACTTCGTCAAGGGCGAATTCGCCAGATTCTGCGGCAGAGCCAGCATCCGGCTGGACGTCGCCTCTGTCACGCATCCGCAATCAAATGGGCAGGTCGAGCGGGCAAACGGACTCATCTTGGCCGGCATCAAACCGCGGTTGCTTGAGCCGCTTGAACGAGCAGCCGGCGCATGGCTGGAAGAGCTGCCATCCGTTCTCTGGAGCCTAAGGACAACTCCGAATCGCTCAACCGGCTTCACCCCGTTCTTCCTCATCCACGGAGCCGAAGCCGTCGTGCCGACCGACATCGAGCACGATGCACCCCGTATTGTCCTGTTCACGGAGGCGGAAGCCAAACAAGCCTACGAAGACGGAATGGACCTACTCGAAGAAGCACGCCAACTCGCCGAATCAAGATCAACTATGTACCAGCAGCAGCTGCGCAACTACCACAGCCGGAGAGCCAGACATGTACGCTTCCGCGAAGGCGATCTCGTGCTCCGGTTGATCCAAGACACCAAGAACATGCACAAGCTGTCATCACCCTGGGAGGGACCATTCATCGTGAGCAAAGCACTCATCAACGATGCCTACTACCTCATCGACGCCCGCGAGCACAAGAAGGACAAGATGGACAAGGAAGGCGATGAAACGGAAAGGCCATGGAATGCCTCACTCTTATGCCGATTCTACACTTGAACGAGTGCCATGTATGTATCACCTATACTATCAATAAAGGAATGAAAATGATGAGAACATGAATCAATTTTTCGTAGTCTTTCGCTTTTCCTTTTTAATCTTCCGGCTGCTCCGGCAGTCGGCAAACTTCCCTCCAGCGGCCGTGTAGTGTGAATAAGCTCCAAACAGCTACCTCTTCGAATCCGGCAAAGCCGGCAAGAGATTAAGCTGGAGGATGCTAAAACGTGAAAAACGCTCAAAGGAAAGTAGTGCCGGCTGATAAAAACGTCATTCTGCAAACTCGGCCAAGCCGGCAGTCGGCAACTCCTTCTCCTATTACGGACGATTAACTACACGATGCTAAACGGCTACCTCTTCGAATCCGGCAAGGCCGGCAAGAGAATAAGCTGGAGGCGGACTGTATGCGAAAGACGTAAGAACAAGAACTTGTTGCCGACTGAAAAACCCTGGCCTAATAACCCAAAGCCTAATGTTATAGTACTGTGTATGATCCCGCTGGATGGTGAAGTGCACACGAACTACGGCAGGAATGGCTACAGGCGAGCGGATAATTAAGACGAACAAAATAAAAGCAAATTTTACAGCCGGTTGAACAAGCTAACTGCTCGTCGGGGTAGGTAGGGTTAACCTCGACTCCGGAATCATGTACAAAGCAGTACTACACGCCCCGGCAGCAAGGCAAATTCTGCTTTGTGTACAAAATGTCGCTTGCCGGCTGCGGAGACCCGGAAACCGGACGCGAGGCACAGCAAGAATCCGAAGCCGGTCTCAAGCACACAGGTACAAGAATAGGATGGATAACGTCATTCGGCTACAAACAACAAGCTGGCAATACAGTAGTAATTTTAAAGTTTACAAGCAAGCGCGAGTCAAGACAAAATACATGAACCAAAAAGAGGAGATCCACAGGCGGACAACCTCACATACAGATGAAGCCGGTCACTGGGCAACCTAAACCTAAGCCGGGGGAGGCGTCATATCGTCATCGCTCTCCTCCCACTCCTTGAGGCAAAGGGAGCCGTCGAAGACCTTGATGTAGAAGACTCCAGTCCGGCGCTTCAGCTGGAAGCGAACGATGAAAGGAGGCGCCAAACGGTAAAATCTGGCGAAGGCCTTCCAGCCGCTGTAGAACTCCGCCCGCCTGCGGACTTCTCCACCCTCATGGCTGACGATGACCCGAGCGAAGACCTCCCAAGGCCCCTGGCGAGCACCAATCCGATGAAGAAGGAACCGGATGGGACCTTCACCTCCCAACGCCTCAGCAACAGCTCGGGGAAGCCACTGTACGCCTTTGACGGGTTCGTACAACGTCAGCACGAACTCGGATATGGGAAAATTATCCCAAAAGCCTCCAGCCGGCGAATCAGACGAGCAGGAGAAGGGCTTCTCCCTCCATCACCCGTCGTGTCCGCGGCATCACCGCCGGCGCTTCGACCACGACCTCGGCCATGCACGCCGCCACCGCTGTAGCGCCCCGACCCCAGAACTATACAGTGAAGCTTTGTGCAACCGGTCATGCTACACAATCGAAGGTTACTGGGTTTACCAATCCCAGGCCAAAACCTTTGGCAGGCATGCTCGGAATGGATCATCGGCACGCAACACTTCGATCATGCCATAAGCTCAGACATAGCTATCATGTATAGTAGAGAGATCAAGACTTGTGTAACAACTGGCACATCACAGACTTTACGACACAAAGAGATTCATATAGCAACTCATATACGAGAAAGATACAAATTACACACAAAAGGGGTCACAGACCCATCAGTACATCAAGCGGAAGCGAAGTAGTTGTCTAGTACAACAAGATCCAAATATATGGCCTAAGAGGCCTACACATAAACATAACCCAGCCAGCTTGTTCCACGGTCCCAAGCTGCCACCTGGGAACCCCGAACTATTCGTCGATGTCCAGGAAGAAACCACCTGTGTGCTCGGTGTCGTCCTCCCCTGAAACAAATTATAAAGGCGGCAAAGAGAGACTGAGTACGACGTACTCGCAAGTTTAGTAGGGCGATATAGGCCCAATAATTGACGGAGGCTCTAAAGCTGTATAGTAGTTATTTTTGCATAAAGCTAGTTTTCATAAACCGAGATATGAATGACCCATGGCATCGACTACTCAGAGTATTTTTCATAAAGGGGATAAGAGAGTAAACTTTCATTCGGTTCTCATCGAACCAACTTGTAGGCAGAACCACTCATCTCCACCAAAGGCACTCCCTCGAATCCCCCTCGAGAAAATGAACCTTTTATCACATGTTGAAATGCAAACTCTAGCTGCCAAATTAATTAATTAGGTTAAGGTTCTCTATGGTCTCGTATATCCGTCTCCAAGTCGTCCATAACCACGGACACGGCTTTTCGAGAAGATTTACCCTGCAGGGGTGTACTATTTTACCCACCGGTACCGTCCAGCTCGCCTGATTAGATCTCTTCCGAGGAAAGCTGGCAAGTGGGCGCGGTTAAACCTTTACCTCGCGTGAGACTATCCAAGGATCATCAGTGGCGACAGGGCAAGTTTACCCAGCCTATTTTAGCCCCTGCCCCCATCGCCACATCCTAAACACCACCACACACACCCCTTCTTCGCGCCATCATCCACCTGCAATGCACACGCAAATGGAAAGCGCAAATCTAGAGGAGCCTTGGATACGCCCGCACAAGTTATTTAGTTACAGAGGATTCCATATGTCCCCACCGTTGGAAGCATGCTCAGTCTTGGTTCTAGAGACACGAACTCGCACCTAGGGGCAAGGATGCGGCAAAACACCATCCCCGATGGCAACTCACCCAAGCCTTTTAAGCAAAATTATTAAGTACCAATGGTAACCACCAAGTCTGAAACATTCCATCAACATCAATAATTATGGAATTAAATCAACGGACATACAGCATTTGACTAAGCATGGCTAAGCATAGCTAATCATATAGCTAAAACAAATATATCTTTGTCTCCGGCCAACACATCAAACCTATGGTTCATAGGAGGGGAAACATGTGATGGTTCGGGAAAAACATGCAATCATAGGATACTCTAATATTGACCCAAAATTGACATTGGAATCGCATGCAATATTATGGTGGATAAAATAAGTTTATAAAGCAATAGGATGCTAGATGCCAAGAAGGTTAGGATATCTCTTGCCTTGCTGCCGGGGCGTGTAGTACTGCTCGTCGGGGTAGGTAGGGTTAACCTCGACTCCGGAATCTATCGATACCCAAGAAAGAATAGAAGAACAAAATAAATCACACGAAGTCAAGTGCAATGCACAAACATGATGGTATGTCAAATTTATGCAAATATACCATCATAAGATTTATCTAACAATATTAAATGGAGTTCCAAATAATTAGTGCAATTATTTGGAAACAACCCCATATTTATCTTAGTGATCACATTATTTATAAATTATTTAACTACAAAAGATGTGGCTTAAATATGCATGATCATGACATGATTAAGTAGGTTTGGTTCTTCTGATCATTTTGGTATCTCGTTTGGAATTTTCCGAGTACCGCTGAATAAATAGCGAATTAATAATTATTTGAATTTATTTCTTTTAATCACTTTAAGAAAAACATCAAATAACAATTTGTGATCATGATGTGATAATTGCATGGTTTGATAGTAATTGAAGTGTTGATCACGTTGATATTTTATTCATAATTTTTGGTTAATTAATTAACAAGTTATGAATTTTCCCGAATTTGGTATTATTAAAGCCATTTAGGGATTTTTACTAAACAGCGGAATTAATAGATCCAAAAGGCCATTACAAATATACTAGCAGGTGGAGTTTGTTTTTCTAAACATTTTGATATATCATTTTCTAAATTTGAACCAATATTATTTAACTGTTTTTACTTAATTTATTTTATTTTAATTTGATTTATTTTATTTAATTTTACCAAAAGTTATCATTTTATTTAATTTATTTTATTTTACTGTTTTTACTGTAGGGGCCGGCCTCCAGATCGGCCCAGGCCGGTTTCCAGGCCGGGCTGGTGCCTGAGGCGACCGGCCCACTGGCCGGCCCAGGCTGGTTTACCGGCCGGGGCTATGCCTGAGGCTGCCGGCCTCCCTGCCGGCCCAAACCGGAGCCCAGGCCGGGCACCTGCCTGAGGTTGCCGGCCTCCTGGTCGGCCCAGGCCGGGCACCAGGCCGGGCGTACTGTGCCGGCGGGAAATCGGCAGCAACGGTGACGATTGCGATGGCGAGAGGGAGAAAGAGGGGAACGGGAAAAGCCTAAAGGATGCTGAACTCACCCTCGTCACTTGTGGGTGCTCGACGGCAGCAGGGGGGTCAGCGTCGACGGAAATCGACACCGGCGAGCGGCGGCCGCGGTAAAGAAGACGCGGACGAACACGTCGGCTTCGGGGCTTCCCGGTCTGATTCCTTGGGCGTGGAGGGGGAGAAGGTCACGGCGGAGCTCCCTAGGGACGTCGATTAGCTCGGGATGTACCGGAATGACGGCGATGTGCTCGACAGAGGCGGCGGCCGGAGTGGAGCTCGGGTGGGGAAGAGGGGCGAGACGAGGGGGAAACTGGGGGGGGAAGGGATGCGGGGGAGCAGGTGAGCGCCCTCGTGCTCTTGTCCACCGGGGCGGCACGGCCACGAGGGAGTGGGGCGGTGGCATGGGCGCGGGAGGAGGTGGCGGCATGGCGCCAGTGGCCATGGTTGCCACTGTGCGGGAAAGGGGAAATTTCGCAAAACCCCCTGCCTCAAATTTTCTGTAAATGCAAAAAGGTCCCTAGCAACTTCAGTGATTTAATTTGGGCATTTAGGAATCTTCTAAAATTCCACAAAAATTTATGTGGCCTCCCCTTGACCTTTAGAAACTCCACAAAAATTGGTGCGTTAAAATAAAATGTTTAGAGCAACATTTGTTCACAGGGTTCAACTATAATCAATTTTGACAATTTACAAATTGTATTTAGTTGGAGCACTTAAACATTTCCAAAAATAATGAAAATATTCATGGAGGCTCTCACAATAATATTGAAGCTCCCCATGATTTTAGTTTGAATTTTTGGAAAGTTTAACTTGGTTTAAAAAATAGAATTGAAATAAACCAATTGTGGATTCTCAAGTTCATTTCTCATTTGGCAATAATTGAATCTTGACAATTAGTTATAAAAAGTAAACTTGGAACTTCCTAAACCATTTGGAAGTCCAAGAATGATTTGGTTTGCTAAGTTGAGTAATTGCATTTGGTTTGGATGTGTGGGAAGTTTTGCATCCCCCTTTTTAGTTGCTTGCATATGTGGATAGTTAGAAATGGCAATTTCATATGGATGCCATGATGCAAACAAGAATGCAAAAAGTGGAAAAATTCTTCGTATTTTTCATTACAAGCTGGGGCTGTTACAACCGCGGCGGCCGCCACCGCCACGCCCACGATTTGGTGGGCGACCCCTCCCATGCTTCGTCGGCGCGGCCGAGGGCTCTCCGATCTCCTTCTTCGGCGCCATGACAGGAGAAAACGAAGAGAGAAAGAGAGGTTGAAGCAAACCGAACGCCTCCGCACGGTTATTTATGCACGAGCTGAAGAGAGCCCAACCGTTGCCGATGTATCACCAGACGACACATGGCCAACCAAACGGAGGACACAAGCCGCAGGGGATCTTGGCAGGTCAGCTAGCCACAAAAAACCCGGATGGCGAAGCCGAAGAGGCAATCAGCACCAGCGCAAGAATCTAGTCAGAGCAAACCTGACACGTGGCCACTGCACGCGGCAAGCCGGAAATCATTCCCGGGGGCTGCGCAGCCGCCAAGCCGGCTCCGAGCACCCGGATGCATATCTACAACACCCCAAGTCAGGGACTCGGGGGCTGCCACGCCGTCAGCCGGCATCAAACTCATCCCTGGGGGTTGCGCAGCCGAAAAGCTGGCTCCAAGCACCCGGATGCATATCTACAACACCCCAAGTCAGGGACTCGGGGGCTGCCACGCCGTCAGCCGGCAACAAACTCATCCTCGGGGGCTGCGCAGCCGCCAAGCCGGCTCCGAGCACCCGGATGCATATCTACAACACCCCAAGTCAGGGACTCGGGGGCTGCCACGCCGTCAGCCGGCATCAAACTCATCCCCGGGGGTTGCGCAGCCGCCAAGCCGGCTTCGAGCACCCGGATGCATATCTACAACACCCCAAGTCAGGGACTCGGGGGCTGCCACCGTCAGCTGGCAGCAAATTCAATCCCGGGGGCTGCACAGCCGCCAAGCCAGCTCCGAGCACCCGGACGAACAACTACGCCACCACGAGATGGACTCGGGGGCTGCTACGTCGCCACAACGGCATCAAGAAGCGCAAAATGGAGAAAAACATAAAATTTCGACCCGACTCGATACTCAAGCCGGCCCAAAATTCGGGGGCTAGATATGGTGAATATCATCACCAGGTTAAACACAAATTCCCATGTAAAGGTTCAACAACTTCAAAGGCAATATTTTTAAAGGTGACAATTAATAGAAGTGGAAACAGATCCACATCAAAACGAGTAACAGCTCGAGCCGGACATCAGTTCAAGTCAACAAGTCATACAGATACGCCCGGCATCCCGGGGAAAAGGAGAACTAAGGAAGCGTAGCAGCATCATTGCTAGTTCCAGCAACTTCACTTGGCCTCGTCGTTGCAGACGGCTCAGCAGGGACGAGGTGTGTCAGATCAACTGCCTTGGCGATCCGCCCTGAAGCCATGAGGATCTCTGGACGCAAGCTTGCAAGGGACGTCCCCGTACGAAAGCCGCCCGTCAGCATATCCATCTTCACATCAGGATACCAAGACTTCACCAGGGCCAACGCCATGTCGGTGCCTCCACGAGCCGCCATCTCCACCTGTTCATCGATGCCAGCCGGCGCTCCGTCAAGCCGAACGGCCAAATCATGAAGAGCATCTGGTACGGGAGCATCCGGCCATAGGTTCTCGAGGACGCCTCCGGCTGCTTCCTTCAACGATTTGAACTCTCAGCCAAATTGGAGAAGACGGGAGACAGCAGACGGCATCGCCCCAGCAGCAGTGCCAGAAGACTCCGGCAGCGTGCGTTCAGAGGCGGACGCCCTTTGGATTCGCGCGTCCACCTCGGGATAGAAGCCTGCGTTTCAAGCCGGTGAGACCGAGAGGACGACTCCAAACAAGGGATGAAGAAGAGAAAGATATCACGTACCGAGGATCAGCTTGTTCACCCGCTCAACCTCTAATATCAGGCCGCCCACCAGCTGCTCATGCTCGAGCTCACGCTCCCTGGCTGCCCGAGCGGTCTGATCATGGGCGTCGACAGATTCCTTTAGCTGGCGCCTCAGGTCTTCCCCATTCATCCGAAGGATTTCGACTTCGCCCAGCCTCTGCTTCTCGGCTTCCTGCAGCCTCTTCACCTCTTCCGCTAGCCGGACAACCTCCAGGCGGTGCTCCTCCGACGTCTTCTCTGCCGCTTGGAGGTCGGCCATGACCAGCGCATGGGCAGCATCCTTCCTCTTCAACTAGCCGTTATGCGCAATGAGAGAAATTGAAGCTGCCAGTTGCTTCTCCAAGCCAGCACGGGAGGTGGAGTCACCTCACAAAGCAAAACCATCACCAAGTCAAGCAATCAAGGAAAGAACAAGACACCAAGGCGGAAGGATACGGCAGAGAGGAGAAATCAAACCTTTGGCGGCATCAAGCTCCCGCTTGAGCGTCGCAATCTCATTGGCCGCATCAGAGAGGGCATATTCCACCGAGGAGCGGAGCAGCGAAACGTCGGTCGGCTGCTCCTGTGCTCTCTTCTCCACCAACGCGGTGAGGGGGAAGTGCCCCGACGCATCCAGCCGGGGCGGCACCGGCCCAGAGTATGGAGGGCTGCTCACCAAGGTCGATTGATGCGGCCCGGGAGGTGAAGCTGCCACCACCGCCATCGCCAGGTCCTTGGTCGTCTCGGCCACGGACGAAGAAGGAAGAAGAAAGGCGACGTTTCCAGCCTCTGGTTGCGTCCGGGGAGTCACCTCAAAGGCGTCAACCCTCAGATCATCGCCACCACCGGCAGCTGAAGGACCAAGATCCACTATGAGGGGAGCTGCGTCCGGTGGCACTTGGCCGCCTGACGTAACGCCCGTCTCCGCCCTCGTGACCTCTAGAGGCGGACCAGTCGCCTGCGCTTTGGAAGCTTCATGGACAGGCTCCGAGGCGGGCCCAACCGCCGTGCCGGGCGCTGCTCCGCCAATCGCGAGTGGATCCCTGCACAATGACGAAAGCGTCACGACAAGAAGCATGGATTACGAAGATTCCTCACCTCAACGCGAGGGTTTACCTATCACGCGTGCCCAAGTCCTCCGGTTTTCTCCTCCTCGAGCGCTTCGAGGGTGGAGCCGGCGCATCTCCAGGCGGACGCTTCGCACCTCCAGCGGGCGCTCCCGCGCCCTTCGCGGAAACGGCGGGGTCGTCAACCGGCTTCTTCGGTGAAGTTGGCGCCACCTCAGCCCCAGCTCCGGCCTCCACGGTCTTGCTGGCGTCTACATCCGCCTTCGCCTTCGCCCCAACTTCCCTGGAGGTCACCAGCTGCTCCACGGTCAGACCGGCATTGAAAGCGTCCTTGGCCAAATCCGCCTGCGCCATACATGCATAAAACTCCCTTTCCAAATCATCCTGACTCAAGTCGAAAATGAAGTCACCCCCAGGAGCGCGACCAATCACCTCAGTGCGAGCTCCACCAGCGGGAGCATCCAGCTTCTCCTCCATCCTCGCGGCAACTTCGGCCCTGATGTTGGCCTCAATCACGTCCACATGCGCCTCCACGGCGAGCTTTCTGGCAGGAGTCAAGCCGGCAGTGGTCGGCCGGCTGGACGCCGAAGATAACTTCTTCGCGGGCAGCACCGCCCGCTGCACGAAGGACCTCCTCCGCTTGCGGATGACCTTGCCCGCATCTGAATCGACAACCGCCTTCGACCGCCTCTCCTTTACAATCTGAGGGGAGGGCATCGCCTGAGCCCTCCGGGCGATCGCCTCCAGCACCTTCGTTCTCTGGCTGGACACGGGCGGCTTGAAGGCTAGCACGGAAGAAGAACCCTCAGAGTCCGGATCGGAGCCACTTGAGAGATCGACAGCCACGCGCACGCCGCCGCCGCCGGTTTGCCCGGCGACATCGAGCACGGGACACTTACCGCAAGAAGACAGAGCTGGAGGAGCGTCATCGCGGTCGAGGTCCGAGCCCTCGCAGGCGGCCCGGTCGGAACTGGAGTCGGCCGGAGCAGGGCTCGTCACGGCATGGACGCCATCGTCATCACCAACGGCACCAGCATCGACGTCGGCGCCAGACGTCTCCGTGGTGTCACCACGTCCGTCCGTCCGCTCCCCCGCGTCTGACGCAACAAGGGAGTCGCTGTCCGCCTCACCTTCTGAGGCAGTCTCTTCATCGTCTGCCACTTGCTCGGCAGGAGGCGGACTCTTCACCGGCGACCATCCACTCCTCTGGAAGAGGACCCGTTCAATCCTTCCCGAAGACGGCGTCAAGGTCTTCGGTCTTCTGACGCTCACAAATCTGCAAAGAAGTGCCAGACGAATCAACTCTCCAGTCGGCCAGAAGAAACCCGAGATAAAAAATGACGAAGGAAGCCAACCTCGGGAGCGCGCTCCGCCCGTGAGAACGGCTCGAGTCCAAACCACCACTTCTGCTTGATCTTATCAGTGATCACGGAGGCGGCCCAATGACGCAGCTCGTCCCCATCCAGAGTCTCCGTGCTAACCCGGGTGGGATCTCAGACGCCCGAGTAGAAACACATCTTGTGTTCCCGGGCCTGCAGTGGGAACACCCGCCGGGACATCCAAGCCAGAGTCAGATCCCTGGAAGTCAGTCCGGCTCCGATCAGATCCCGCAGCCGAGCCGTCACGTCCGCCTCCAGAGCTTCATCAACGGGTGTTTTCCGGTTCCAAGACTTTTCGGCCGGTTGTGTGTTCGCGAAGCCGGGAAGCCCAACCCGGTCTTCCAGTGTGAGATTCCGGACATAGAAGTAGGTGCTTTGCCACTTCTTGATGGAATCCGGAAAATGGACCTTGGGGAAGAGGACGTTCTTCGTGTATATGGAGACACTCCCGCAGTCGCGTAGTTTCTTGCCGGTGGTCTGTGCCCGGAGGAAGAAGAACATCCTAAACAGCCCTACGCTGGGCCAGAGGCCCAGGTATGCCTCGCAGAGTGTGATGAAGCAGGAAAGTAGCGTCATGCTGTTAGCTCCCAGATGATGAAGCTGCAAGCCGTAGAAGCCCAGAAATTCCCGGAGGAAAGGACTCGCCGGCAGCGCCAACCCCCTCACCAGATGCGAGGAGAACACCACCGATTCGTTCGCCTCCGGGGCCGGAGAAATCTCTTCATCGTCAGGGATGCGGGTCCCGATCTCCTCCTTCGAGCCAATGAACCCCCCGCTGCGGAGCCTCCTGAGCTCCGCACCAGTGACACTGGAGCCCATCCAGGCGCCTGTGCCCGCCATTGATTTCCGGTTCCCCGTCGGAGGTGGGACGACGCCGGCAGAAATGAAAGCACCGGAAGAATGCGAAGGAGGACGATGCGCTCGAGAAGAAGATGAAGAAGAAGGTGCAAGCAGGAGAGTGAGGAACGGTATCCCGAACCGTTCCCCCCTTCCTCCTCTTTTGAAGCAGGACGCCGCGAAGAAATCGCGTGCCCGCACGCCGCGTGGTGCACGGTTACTGCCGAAATTTCCGCAAAATATCCCACAAACGGACAGTTGCCACAAAAGATCCCCTCGACGAAGCCGAGGCGCTCTGCCTCGAATCCCGGGAGGAGCCTCCAGTCGGACGGAACGTGGGAGCGTGGCTGACGTAAGACACGACCCGAATTCACCAGCAACGCCGCCAAGGTCTTCAGTTCCGGCTAGGAGCACCCGGGCGAGCCATCTTCAAGACCTCCAAACGTGCCGGCTACCCGCAAGCCAGGCTCTTCATCCTCAACAACGCACAACACAAATCGGGGAAGCTCGCGAAGCCTTCCCAGAAAGCAGACAAGACTCCACGAGCTTGGGGGCTAGTGTCGGGGAGATGAACCCCGGATACCCTAAGGATGCACATTTCTTCAAACTCCACAAGCCGGCTGCAACGCACCGGCTTCGTCATACCGGCAGCACTCGTCCGGCTGCATCTATCCGGATACATCCGTCTGGCTGGACTGAAGCCGGATCCACCAACCGACAGTTCCGTACCAAGTGGGCCAGCTCCGCGTAACCGTTGCCGGGCGTTTCCTGTACAACATCATGACAACAAGCTCTAGCCGGACCAGAGAGTAGTTGATGTCATAGGGATAGCCATGTAAATTCCTTGTAACCTAAAACCCTAGCCCGTCGCCTATATAAGGCGGGCTAGAGCCCCCTGCGCGGGGCAAGCTTCACAGGTCCCAGACACACACTCGTCTCAGGACGATCATCATCTTCCACCTCCAGCCGGCTTGAACCCACAGCCGGCTGCCACCTGAAACAGCTCCAGGAGCATATTGTAGCCCGAATTCTGTGATCAAGTAATAAAAATCAGAAGAGCAGGACGTAGGGGTATTACCTCCACAAGAGGGCCCCGAACCTGGGTACATCGCGTGTCTTAGCGTGCTTGTTACCCAATCCCGAGCGAACACCATCGTTGCATTGCCCCACAATCTTCCCCATCACTGATGGGTATGCCGTGCTATCCACCACGACACAGAAGACCACATGAGTCCATGCTGGGCAAGGATGAGGTGGAGTACGTGGTTTGGTTGAAGAACATGAGAGATCCATCGGGAATTGAGTGACACTGCCTATCATTCTATTGTAATAGAAAGAACATGGCTGATAATGTCAAACTTGTGCAGTGCTTTGTGGCAAGCCCGGCTTGCTATTTCTGGTGTACCTGTTATCTATTGAAAAGTTTACTATGATATTGATATGGTTTACGAGACAACTGATTGTGAGTGTGTTTACAATTTATCACCAAGAAGCATGCAGAGCTAGTTCTATGACCTCACATGTCTGATTGTTCAAGCCAAATATGTGATCAGAACGTTGCTATTTATATACGTTTGTATTTACAGTTTATTGATTCAAATGCATCTGCTAACTTAGTTTTCAAGCATGGTCATTACTTGCTGGCATAAGAAGAAATCCAGTGACTGCCTTGGAGATATTATTATTAACTGATTTGTCAAGCACAAAAATGCCAGAGTGAAATGTTAGAAGAGAAGGTGGAGCTGATGGGATTGCCATTAGTCTGGAGATTATCTTTCCTCTGGACACTAATGAATGGAGATGGAGCCAATGAAAATGAAAAGCCATGGGTCGACAATGGAACGACTTTTGGCCTGCGAAAAGAAGCTCTATGACGAGCTCAAGGTAATTTTTGTACCCATCCCATTGCCATTGGTGACTGTTAATCGTACTTGTCAATCTAACACTTGAGTGCATTGCTGAAATTTGTGTGCTTATTGTAGAAAATCCGTTAGCTGAGCAGTCCAAACTGTAGTATGACTATTAGTTATGCTTCATTCATTATTGATGGAACACACTGAAACTATTAAGCTTGGCTCCCCTTGTTAATGATCCAAGGTTTTCAGTCATCAGCAAGTCAATCTTTGCATTTGAGAGATTATTTCTTGACACAATTTGGTTTGTTCACCCGCTGTAGGACTTGACCAATTGGAACACCTAGTGCATCTTTTGGATGCAGAGGCCGGGGATCCGCACCCCTTTATCTAAAAAAACAGGGAAAAGTTTTGGTTTGTGTTTAGGAATGTTACTTGATGTACATGTGCTCCTTGGATGAGCCCATATGAGGACGTTGAGTAGCTGAAGATTGTTGCACTGTGTGGCCGCAACATCATCACGCTACGGGATGCACCACCATGTTTTTCAGCACGCTGCAATTTGATGCAGCTCCCAGCCGTCCAACAAGTGTTCTATCAAATGCTTCAGTGGCAGCTTACCCTATGACGCATGCTGTACTGCTAAATATATGGTAGTTTTGTTTCTATGCCTGATCTGCCTCTTTTTGTACCTCCTTTTAATCTTGGTCTGTAAGTTATTTGAGATAATACAAGTATCTTTCATAAAACTAATCGAAATTGGTATTTGGTTGTTTAGAGGGTTAGAGAGACGAAACAAATAGGATAATAATTTGTATTAGACTATTCTTGTATATGGGTTAGTTTAATCCTGAGTCGGAAGGTTTCTTAATTATCAGTTGAACTATGTCTCTCATGCTATACTTGAAATAAGGGAAGTATAGAAAACAGAGCCTCCTCTGGGGCTTTCAAACCTTGTAAAATTATTTTGTAAAATGAGTAGATATTTCACAAGTCTGAGACAGGAGTGGAAAGCGCACTATGATTATTATTGTCGAAAGAGGGATGATGGATGATGCAATCTCTCCGAAGTCATAAGTTATCGGAACGGCTACATCCATAGTTGGAGAAACACTGGAGCGCGTACACACAAAGGAAGGGAGGGAGAACAATGTGACTTGGAAGTGTGTCCTTCCGATTGGTGAAAAGCATGACATGTATCATACTTTTCTGGGTGGTGTTGACGTTCAAAAAAATGTTGATTGATATATTTATTTGCATATCCTTCACATCACCAGTATTATTAACATGCATTATGTTTACATGTGAGGCTGGACAATAAATTTGAGACCCCGTAGCAACACACGGGCATTTACCTAGTCCTAGTATTCTGAAAAGAGATTCTGCTTGAGTAACAGTTTCCACAATCTAGAGATTTAGTAGAAATACTACTAGTACTTGAGAACATGTTTAGGTAGACATGGAAATGGGTTACAACGTGGAGTTGCAAGTTTATTGGAGAGCACATCTATATACTCCGTATTAGAAATGGTTCGAATTGAGAATCCTTTGTTTTCTTGAGACCTCAATATGGTAAGGACATATGCCAGTTGGCAGTTATTAGAGCCCTCTGTACTGAAACGAAGCATTGTTTAGAAAATCAAGTTAACGCGCTTTTGGTTCTCAGCTGTCAAGCAAGTACTCTAGTGAAGAAACAGTTCGTCGTGCACACAGCAGCTAGGTTGGATTGTCAAATGACCAAAAACGTGCGTATCATAGTGCAGGGCGTGAGGCGCATGCAAGAGCAAAAATGTTGTGCTAGAGACAAGCGGCTGATTGTTTTTTTTTTTAGGTACAGAGATTACTTTGAACAATCTATTACCGCATCTGGAACGACCATACATTAGCCCAGGTGTCCATCTCTGAACAGGCTCTCCAAGAATGTCCTAATGTATTTAGCCTTTCCATGGCGATAAATGTTGCTGAATTTAGTGGCTGAGAACTCTTGTTACCTTGATGCGGTGATGATGTTCATATTCAGAGTGGGGTGTGAGTCCGTTGGCAGGCACACCCCCTTCCAGAGTGGAGCGTTACGTAACACATCTTCGTTGCTATTCCTACGCAGACGAGACTTGAGGCATGAATTCCGAAATTGGCATACCTTCTTTTTAGAGATGGATTGGCATGCTGTTTTTCCTTTTCTTTTTGACCTGAATTAGCATGCTGTAGGTGAAGTACGGAGTACAACAAATTAGCAACTCCCAAAGTGGTTATCATTTTCAACGGTAGGCGCCAAAGTGGAGTCCTGCTCTCCTCGGTCAGCACCATTTTTTTTCTCTCACACGGTGAAGTACAGCCGTCGATTTATTAAAGTAAAAAAATACGTTTTGTTTTGTGCGATAGTGACCGCATCACGTTGTGCTTTGTTTTTCGTTTCGCGTTACAACTGGGTCACGACTGTTTCCCTTCTTCTACGCTTCTAAGTAGTATTATATTCAACCCTTTGAAAAATTGTGAGGCAGACTCCATCGGTCGATCAAGCAGCCATCGCCTCTGCCCTTTCGCGGGGTGATGATGTGCATGTATCTACTAATCTATCCACAGGACAGATTTGACTATCACAAATAACTATCTTTTTCTGAAAAAAAAAGGACAGAAAAAAATGCTGCAAGTCGTTTTTGGAAAATGAGGGCACGAGTAATTAATCCTAGCCGCTGCGATCGGCATCCTGAATTGACTCGGGCGAGCCGCGTCCCCCGTGCCGTTCAGTTACCGGGCGCGGCGGGAAGGCGCGACGCCTACGGGGCGTCCACGTGGCAGGTCGCCGCGTCCACACCCAGACGGTCGCAATCGACGCCGTCGGGTCTCTCCCTCTCCTATAAATGATGATGGAGCAGATCTCAGCGCAGCCGTAGGATTCAGGGTTTTGGTTTTCTCTCTTTCTCTCTGGTCCGTCAAGAGCAGAGCAGCTGAAGCAGGGGAATAGCCAGAGATGGAGGGCGGCAGGACGCCGTCGTGCCTCGGCCGCGCGGCGGTGCCGGTGAAGCGGGTGTGGCTCGGCCTCAGCGCGCGCCTCGGCCTCCGGCGAACCACCGGTGAGTTCTTTTTCATCTCTCCTTTGCGATCGATCGATCGAACCGCGAACATTTTTTTTCTGAGGCGGACGGACGGACGGATGCATGCAGGGCTGGGCGAGCTGCACAAGGAGGTGCGGACGTGCGAGTACCGGGACGTGCACGTCATGTGGGAGATGCTCGGCGGCATGGACGACGGAGGCGCGGCCGCCGCCGGCGGGAAGAAGAAGAAGAAGAAGAAGGATAAGAACAAGAGGACTGCGGCGGCGTGGAGCCGGCTCGTCTCCTACTGCTGCGTCTGCGCACGCTGAAGCCAGCAGCTGCCGCGCCTGACGTCCTGACGGATTCTGGCTCTCCTCGTTCGGCTCTTAGATTGATGTTTGCGGCAATTGGACACCACTAGTACCTGAGAGTTAGAGCGTAGTGTGTTCGGGGCTGTAAATTTCATTCGTCGTGTACATGACCATACATATCAGCAGGCACAGTTTTGGTTGCTTATTATCTCGGCTTGATCATCCCATCGATTGGAACCAACTGTATTTCCCCCTCTGCTTCCGTATCCTGACCAGGGATTAGAAAGATTTGGCGTGTGACCAAGCCACGAAAATAAATAATACTGTATTAGCATATACCAGCTGTAGATAGATAGATGGTGACTCTGTTACCAGTTAATTGGTCTTCCAGTCTTGCTAATGTGATCGTGGTGTCAGAATAAATAGCACATGGAAGATGCGAAAGAACATACGAAACAGCACTTGGTAACAGACAATATTGTAGTAAATTACTGCTTGGATAACGTGATCCGCTGGTTGTTTATATATATGATACTGACGACGACGGTAACCGGTCAATTCCAGCTGATGCTATAGATAGCAATGAAAAAAATAGCGCGCTACAGAAATATAGCGCCGGCCTAAAAATATGCTATTAGCGTGCTATATCGCGTTATAGCGTGCTATTTTCGTTATAGCGTACATGATTTTTATAGCGAGACAATTCCCAAAACGCTATATCGTGCTAATAGCGGCGATATAGCGCGCTATTTTTTTCATTGATAGATAGACTACGAAATTGCAGACTGATCTGTAGTACGTAAGAGACAATACTCTACAGTAGTAAAATTACTGTTTGGATAATGTGATCCGCTCGTTGTTATATGATATTGACGACGACAGTAACCGGTCAATTCCAGGTCATGCTATAGACTACGAAATTGCAAACTGAACGACCTGCAAATTCCAGTAGTTGGGACATAAGAAGAATTTCACAGGAACTCTGAAGATCTTCATAGGATGCGGTCGGATATCCACAAGTACCAAGGAAATAAATATCTCGCGCGAGGTTCTTAACGGAGGGCGGCGTTTGTGATTGGTGTCAAAATCATCAGAAGATTGGAGAACTCTGCAGTTGCTTAAGTTGATGTGATCATCACAAACTGAACTGACCTGCAAATAACTGGTCAATAGGATATAAACGTGGTACCGCAAATTAGAAGATTGATTTATTTTGAAAAAAGTCGCCCGAGGAAAAAATGTAAACCATACAGTATTTGGGACATGAGAAGAATTTCACAGGAACTCTGAAGATCTTCATGCGAATCGGTCGGATATCCACAAGTACCACGGAAATAAATATCCCTCGTGGTTCTCAACGGGCGGCGGCATTTGTGATTGGTGTCAAAATCGACCAGAAGCTTGGAGAACTCTGCTGTTGCTCAAGTTGATGTGATGATCACGGGGATGATCACGGGGCAGGAGAGACTCCCTGTGCCGTAGGGAGCGAGGCAACAGGTGGCTCAGCTTGTGACTGCTGGGGCGGCACCATGACTGAGACCTATACGGATTATGACTGAGACCTATACGGATTACGACCACCTTCTGCGACCATGTTCAGCGTGTATTACATTACCAGTAGCCTTGCAGGTGCACGCACGTCTCAACTAAAATTTGTGAACACATCATTCTTTCTATATTCTGAAGTAGTAATACTAATATAGTATGATGAATTATCGTCGAGTTTACAAAAAAATAGTCTGCGAGCAACATCCAGCTAGGGATGTAAATGGACACATTAATGACGCCACATAATCCCGTATAAATGTTCATTTCATAAGAAACAAAAAAACATTTTAAACTGTTTGCCAAAATAAGTAAGATTATGTGGCGCCATTTATGTGACAATTTACATCGGAAAGTGTTCTTTGCTCCCGAGCTCCAGTGCTCCCTCCACTTAAAAATATTTGAAAATTATATTTATGAGTTTCAAAAAATTCTGAAAATAATTACGGATGTAGTCAATGGTGTATCCCATAAATATGTAAAATTTCAATTTAAAACACCTTATATTATGGGCTACACAAAAATAACAAAATTAGACAAAACTTAGAGATTTAATAATATGCATATTTAGATCCACACCTTGTCATTTTTGTGTAGTTTCAAAATACAAAGTATTTGAAGTTGATACTTTGCACGTTTGTGGGATATATTATTGGCTACACCCAGAATTTTTTTCAGAATTTTTCAGAATTTTTTGAAACTCATAAATATGATTTTCGAATTTTTTAAATTGGAGGGAGCACTGGAGCTCCGGAGCCAAAAATCTATACTCCAATTTACATCCTTACATCCAACAAGATCACTCATAATGTTTAATACCTTGAAACTCATATAAAAGAACGCGTTAAAAAGTGTCGTTTAAAGTGGTACATGAAGTAGCATTATAATGTCTTAATTGTAGAACGTTGTCATAAAGTAGCATTATATTTGCCGTAGTCATAGATCATTGTCGTGTATCTATAACAGAACAAAGAGTGACATAAGCCATATTCTTTTCGAGAAAATTCCAATAGTTCCTCCCCTTGGCCTCTAAAGAATGCCAACCATTTAAGTACAGGTCCTCTCACCCCAAGCAAGTAGGGAAACTACATATATCAGCACCAGTCACCACTGCTAAACCTGGTGGTGAGGCATAAACAATTTCTTATCTCTTCAACGGCATAATCATGTACATAATATTTTGTTCCTACCACTATTAGCTCGACTGAATCCACCAAGAGCGAAAAAGCCTATCCATGAAAGGAACGACCTGATCAAGATTGGCCAAGCTGAAGTATCACTACAGACGATATTGATTACTGCACATTTGACGAATAGGTGTTGAGTGTTTTCCTCCACGGAATTGCAGAAGATGTACTTGTAATGATTCAGTAGTAGACAATACATCTTGGATACTTTCACCAAGCATTAACTTTAACTAAGTGATATAGAAATTAGCCTTCAGGAGATATAACAAAAATTATTATCATGTATAACTTCCAAAAATTATACAGAAAAACCTCAACCACAGTTATATGAGATTTTACAAACATTTCTCAAGATGCAAAGCATAAAGGCATATAATATGAAAACTATTTGAGTTAATAACAAATCTATTAAAATTTCGAAGATCAAACTTCTGAATTGCATTGGACAGCACAACTGATGTTTAACACCTTCACCAAATACCAAACCGTACAAGAATGGCATATCATCTTGGTTTAGCACCTGGATGGTTCACCCAGGTTGAAGAAGTGCCTGCCAATACCTGGCTCTTTATGTGTGACGAACACCACAAACCGAATAAAGTTAATACCAAAGTGAATTTGCACGGTGCTGGGAAAATCGGAACACTTGGCAACTTGAAATTATTAGAAAGCAAAGTCACTTGCCATTGGAAGCAGGAAGGACTCTCGGAGAGTTCCAACCAATGGTACTCTGAGCATCTGAGTGACACCGGCTGGACACTGGTGCGAGTGCCCACGCAGCACCGATGTCGCAACAGCAACGGCTGGACACCGGCTGGACACTGATGGCAAGATCTATGACAGCCGCGGCGTAACGGCGAGCATGCGGCTTGGGTACTACGGCGGGAATCCGGTGGCAAGGCCGAGCTTCTGGACCTTGAGGAAGTACTTCTGAGCGTGGATGTGTATCTGGAAATCTGCACACAACACAATAAGATATAGATAGATAGAAGACTGGTTACAGAAATGATTGAGAGAGTTCCAGGTTTAAACTACGGTACATGTTATAAGAATTCATGTTTCAAGTTGTTTCAATAAGAAATTACTCTCGTTTAAGCATTTTAACAAACAGGAGGCAGGCATGCTGACTAATCTACTACTATGTGAACTTGAAACTTTACCAGTCGATGATTAACTGAACCATCTAATTATATGAACCGGTTACCCTGCTGGATGCAAGTGCACAACGCATGCGTTCCAATCATCTCGAAGAACACACAAGGTACATCACATGTCATCGATCTGATTGGGGGTGGAGAAAAACAAAGTGCAAAGAAACAAGGGAGAACACCGTACAACCAAGCCGCTGGACATGTTAAACCAGTCGACGTCGCGCGACATTCAAGCGCCACCGGCGCGCTAGGTCATGTAGCCGGCCTACCGCTCCCGAATTCCTTCCTGCTGCCACCTCATGAGAGATAGGAGGGTGCTAGCGGCGCGATAGGCGTGATCTGATGATGTTGCACGCTGCTTGGTGCCCGCTCGCTGCCCGCCGCTCGGCTCGCTCGACGCTGGGCAACCTCCTGCATGGAGGACCGGCGGAGGCGGCGACGTCGTCCCCGTCGCGAGGAGGACTGGTGGGGGATGGCAGCGTGTCCCCACTATAAGGGAATGACGGCGCCGGCGAGTTGTGCGTCCGCGGCACATGACAAACTGGAGCCGCCGAGTATTGCGGAGCAGCAAGATCGTGGGGAGGGAGGTGGTGGACTCGATGCAGTGGATGGTGCGGGGACAATTGATGATAACCCCCCTTGTTCGCAAATCCTTGCTCGCAGTCCCCTTTAGTGAGTCACTGACATGTGGGGTTTAAGTGACCTGGGGGTTATCATCAAATCTCCCTGAAAACAGGCCGAGGGAACGGGACGTAGGCCTTTCGTGCGGGTGTGCGGCAGAGTTTCGTCCGCTCATGTACAAATTGCTAAACCCACACAGGTGAGGTCTAATTTTTGTATGGACGGTTAGATCTAATTAGCTGGGCCTGATCGTGAGGTGGTATTTCGTCTTGGTTGTTCCGTGTACGTGTTTCTGGGTGGGTTTAGAGAAGAATATGTTTGCTCTTTTAATAGTAGTGTAGATACATGTGAGTTTCAGAGCAATGTATGCTACTCTCCTACGACCCCTTCCGGCTGAGACACGAATCCGAGCCTATCCGAGTCACAGAATGAAGTACTCTTCAGAAGGCGCCATCCAAGTCTCCTTTGATACTTCGAAGTTAGGGGGGTGTGAGCTGGGGCCATGGCCCTCCCCATGTCAGATTTTTTGCTGAAAGATCCCCTATGAAATATGTAGATTGCTCCCTAAATTTTATAGAAGTTGTCTATTTAGCCCCCTCCAAGTAACCTAATGTTTAATTGGCCCCCTCCAAATTATTTTCCTGCTCTGTCCCTAAACTTAACATCACACATTCCAATATAAATTTGCTTATGTGGCAAGTAGTTAATAAGAAAAGAGGCGATTGTGGTAACATAATATGTTCGTGTAACGTCACAGATATCAAGACAAAATGAGTCTATAGCCTAATAAATGTAGGTTTACATGACACAAATTTTATGTTACTACCCGCTGTAGGGATAGTAACATTGACTAGCAACATATATATGTACTGGTCTAAGTTACTCCCCACTATGACTAGCCTAACCACCTTCATTTGTTATATGATTTGTAGAGAAGATAGCCTTTGATAAAGGGAACCCCAACCAAGAAGAGACAGTCAAGCACATATCGTGGAACTAGAACATTTCTTTGATTGATAGGTTAGATAGGAAGCATGCAAGCAAACCAAGTTCTAGGTTTGGAAGTTAGAATGTCCTGTTACTACCTTTGGGTAGGACATCAGGCTAAGGTCTTATGATGAGCCACACGTATATGAGGTCTATTGCAGCCCTAAAGCTATGTACCCTATCCTACCACTAAATCTCCTATGCCTGAACATAAACAGAGAACTGTGAGTGTAGCTTAGGAACGAACCCAGGGTTGCTCTCGTAAAAAGACTGTACTAAAGAAAGCTAGAAAGCTCAATTCCAAGCGAGCAACCTCTGGTTCACGCGTCGGCACCGAAAAAAACGTGGCAAATAGAGAACATGGACTCGGTTGAAAAAACGTGGCACCGAAATGAATAGCCCACTTGTTTCGGGTAAGAAAGAATGGGACTGATCGACTCGAGTTACCGAGCGACCTCCACTCTTCGACTCGAGCTTTCGCTCCTGCTTTTCTCTTGTTTTTATTTATTAGCTTTTTAGGGAAAGAAGAGGGTCTGAAATACAACTATGTCTACGAGTGCCGCTAATGAACCTTCGGTTCTTCCAAGAACAAGGAGACATGAACTAAATAACTCGTACAGACTACAAATAGTGAACGGGAAGAAGGAACTAGCGAGGCTTTCGTTGGTCAAACAATATGCCGAGAGTGAAGATCATGACTTAGCAGAACGTCAATCGGCCAAGAGAAGGGGAACTCTGAAATATATACTGCAGACAACATGTCTGACAAGAATATCCAAATAACGGTCCGGGATGCTTTTTGGAGAGAAAAAAAAATGATCATTGCAGTTTTCATCATGGAACCAAAAGTTGTCTTGCTACAGTAGGTGATGGGCATGCTTAAGGTTTTGCTTGGTTTGCAGACAAAAATACAATACCAAAATTTGCCATAAATTGGGAACTTTACGAAAGATTGACAGGGCATTACGTTTGGGCTTGCCCAAACATTGGCAAGCCAAATTTTGGCATCAAACCAAGCATGCATGATTTCCATTTAGTTCAAACAGATGACTGCTTTCTACCCAAGAGAAACATAAAACATTCATCTTCTTGAGTGACCAACATATATATATCATTTCACTACAAAACTGATGTGAACCATTAAACATGAGCAAGGTTTATGCGGAGCAAAGAAGGACCTAGTATAACTGTATAAGATTATATACACTCTACATTATATTCACAATAGTAGAGTTGGCAGTTATCATAATCATTTGTATTTCTAGGAGATCAAGCACTAGAATGTTCAGCTATCATTTGACTGTTTCGCATATTTCCGCTCCTAGTTAGGGAACATGTCAATTTATTTTCTGTATTCACAAAAGGTACGGAATTCTCCTGTGTGCTTCTCAAAATATAGGAAAGGGATAAGTTTTCAAGACAGAGATATGCAGTTTTCCTCTGGATTTGGGCTCTACTGCCCCAGTTAGTTTACCACATCTGCACCATCAGGATAGTAATTTTCATAGCTGTAACATATTCCGTGGCATGGATCTCTTATGTAATTACGCATGGGACTTTTCATACATCAGTTATGATACATCACTAGACCCCAAATTTATCTTGTGTATTCCTGATGAGCCCAAGCACAATGGCTGTGTAAAAATATCAACACCTGAAAACTTAAGTGTTGTATTCAGATATAGCAAATCAATAAAGAATGGATATCTATCACCATTGGGGTTCTGAAACATTACGGCACATAAAAAAAGGAGTTACCTATCACAGACATATATGTGTTTTATAATGGGATAAGAATTTGCCAATAGTCTTTGAGAAAGAAGCATATGCCAGAATTGCTGTGCTTGAGAAAAGATGTGTGAGTTATGGTTATAACACTGATAAAATGATGTCGCTTTATTCAGTACAGCCAATCAACGGATAACTATATCAGAACTGTTTACTGCATTAGATAAGGCTAGAACATTGGAGAATGACAGAAAGCTTACAAGTTTCTGACTGCTCGCGCAGCACCATGACTGATTACCTAATACGACCACCATCAGTGATACTGCTCAGCGTGTATGACATGGGAGATTCAGAGCAATGTATGCTACTAGCAAAGACTTGGGATAAATGCAAAGTGCCTCGATTGGCAAAATTTTGTGCACATGAAATATAACGGAATATTCATGCTGAGGTGCTACAGAAATCTGAAATATACTGCAGACAACATGCCTGACAAGAATATCCAAATAACCGTCTGCGATGGTTTTTGGAGAAAAAAAATGATTATTGCAGTTTAATCATGGAACAAAAAGTTTCCTGGCTACAGTAGGTGATGCGCATGCTTGAGGTTTTGCTTAGTTTGCAGAAATAAATACAATTCCAAAACTTGCCAGAAATTGGGAACTTTCCGAGAGATTGACACGGCAATACGTTTGGGCTTGCCCAAACATTGCCAACCCAAATTTTGGCATCAAAACAAGCATGCATGATTTCTATTTTTTTAAACAGAAGACTGATTTTTACCAAAGAGAAAACATACAACATTCATCTTCTTGACCAACATACATAGCATTTCACTACAAATCTGACGCGAATCATTAAGCAGGAGCAAGGTTTATGCGGAGCAAGGAAGGCCCTAGTATAACTGTATAAGATTATATACACTCTACATTATATTCATAATAGCAAAGTTGGTAGTTATCGTAATCATTTGTATTTCTAGGAGATCAAGCACTAGAATGTTCAGCTATCATTTGATTGTTTCACATATTTTCGCTCCTAGTCAGGGAACATGTCAATTCATTTCATGTATTCACCAAAAGTATGAAATTCTCCTGCGCGCTCCTCAAAATATAGGAAAGGGCAAAGTTTTCAAGACAGAGATATGCAGTTTTCCTTTGGATTTCGGCTCTACTGCCCCAGTTAGTTTACCACATCTGCACCATCAGGATAGTAATTTTCATAGCTGTAACACATGTGGTGGCATGGATCTCTGATGTAATTATGCATGGGACTTTTCGTACATCAGTTATGGTACATCACTAGACCCCAAATCTATGTTGTGTATTCCTGATGAACCCAAGCGCCATGGCTGTGTAAAGAAATCAACACCTGAAAACTTAAGTGTTGTGTTCGGATATAGCAACTGAATAAAGAATGGATATCTATCACCATTGGGGTTCTGAAACATTACGGCACATAAAATCAGGAGTTACCTATCGTAAACAGATATGTGTTTTATGGTGGGGTAAGAATTTGCCAATAGTGGTTGGAAATGAAGCATATGCCAGAATTGCTGGCCTTGAGAAAAGATGTGTGAGTTATGGTTATAATACTGATAAAATGATGTTGGTTTAAACAGTACAGCCAATCAATGTATAACTAATATCAGAACGGTTAACTGCATTTGACAAGGCTAGAACATTGCAAAATGACAGAAAGCTTACAAGTTGTACATCAGCTGTAGCGTTGCCGCCATACTAGAACATTGCAGAATGACAGAAAGCTTACAAGTTGTACATCAGCTGTAGCGTTGCCGCCATACTAGAACATTGCAGAATGACAGAAAGCTTACAAGTTTTACATCAGTTGTAGCGTTGCCACCATACAATGGTAGCACATCACATACCCTGACCTCATTAGTCATTATGCAGAACACCTGGAGACAAACTTTCAGAAATTTCCTCTTGATCATGTCTTTGTATCGACGCTGGGAAGATGGGTGGCCAGACCATCATGAAAGGATAGATCTGAAACAGCTGATCATTCTTATATTCCATCTCATACACCTTCTTTACTGTCCTGCTCCCAATATGCATGCAAAAGATCTCAGCATCCACCCCTAAGAACACAAATTCAGCATTGTCCCCCGACCCAGCCAGACTCATAGATGAAGCTCCTGATTCCCAACCAGACTTAACATGATGACCAAACGCCTGACGTAAACAAATGATATCAACTAGAACCCAAGTGCCAGTGCTGTTGCCATCTGTGGAGTGGAGCCATACGTGGATCTTAAACCTCAACAGATTGATGAGATAAACCCCAGAATTGACTGCCTGATGAGATATCTTGAGGCTAAGCTGGAGGGTCTCGGGGCGCTCATGTTGCACGTCATCTGGAAGCTCAATGAAGAATAAGCTTGTGGACGCCAATTCCAGCCCAAGTATGTACCCTGTTGTGCCCAACATATACAGCTTGCCGTTGCCGTCGTTGAGCAAACTACGGTTCATGGTGGATACTTTCCATTGTGCCGGGAGAATTATGGACCCCGATGTTCGGAGATCATGGCAGACTCCATCTCGAAAGAATCGTACCTTGGCGAAGACCTCCCGCTGGCTGCACACAAAGTTCACAGACAGACCGTCGTTGCCGTCATTCGGGAGCAGCATATGCGCGCAATAGCGTTCCTCGTCCGTGAAGGAGATAGGGCAGGTCGCGACCACGGCTCCGTCTCTCGCCAGGTTCAGCGGGCTGCGGACCTGGTACATAGACTTCTGATAGCCTGTGTGGCGGAGAAGGAGACGGCCATTCCGGCAGTGCTCGATTGATGTATTCCAGTAGCACTCCGTCGTCAGATCGAAGCTGGCGGGGCGGCGGACGAGAGCGGCGAGCTCCGGTGGCAGACCAGGGAGAGGCACGAACCGCTGGAGCCCCCTGCAGGCGCTCTCGGCGTAGAAGCCGAGGAGGCGGGGCGGGTGGTGCTTCTGGAAGCGGCTGAGGAAGGCGGGATCGGAGGCGTGGGTAAGCCAGCGCTTGCAGACGAGGGCGGCGCGGACGAGCCAGGTGGGGAAGTCGAGGCGGAGGAGGATCTCCCGGAGGAGGTCGCTGTCGTCGAGCACCTTGGATACGGCGGCCGCGGCCGCCGGCGATGGTGGTGAGGGCCGCGGCCTCTTCGATTCTCTCATGATTCGACTTCGATGCGGATTTAGGAGCGTCTTGGCAGCTAACAGAGGGATCCCAGGTTGAGAGGGGCGACGAGATCTAGAGGAATTTGGTTTGGGGCAGAAAGAAGAGGAGAGTGAAGACGACAGGGGGTGAGAAGGAGAAAGGTGAAATGGGAATTTTCATCTAATAAAGCCATTTCGATTTGAAAAATAGTTGCTCCTTTCAAATCTTTAATGTATCCCCTATTAAAGTAGTCTATATTTTTCTGTATATTTTCTTTCTCGTACTCAAGTCTTGTGCACTATATATATTTGTCCTTGGTCTATTGTCTCTGTAATATGGTACCAGAGATAGAATTTTCTTTCCTAGGTTATTATTTCGCACACCGCTAATATTGCTAAGATAATATTGCAATAGGTGGTGATGGTACGTCGTGGTCGTTTTACTTTTTTGCCCTCCCACGAATTTATGTATTACCATAGTGTCCTCGTACCGTTTCGTTTTGTTTTTTCTCCTCTTAAGTCTTAACAAACGACATCGCTCTTCCCCGGCATAGCCTCGATCCCCGGCCACCGCCCACCGGACCGAGCCGCCGCGCACCCCTTCCCACTGGTGGAACGGAACCGAAATTGACAAGAACCCCTGTCCCTTCCCTGGTGCCCTCTCACGGCGAATCGGCCGTCCCTGCTGCCTCCGGATTTGGCCGCTCGAGCTACCGCCCCTGTCCTCCCGATCTCATGTCGTCGACGCCATGCTCCAGAGAAGAGGAAACCTCCCGAGGCTATGACCATGTACCCTGCCTGCACCGGCTCTGCTATTGCTGATTAGGAGGTTAGGATTTAGAGGGATGTCGACGCTTCATCCCGGAAAGGATCCACGCTACGACACTGTTGGCTTGTTCGACTTCCCCGTCGTCCCCCACTCTGGCCTCACTCACCCCTATCGCCGGCGGCCACGATAGACGGAGGTGAGCCGTAGGGAGGCCCAGATATCCGTGGCGGCCAGGACGGAGGTGTCGGGGAGAGGCCCCAACCTCAGATCCGAGCTGTGGAGTGTCTCCATCTGCTGCTTCCATTGCTGCTAGCGTCGTCACGTGTGGAGCAGCTTGGCCCCTGCTGCTCTGATACGATCCCCCGACAAGTTCATGCGAGGAGTGGCTGCTGGCTGCGGCTTGTGTTGTGCAATAGGCAATAGTGGTGATGTCCATCATGGCAGGGCTGCAAGACATGGTTCTGATACGCTCAAACCTGAAGCTAGGTCTGGTACTGTGGCGTATTCCTGCACATGGGACATGGCTTTTCCCTGCTCAAACCTGAAGCAATTGAGATCTTAGCCGCCGTGGGTTTCTTTGCTCAACTGTCGGTACGCAAGTAAAGCTCCCTGCTTTTCTTGCTCTTAACCTGGGTTACCTCTCTATTTCTCATACTCATCTGTTATTATTTTCTCACTGATTATTAAGTTTTTTTTACCTTGCAACAAGTATTAGATGCATACTAATATCTGTGATCTATAGCCCCAGCAAGTATTAGATCGATACTTCAGCTTGTTACCTTGTAGTTAAAATTTGTTTTATTTTATTTAATGCTAACCAAGTGAACATTCCTTTTCTCTTCGTATTCTAATAGACTTGAATAGTATATTCCAAAATCATGTGCTTTTCGCGTTTGTAGCTTTTCATCCTGTACTGGTATGGACTCCTAAGTCATATTTGGAGTGTTGTTTGGCTATGAGACCTGGGGGGATAAAATTTGCATATTAAAGTTGTGGTGCAATGACTTTCTTTTGTTAATTTTATCATTCAGATTGCATCTTCATTTTGATTTTGCTGATTTGATGACTGACTTGTGGTGTACTTAGGTTCCTCATATAATCCTTATGCCTAACAACTTTTAGAAAGATGATGACAACACTATGCTTGTGCAGGCCGATGGATGTGGGCAATTGAATTTCGGAGATGCTTCAACTTGTGACACATATAAATGAAAGGGTGAGCAATGTGAGGTTGTTAAAAGCCTCATTAACATGTATGGTGCCATGTACACCTCCATGCTTCGACAGATGGAAAAAAGAATCCCAAGATACTTCAGGTTAGGTTACAATTCATCAATCAAATTGAGAAACTTACAATTACGGCCACAGTTTTTAAATTATAAAAAACTTAGAGTTTTTTGGTGATATATTCATTGTTTGTTTTACGTTTCCAATGTAAGCAAGTCTAAATGCTATGCATACGGATGAAATACATATATGGAGAGTATCCTTAATTATGCTAACCAAATTAATTGTCATATTATATTTTTGTTGTGTCAATTTGGCATATATAGCTTTCTCCTTCAGATTTTTTGTCACATCTACATTATGGAAAGAACCAACAGATCGTGTTTAATATTTATTAGTCTCATTGAGTTTGTTTGTAGATTCAAATTTGTTAAAAGGATGATGGTCCCATGTGAGACAAACACGGTTGTTAATTTCGTCATCTTTGTAATGGAATCATCGGTATGAAAAATAATGCCATATACATTATTATTGTAGCACATGTAATATAAGGAAAAAATTGTCGCCCGTTGCAACGCACGGGCATTGTGCTAGTATTGCTAAGATCCCATCTTATGCGCCAATGTTTGCTCATCTGCTTTATTTGTTCCAATCTTGGGCACCTCCGTTTGCTCTTCCGGCCGACGCTACTTTTTCAATCACGTGTGTCGTCGCTCTCTGATTGCCAACTTCAATAGTCTTCGTTGCCGCCACCACCTTCCATGTGATGTTGTACGACGCCCCTCGTATTCGGGTCTTCCCATTTGTTGTCTTTTAACTGTCTGATGTTGACGACGTCCGCCTCTTCTCGCCACATGTCGTCCATCCCTTGGTCGCATTGTCGTCATCTCCTGGTCGTCGCCCATCTTTTATATGGGCCGCCAGTTCTCATCTGGTCTCCGCCGTCGATTGCATGCGCATGTTCTGTACGTCCTCCACCATTGGCTTCTGCTTCCATCGCCAAACGGGGCGGCCGTCTCATGCAGCTTCCACCATATGTTGCTCCTCATGCCGGTCTGATGTTGACGTCTCCCGTCGGCCCACCGTTATCGTCTCTCGTTGGTCCCGTTGTTTTTGCGTTGAGAGTTTGTGACTCTTTGCTGGCTTGCTTATTGGCTTGCCTATCTGTATTTACGGTTCCAAGCCCCGTACGATGTTTTTGCCACGTATGCATCTCCCTCATTGTCACTAGTAGAAAACCCCCATTTAGACCCGGTTCGTTTGAGCCATTAGTCCCGGTTCCCGAACCAGGACTAGCAAATCGGGATTAATGCTAGTCCCGGTTCGGCCACAAACCGGGACTAATGGGTACCACGTGGCATGTTCTGCAGTGAGGGGGAGGAGGTTTAGTCCCGGTTCGTAATACGAACCGGGACTGATGTTTCTCTTTTTTGTCAGATATTTCACAGTTTTCAGAAATTCCAGAAAATGTTTAAATTTGTAAAATAAATAATTTTTATTCCGTAATTCAGAAAAATATGAATAAAATATCAAAATATTCAGAAAAATAAGAACTATTTGATTATATCAAATGCATGCAATGAAGAATCACTATTACACACCATCGTCACGAATATATTACACACATCTCATTCGTCGTGCTTGGTCAAACATATTACAAATGGTACATGTACACACGAGTTTCATGCATATATACATCTCTTTTACACTCATCCTTTCAATTCAACCTTCCGATAATATTCTCCATTCGGATCTAGGACCTCTGCATCTAAGAATCCCGCAATTTACTCTTGAATTGCTCGTGCGTGATCTTGTGGTAGAAGATCGTCCCGTAACCATTCGATCTAATTTAAAGAAGGGGTCAATATATATGAATGAAACTAAACACAACTGATGGCAATAAACTAAAATTGTGAATATTGTTTACGCACTTCAAGTTGTTCTAAGTATCGGCCGCCCGTCGAATGGGTCGTCTGGCGAATGAACTCGCAAACGTAATATCCACATAAATTATTTCCATTTTCCTGCCTCAAGCACTTTACGAGAACAGGGTTCAATCAAAATAATAATCAAGCATGATAATGATATTGAAACTAGAATCAAAGAGATGCGCGGATCTAGCTAGTACTACTTACATTTATTGGTTTAAATGTAAGCTCCGGCGCCCAAATACCCCTAGCCTTGGCGGTGAATAGTTTCCAAGCCCTGTCCGGCAAAGAAAATGAATAAAGGAGTTATATATTAATAAGTTGCTATCAGTAAATGAACGGAAAGTTGCCGATATAGTGCTATAATGATTGAAATTACCTCTGGAGGCATTCCTGCATGTCCGCCAACTTCTCAAGGGGTTTACGTCTCTAGTCCATGACTTGTACTACTCCTTTGTCAGGTTTAATGATTAGCAGAGTAAAGTGAAAGCTGCGTATGCATAAGTCATCAATTATATACTTAACATCGAGAAAGCGAAATATAATGTGTACAAGACAGTAACACTCACTTGAAGTTGTAAGGAAATAGTATTTCTCTTTTGATTTCGGAAAACCTTAACGACTTTACCAAGTTATTCTCTGTGTCACTGCAAAAATCGTTGAGACTGTTTTCATGAATGAAATTTGGGTCAATGAACCCAATGTCATAGATTTATCCTTTTTTGTATTGGAGAATCTTCATTCTGCATAATTAATATAGTGATGAGTAAGATTATACATGCAATGAACGAGATGAGCTAGCTAGAGACTTAATTACAGAAATAATACTTACAGACAATAGGCACTGATGATAGCTTTGTCAAGGGTGTCTTGTTGTTATAACTGAAATAATTCACAAAATTTAATCATTACCATGCCATCTCCATGTCCGTAATGCTCGTTTGTATATCCCACGTGGATCCAGTTTGCCCCTTCCTTTGAGGCTCGCATGTACCACTTACGCAATCTTCGCATTTTTGTTGGTAGACCGTTTACTAACTCAGGTTTGACGAGAGGATACCCGTGCTGGTATTTGTATGCTACTTGCTGGAACTCTTGTAATTGGTCTAAGTACTGAGGAATAGACATGCCCTGAGCAGAGGCTGCTTCTCCGTACATTGCAACAAACTCAGGATCAATGTCGACCGCACCTCTGCTTGACCCCACCTCGGTATTTGAAAACACTTTGAGTGGGGGGCACGATTGGTTTTTCTGTTCTCCGAGCTGGGGAACTGATTTCCGGCTTGCACTACTACTCTTCGACCGCTGCTTATTTGCCTCAGCCGACTTGCGAATAGAGCGGTCATAGTCTGGTGTCAGCCTTGGCGGGGGTTGTTCAAGGGTCTTCAGCATTTTGAAGACGGCGGCTTTTTCTTCTAGGGTGACGGAGAACTCTGGCGCTTTCGACTTCTTCAAGTTAGCAAACCACTCTTTTGTTTGGGCATTTGTGATCGCCTCATTTTCCTCCTTCGTACACTCGTAAGGTCTCTTGGAAAGATTTTTATGAGGTACTTTTGGGAGGTGATAGGGACATGGCTAGCCCAGATATGATCAAAGATATTGCAGGCATACATACGTTCCAGTTTCTGAAGATTTATATGAGTCAAGAAACAAGATACGGAAAGACTGCCCGAAGCACCGTCTGCATATATAGAGGACAGAAGCTAGCTGGTCGAGCTGGATATGCATGCGATCATATATTCCATCACATAAGTTGTTTCACTTGCTACCTTCAAGATGGGCCCTAGCCATCAAGGCATGCACGTGGATTGTCTCCCATGCAAACCAAGAAAGATAAAGAGTTGCGGCCGTTTCAGCCGTGGCACCAAGAAACCGATCGAGATAATCAAGTCCCAGGAGTTGGTTTCCAAGCGAGCGACTTGGACCTGGTGCAGGCCGACGCCAACGTCCATCATCAGGGTACAGGCCCATACACGCGTACATCCCCGAAGGTGGACCCAGCAGCCTCGCGAGACAAGGCGGCGGCGAACATCGACATGCTTCCGCCAATAAATACCTAGTCAAAGCTAGGGTTTCGTTTTTAGGTTTTGTTTAGAGAGAAGTTTAGCTATTGCTACTTTGATTTGTCTACGCTCGTAGCGGCTAGTGCGGGTGACCTTTTACGTTTCGGTGATCGGTTACCACTCCTCATAGTACCAGCGGCGGTACGCTGAGCCTGAGTGGGAGGAGACGACTGACGCGGCGGCGGAGACGGCTGCACTGGAGACTGGTGAGGCGGCGGAGACGGCGCCTGAGGCGGCGGCGGCGAAGAGGACTGTTGCGCTGGAGACTGGTGAGTCGGCGGCGAAGATGCATTGCTACTCTGAGGAGTCGATGGCCTTGGCGGCCAGTTTGGAAACACGATGAATTCCTTTGGCCATCCCTTTTCTGGCTTCTCCAAGTTCAACCACCTCCCCATCTTCACCTGCAGGGTGTTCCAGCTTCAGCTCCTCAAATTCTTTACTCAGTTCATCCACCCCGACAACAGCGTAGCCATGTGGAACCGGTGAGCAATGGAAAGTTGGTTTAGGTCCAATTGGTACGGCATAGCCGACCGCCACCTTCATGGTTAAGTTAAAGGGTTTATTACTCCTGTGCCCCTGATTCCTTAGTTGTTCTCAGTTTTCCCCACGCTTGAAACTTTTGCTCACGTTTCCCCATTCGCTTAGTTGAAACTCTCACAAATGCCCGAAGCGGACGTTCCCGTCTTGTCTGTTAACTCTGACGAGTGGGGCCGCACATGTCATAGATTTAATCATTTATGAAGTGAATTTTAGAACAAAAGAAAAATAAACGAGGATGCCACGTTGATGTCAGCAATGTAGTTCGCCGCTCCTGTCGATGAAGAAATCGACGGAGGAGGCGTGAGGGCCAGCACGAGTACACACGCAAGATGCACACGGTCGCGGGCAACCACAAGGAGGCGGCGCCGTGACCAAATGGTCGTCGGAGCATCGCCGACCATGAGCTCCCGCAAGGGAGCACGGAGGCTCGCAACGGCAAGGTGAACTAGCAATAGAAGGAGAGGGATGAGGGGTCCTGGAGGATCATTAGATCACTAGGAGCACGTAGGAATGACCAGCGAGCTCGGGGAAGCTCGGACGATGACAAATTCATCCACGGCGCATGGCGGCCGGATTTGAAGGAGACGACTCGATTCGGGCGACTAAAGCCTTCCCAGCAATCAAGACTCGGGGAAGAAAAACACAGAGGCACAGCGGAGCTCCAGGGATGCTCGGGGAAGCTTCGGGTGGCCTCGAATGGTGGTTAATGGCGTCGGTCGTAACTAGGGTTAGGGTTTGGCCGAGGAGAGAGAGTGCTTGTCGGCCCAGGGGAAGATTGGTTCATCCCTAGCACGCTCGAGTCACTCTAAGTGGTGCGAAAAAATGTGGGGATGCTAATGGGCAAGGTGTGACGCGCCAGGGAGCTCTGCTTCGATGACCACGATCGGGCGGCGACGTCAGACTGTTGTCGAACACCTTGTGGGCGCGCTCTGGACATGTCGATGTCGGCATCAGCACGTTCCGGCTGATTCCAAACGAATTTGGAAGCCCTCTTTATATTTTTGTACGCCAAAGTAGATTTACTACAACTTTCTAGTTATACGGTTTTGCTAGTTTTGAACTTGCTCTATTGAGTTTTTTTGAAAAACAGTTCTGGTCCAAATGACATTGCCAAGTTGGAGTTGGTAAATCAATTTTTCAAAAGGTCAAACCTTGTCAAATAGGTAGAGGGATTCTAGAATATGTCATTTATTATTTTTACTTATTTTTAGCAACTAAAAAAATAATGGTTCACTATTTAGGTAGATAAAACACCATTTTTGACACTAAAAAAAAGAAAAAATGGATTTTCTATAAAAAGAAAACCCTAAACCCCTTATTCAACACTTTTCTACATCCAACATACACGAGTGTGCGAAATATGGCCTCATTTGGACAAACTATGCTATGTTAAAGGCCATACCCTAGCTCATTTGATTCGAAATCCATACATCTTTGTACCTCGGAGCTCATTTCTAAGAAGGGTATTTGAGAAAAACTTAGATAACCCTTGTTTGATATTTTTTGTAGGTGGTAGGTCACATAAAAGGATGCTAATTGAAGGTTTTTCTGATTTTTTTGAATTAGTTGTGCCTAACCCTAACCCTAAACCGTGATCATAAACCCTAACCCCAAACCTAAACCTAACCTTAACTATGTTTCAGCAAAAACCGCCAAAGATCTCTATGGAAAGTACATATTGTGGATCTAAAAGTGATTTTTCTAAAAAATCATGACCAAACTATGTGACACTCGTAGTTCAAATCGGACCCACTTCCAACGAAATCTACAGGAACTTCTATAAGATGTTCGAAATACCTAAGAATGTTTTTATATTCAAACCCAGGGTGATATGTACTGGTAAATTGGTCTATTATTTTCTATACCTTTGGGTGTTCCTCTTTCGGTCAGCCGTTTTGGTAGTTGCTTCACAAAAAAAGCTAGCTTCGACACTAAAAAAATGAAAAATGGATTTTTTTATAAAAAGAAAACACTAAACCCCTTATTCAACACTTTTCTACATCCAACATACATGAGTGTGCGAAATATGGCCTTAAACAAACTATGCTATGTTAAAGGCCATACCCTAGCACATTTGAGTCGAAAGCCTTACATCTTTGTACCTCGGAGCTCATTTCTAAGAAGGGTTTTTGAGAAAAACTTAGGTAACCCTTGTTTGTTATTTTTTCTAGGTGGTAGGCCACATAAAAGGATGATAATTGAATTAGTTGTGCCCAATCCTCGTATGGCTTTCGACTAAAATGTGCTAGGGTATGGCCTTTAACATAGCATAATTTATCCAAATGAGTCCATATTTCGCACACTCATGTATCTTGGATGTATAATAGCGTTTAATAAGGGGTTTAGGGTTTTCTTTTTATAAAAAATGCATTTGTTTAGGTTTAGGGTTTACGGTCACGGGTTCGGGGTAGGGTTAGGCATAACTAATTCAACACAAATCAAAAAAATGGGAAACCTTCTTTAAATGACATCTTTTACAAGCCTCTGCCTAGTTGACAAGTTTTCACCTTCTGAAAAATTCATTTATCAATGCCAACTTGGCAATGCCATTTGGACCAGACCTGTTTTTCACAAAAACTCAATAGAACAAGTTCGAAACTAGTGAAAACTTATAAGTAGAAAGTTGATATACATCCAATTTGGCGCACAAAAATATAAAGTTTGTTTCCTAATTCGTTTTAACTCGACCGGAACGTGCGAATGCCGCCATAGGCGTGTCCAGAGCGCGCCCGCAAGGTGTTCGACAAGAGTACGACGGCGCTGCCCGCTCATGGTCCTCGGAGCAGCCTCCCCTCGCGTGTCACACCTTGCCCTTTAGGACCCGTGGATCACACGGAGCACGATAGAGTGGACGGAGAGGTCCGGGGAGGTCGGATGGAGGTGAATCGAGCATGGCGGCCAGAGGCCAGAGTCGAGGAAGATGGCATCGATCCCAACGTCTCGGTCCATCCGGGCTCGCGAGCTTCAGCGTGGATGCATAGGAGGGCTAGGCGGAGCTCTCAGTGCCACTGGTAGTGCAGGGGAGGTCGAAATCGAGTCGTCTCCTTCAACTCCGGCCGCCGTGCTCTGCGAATGAATTCTTTGCCGTCCGAGCTTCTCCGAGCTATTTGGCCAGCCCTACGTGCTCCTGGTGAGCTAATGGTCCTCCAGGACTCCTCCTCCCTCTACTTAGTTCCCTAATTTGCGTTGTCGTCACGAGCGTCCGTGCTCCGTCGTGAGAGCTCATGGCCGCCGATGCTCCGATGACCATTGGGTCATGGTCCCGCCTCCTTTGGGTTCCACACGACTGTGCGCGTCTTGCACGCGTACTTGCGCTGGTATGCGCGCCTCCTGCGTCGATTCCTTGATTGACAGGATGGCCATCTCCATTGCTGATGTCCTCTTTTTTTTCTAAAATCCATTTGTGAAAAGATTAAATTTATGACATCTGGGTCCCACTCGCCAGGAGTTAACGGTGAAACCACTGACTGATGGAAACATCCAGTTTGAGGTTTTGTGAGGGTTTCACACAGGAGAGTGGGGAAAAGTGAGCAAAAATTTGAAGCGTGGGGAAAACTGAGCAGAACTAAGGAATCAGGGGCACAGGAGTAATCTATACCTAATAATAAAAGCAATAAGGCTTCCGCGGTTTGGTTTGGTACGTCATCCAAATTATCCCTAAGGTTGTAAATAATTACCCACTCTGCCACCACCATAAGTAAAAAACGGTTCATATCATTTTGGTTCCTCCGTGGGTCCGTTTGCTTTGGTCGGTATCACCCTTCCTCCCGTTCCGCGAGAAGCAGTTCAAACCAAACTCTCCTACCGAATCGAATCCAGATTTGTTACACCTCCCTCCCCATGAAAATCCGCCCCATATATAGCCCTCACCTCTGTGCGCGATGCCCACCGAAAGCTAGAAAAAACCCGAGAAAATTGATCGTATAAACTCGGTGCGGGAAGGTGCAGGCGGCGGCGATGGACTGTGCTTGGCGCAGGCGAGCTAGGGATCGAGCACGAGAGAGATAGGGGGAGTGTGGCATACGAACCATCGACTCACCTGGACGAAGATGGAGAGTTCAGGCTGGCCTGAGGAGACGCGTGGTCGACGCGATGGTCGACATGGCGTGGCCAAAGCGCACGGACGGGGAGACGCGCGGGTGCTCGGGGAGAGCTTTTCCAGTTTCCGAAGTACTGCAAGACGGGGGAGGAACCGGTGGAGGAGGACCGGGACGAGGTAGTGGACGAGATCGACGTGACGTGACGACAACGGACAAGTGGACAACCGGAGTCGGATAAGACGAGCACGGCGACGGTGCTACAAGGCACGAGAGGATGCAAAAATTGGGGAAAGTGGATAGCTCGACGAGGCGGTTCCATAGAGACCAATGGAAAATCATGGGATAGAGCACAGAGGCCTAATTTGGCCGAACCGGTGGATGGCAGGGATGATTTTAGAGGACTAATTTGGTACACACAAAGCAAACCAATCGTAGAAACGGTTGATCCGTTGGAGACCTCATGGCGTGGGGAACAACTTCCGTATGGATCACTTTGAGAGAGGTCAACGAAAACGGCAGGAGCGCCATGGCGTCGTCGTTGCTGCGATGCAGTCTACAGCGAGCTGTTTCGGGGAAGAAGAAAGGAGAGGAGAGCTGGATGGGCCGGCTGCTGGGATAGGCTGCAAGCTCTTGTCGCGGACTACATCAAGAAGCAGTCTGCACTCTGCAGTGATGGTCAGCGGAGGGAGGAATAGAATAGCGACTCTAAAATATTTAGTCCTTAAAAGCTACCACCAAGGCAAATTACTATCTGAACTTTTATAATCACAGAAAATAAACAAACAGCAATTAGAAAATTAGGAAAATAAAAACAAATAATCTTTTGACCAGATGAATAATTTGATGTCAGTGCATGTCTTTCCATATTTTCCACTTGTTAACTAGGATACTTTTTCGAGCTCATAAAATTGAAATGAAATTCTGTTTGCTGAACATGTTGCGCTAATGTCGATATGTTATTTCAAGATCTAGAGTTCCAGACTCGACTTATTTAATGTTTCACCTTCTTCTATTTTCAGATTGACTCATCTGTTTTTTGCATTTTTTTGTTGGTATATCCATTGGTTGTACCTATAATGTTATGAATAAGATACTTTTTTTATTTAACTGGTCGCTTAAAAAAAATCGCATGTTTGTTGAATTATTAACCGTAGCAACGCACGGGCCCGCTTCAAGATAAAGTCGGTGTGCAATCTTTTCTTCCATTTGTTGAATAGCTCGGCCATCTTTTTAAGAGTCCACTGCTTGACTTTTTCCACTAGGCCAACTTTTTTCTCTCTGTATCCTCCTCATTTGGCTCCTCCTCATCTGGATCCACCTCTAGCGCCGGAAGGGTGAAATGAACCATGAACTTTTTCCAAAGGTTTTCTTTGGCTAAGCGGCCGACATATGTAATCCTCCCGCCCTTGGCTTATGCCATTCTCGAACGGTGATCGGGATGTAGTCCCTAACAAGAACTCCGCATTGCTTCACAAATTTTTGTGCAACATCTTTGGGAGCAATCGGTTGGCCGTCTTGAGCGACTTCTTCGATCCTATACCTTTCATGGTCATCCAACTTTTTGGTTGGGCCTCGTTTCGTCCTTACAGAAGATTTGCTCAATCTGGAGGGCTAAAAGAAGAAAGAGCGTTAATATATGTATATAGACAACAGAGGCTTAATTAATTAATATATATATATATGCACCTCGTCGGAGTTTGCAATATTTAATGTTTCACCGGAGCCGCCGGCTTCTCCCTTGTCGGCTTCTCCCTCGTCGGAGCCGCCGAGTTCTATCTCGCCCCAGCCGTCGGAGCTGTCTCCTCGGTTGATCGACTCATCTCCCTCACCGGAGTCATTCAGAAACTGCTTGGTGACATTGCCGCGGATCATATCCTCGAGGATATTTTCCTGATTTTCGTCTCTGCCATGTGGTTCCATAGTTTCTGCAAATTAAGAATTGCAAGTTATTGTAATGCTATAAACACACAGCGAAACACTAATAAATTAAGGACAATGCACAAAACAGAGATTGGAGAGTTACATAGCTCGGGTCCATTTTTATTTTAACCCTAATACATCTCGAATAATCCAGTTACATAGCTTGGCTCCATTTTTATTTTACCCTAATACATCACAAGACGACGACGACTCGCGGGTCCTGAGCCGCGGGCCGTGAACACCCAAAGAGAAGGAACCATCCTATGCAAATAATCCTAAGAATTATTTGAAGTGTGAAAAGCTTCCATTTTGTTATTTTCCAAACATTTGCGTGTACAATTATTTTTGTGTACAAACATTTTCGTGTACAAATATTTCCAAATATTTACGTGCACAAAATAATTTCAAACATTTGAGTGTACAAATATTTTCAAACATTTGCGTATACAAACATTTTCAAACATTTCAGTAAGTCGGAGTAGTGGGCGACGTCTAATTGCTCGCCGGAGTAGTGGGCGGCGCGCGGATTTTGGCGGCGGAGCTAGGGCTGGGAATGAAGGTTTGGACCTTCACTCGCAGCCGCAGCCTGTACTTGTACAGGTTGAGGTGGGCTATCCATAGGCCCTGTAAAATCCCCTAACGGGTCAGGTCATTTACGGGCCCTGCTAAATGGCTGTTTTCGCCCACAGGCCGTAGACGGCCGGAATAATACAGGTCCGACGTGGTTTAAGGCCCTGCTAGACATGCTCTTAGCCTTTTCCGGTCTGATTCTTCTTCTGTCCGTGAGAATTGGAGGCGGAGCTCCTCGTCGTGTCCGCTGCCTCCCCAAATCGGAGTTCTGACCAGCCCCTACCGCTATTTTCCTCCTTCAGCCGCGTTTGTTCTTGCGCTCCCACGGTCCAGGACGGCGCCCGCGACCTGTTTAATGTAAGGACTGGCTTAATTGTGATGAATCGCATGGTTATTTGAATCTTGGAGCATGGATTTACCTGTTTCTTGTCAGTTAATACGCCTATATTGATTTCGATTTGGAATTTACCTTGATTTTTAGTCCTTTGTGGACGCATGTGTTAGTTGGACGGCGAATTGCTTTGTCCTAGTTATAGTTATGCTTTAGTTCGATACTTCGATCTGAAGTTAGGTTTTCCTTACGCAGGTAGTGCTTCTATGTGTGTACTTCATGCTGACAGCGATATAATTGCAGGGAGGCAGTAGCACTGGAGGTTCAGAACTGTGTGATGAAGCTGGTTAGTAGTTTGTAGAACTGGAATTTTTTTCATTCCAATTATACTTAGTGAAATGAAAGCTTCAGTTATTCTAATACATCTATCTCTTTATAGAGGAGCAATCCTCAGCGGCGCAGGAATAAAGTATATGTTGGCTGTGGGGCTGGATTTGGGGGTGACCGGCCGATGGCTGCTTTGAAGTTATTGGAGAGAGTCGAAGAACTTAATTACATAGTACTTGAGTGTTTAGCAGAGCGAACACTTGCAGACCGCTACCGAGTTATGATGTCAGGAGGGAAAGGATTTGATCCCCGAGGTATAGTTTTTTGAGTAATAGTTGGTATTTATGCATTTAGTTGCGTTGCTGCTCAAAGTAGGTGATACTACCTGTTATCTTGTAAACTTCATCTGTGGTCTCCAGTTTTGGATGTAAATACATATTTTTGTCCTTTTTGCGGTAGGACTATTTAAGACTCTATTTTAGTGAATTTATTGTATTGCTGTAGATAAGAATTTCAATGAACCTAATATGTCAATATGCAGTTAAGCAGTGGTTGTCCGTGCTTCTACCCTTGGCTTTGGAGAGAGGAGTTTGCATAATAACTAACATGGGTGCAAGTAAGACAACACTCACTGTAGTTTCGCATTTTTGGTTTACCTCACTTGTTTTGTTTTCTCACATACATACTGCAAGTGTCTTCCCTATTTATTAGTTGATCCACCTGGAGCACAGAAGGAAATACTGGACCTTGCATCTAATTTGGAACTGGAGATAACAGTTGCTATAGCTTATGAATCATCGATTTCACATTCAGGTACCTATGATTTTCTCGATAGTACCAATTGTATAATACTTTGGGTGCTACCAAGGCTGTAAGTAAGGAATGCCAACCATCACAGCTTGGTGCATGGAATCAAAACTGATAATCAACCTTAGAACTGTTTTTGAGTTTGGTCTTTTTGCAGGAAACTCTGTCTCATTGAATGAATCAGTTGGACTTCGACAGGTAATCTGTTTAACTTAATTTGCCGCGCCTTAAAATTTATTCAATATTGTTGTATTTTTCTTCATTTTATTTCCTATAATAAGCGCTGCCTGGTTTCGTAGCCTCATGAAAACTAGCATTTATTAAACTTACAAGAAAGTAGGTGGTCACAATTGATTAGCAATTTGCGTCCAAACTTCTGAAGTTCCTTATGATGTAGTCGATGGCACATAAGAGATTTACGGTTGACGTGACACATGAGGTGGCCAAACGATCGTTACTGGAGGATCTAGAGAAACCTCGAGAGAAAAAACTATGAACGAGGAACTGGAAACTCTGTCATCAGGAGATTCTATAGTGTACCCATTCTAGAACTTAGGAAACATATTGTTGCTGCTTTGCCTTGATATACATATACTTTCCTGGCCATTTTCACTGAAGTGGGCAATAGTTCAGAATTTGCATATTATTTTTATGTCGGTTATCCATTTGCAGGAATTTCATTGTGTGTGCAGGGAAGAAGTACATACCTTGGTGCAGCCCCCATTGTATATTGCCTGGAAAATTACAAACCACACGTCGTCATTACTTCTCGGGTTGCCGATGCTGCACTATTCTTAGCACCTATGGTATGCCTTTCATGGCTATTCTTATGTTTACTAGTATTTTCATAATGTAACTTCATTGTTTCAACATATGAGTTCTAGCATAATGAATAAGTCGTGTTAGGAGCAAGGTTTAAAATAGCGTGCTAAGAGAAATAGCGGCGGCTTCCTCCGGATGCTATACACGCGTGCATTAATAGCGTTTTGAAATAAAATGAGATATAGCCAAAAAATAAAGGATTTCAACAGGAATAAAAAAAATAAGACCAATGTATGCATAACCACACATAAAAATAGTTTTACAATTGTCTAGAAGCTTAACATCAACGTCCCACAGGGCGACAACATAGCATAAATTACGTGTTGCGAATCATTAGCATTTGCGATCTCATCTTCCGATTCAGAAGAGAAAATGAAAGATTGTAGTTCATCACCACGATAAACAAAAAACAACCTTTTCTTTTTTCTATGGTGGAAAACTCGGGCCTTTGGACATATATAGGATGGAAAAATAAATAGCACGCTAAAATTATGACGTTTTAGCGTAATATAGCATGATATTTCGTGAATAGCGCCATAGCGAGCAATATCACTAAAACTTAGCGTGGACCCTTCGGATATGCTATATCGTGCTATTAGCGCCGAAATAGCGCGCTATTTTTTTCCATGGTTAGGAGGGCTTTATTTCACCACGCTTTAGTTATGTTTTTTTCTCTCTGCCACTCAAAATATGTAAATCTGAATATTCATTTTTTTCCTTATCATAATTATTTAGTTAATGTTCTATCCTTTTCCCACTGCCTTCCAATATAAAGGTTTATGAATTGGGTTGGAATTGGAATGACTTTGAGGAGTTGGCACAAGGGACATTAGCTAGCCATCTTTTGGAATGTGGTTGTCAACTCACTGGAGGATATTTCACGCACCCCGGTACATCTCTTGTTCCTTCAAAATCATTAGGCGGGATATTTTCACTTCATTAATGATTCATGTTTCTTTCATGTTCTACTTCTGGTATTGTAAAGAGCAGGAGATGTATATCGGGATTTTTCTTTGGAGCAGCTTCTGGATTTGTCTCTTCCATATGCTGAAGTTAGTTACGAAGGAGAGGTTTGTGTCGGCAAGGCAAAGGGTAGCGGAGGTCTTCTGAGCTACAGCACTTGTGCAGAACAGCTTCTGTATGAAGTTGGGGATCCTGCAAACTACATAACTCCTGATCTGGTGAGGTCAAATGACATTTGCAATTCTATGTAGTTTCTTCTGAACAGTGGTCATAATTTTGTGGAGCAGGTTGTTGATTTCAGTGATGTGCAGTTCCATCAAATATCAGAAGACAAGGTTCACTGTAAAGGAGCAAAACCATCTAATCCTTGTCGGCCTGAGAAACTCCTCCAATTGTTTCCTACTGTATGTTTTCCTTAGTAGGAATATAAATTGTACTAATTTCAAGTTTTTCTATTAGTCTTCTTCCAAGTAAAAGCATCCAGTGCCTAGCATCAACGTTTCGCATAGTTGGTTATTTACCCTGCTCCATGCTATCTTACTGGAACTGTAAAAATCTTACAATATTAATGGAGTATTTTAATGTGTCGTGTGGCTGAAAATCTGTGTCAGTGAGCTCTACTGTTTCCTAATCGAGCTTTTTCCGAGTAACTTTCCTAGTCAAAGTAAGCTTGCTATTCTTAGATAGAATCGAACAGTAGTGTTCGTGAATTGAAGGACCTTCCTTCAATTATAGTCCATCCAGGTAGTTTGTCATCAAGAGGCTCATACTTAGCTTTCTCACTGTAGTCGTTCACATTTTTTAGGAAAGTGGTTGGAAAGGCTGGGGAGAGATATCATATGGTGGACAAGAGTGTTTAAGGCGCGCTCAGGCAGCAGAATACCTAGTAAGTTCAAGGAAGTGGTTGCTTGCAATGTTTTTTTTTATCTCTGGTGTGTTAACAATTGAATGCACCTTGTTACATGTTACAGCACATAGGCAGTTTCTGCACTTAAACATTTTCTTCTGGCATTAGGTTCGGTCATGGATGGATGAAAGATATCCTGGCACTGAAGATAAAATTGTCGCGTACATTATGGGATATGATAGTTTGAAAACTGTTGGAGGTAATAGAGACAGTCACTCTGCCAAGGAAGTAATAGATGCCAGACTTCGGATGGATGGACTATTTGACCAGGAGGAGCATGCTGATGGATTTGTTCAGGAGTTCATTGCACTTTATACAAATGGTCCAGCTGGGGGTGGTGGCATCAGGTACATGCAATTAATTGCGTTGGTCTTGTATTGTAGAGCTACTCTAGGTGCTACCTCAATTTGTCTAATCTTGGCATAATTATGTATGCAATGAGGTATGCATTACATAGATGTATAACAAATGAAATTTGGAGCAGACATGGAAATTGAATGTGAAAATGAAGTATCATATTACCATTCATGGAGAAAATATTTTTTATTTTCTCCTTGTACCTGGAGTCGCTAAAATAATTTGACTAGTTTGTTTCCAATTGGCAGCACTGGGCAGAAGAAGGAAGTAATTCTACAAAAGTTGCTGGTACTGATGACCTCTCCACTTAATCTCATAAACAGTTTATATATTGTTTATCTATTTTTTTTCATTATATCAAACACCACTTCTTATCTTGATGACAATCTTTTGTATGTAGGATTTTAAAACAACAGTTTGCTTTTTCCGTAGTGCTAATTTCTGTTTGTATAGATTGATAGGGAAAATATCTTCTGGCAAGTCGATGTAAAGAGCTCAATCATTCCTAGCTCAGAGAACCGGTCTGCAAACATTCAGAAGGGTCAGTTGCGTATTGTACAAGAGAAAAAGTATGCAGGAAGTTGTGCAGCGGGCATTCGTTACCTCACTACAAACTTGGAGGAACCACCATCTCCTGTATCTGCTCCATCCGGATCAGAGATCGCTCTCTACAGTGTGGCCCACAGCAGAGCTGGTGATAAAGGAAATGATCTGAATTTGTCCATCGTTCCTCATTTCCCCAACGACATTGGCCGGCTCAGGACTGTGATCACTCCTGATTGGGTGAAGAATGCTGTTTCACCTCTCCTCAATTTGTCGTCGTTTCCAAATGATCGAGCAATCCAGCATGGAAAAGATCTACTTGAGCATGTCGTGGTGGAAATTTATGATGTCCCTGGCATCAGCTCTCTGAACATCGTGGTGAGGAATATCCTTGACGGCGGCGTGAACTGTTCCAGAAGGATAGATCGGCATGGGAAGACTCTGTCAGATCTCATCTTGTGTCAGAAAATTATCTTGCCTTTGTAGTTACGAGTGATAATTCACCGTCACCCAATGTGGTCATGTGGAGATGCATCTAAAAGTTGTGCACTGTTAAGGAAATAGAAAATTTGACTTCCTACTAGCACAGGTGAACAGAGCAATGCCTATAGTATGAGAGAAACCATGTGAAATTCACTTTGGCACATAGCATATGCTCGTGCGATCGGAAAAAATATTTTGAATACAAAATTTGTGCGTACATCTCAACATTTTATGTGTGCACCCAACTTTCGCTGAAAATCCTACATTGTTTGTGGCTTGAGTAAAAAACATAAAAAGATATCTCATGAAAAACAATTTTTAGTACCGACTTTATCTTTTTGACACATGAAGTAGAAATGCAAGAGCAAATTTTCATCAGAATTTCTTGACATGTTAAACTGCGTTTAAAACACATTTGAAAACAGGGAGCATATGTGTTACTCGTTGAGCTGTGACATGTAAAATTATAGCTGCTCAACGCCTCAACATGACCAGCTTTAAGAAAAGAGCCTAACCAGTTTCTTTCTTAGAAACCACGTAACCGGCCGGCGGGCTGGCCGATTGGGCAGGATTGGACAAGACGTCCCGACTGCCATGTTAAGAGGAGAGTCACGACACGTGGAAAGTACGAAGATGAGCTGGCGTCCGGTCGCCTCCTGGCGGTGACACCCGTCCCCTGAGGTGGCAACGCCTCCGCGAGGTGTCTCCCATGCAGGTGCTGGGGCTGGGGAAGACTTCACTAGTATAAAAGAAGGCATGTGACAAGAAAAGAGAGAGAGGACTTTTCGGGCCGCAAGTAGAGAGAGGAAAAAGAAAGAGAATAGAGGTAGTCTTAGGGAAGGAGAGCCAACCACGGGAAAGAAAGATACTCATCCACTTGTACTCAACCACCGCAACCAAATCAATACCAGATCTGACATGCACGACGTAGGGCTTCATCTCCGGATGGCCTGAACCTGGGTAAACCCTCGTGTGTTCTTAGCTGTACGCATCCGATACATTCGTCGTCCGTGGGAGAACTCCCCGCGCCTGCCTCCGAACATTCGATAGGAGAGCACACCAAACTCTCCGTTGTCCGCGTTTCGACACGCGACATCTAGCGCGCCAGGTAGGGGGCGCATGAGTTCATTCTTCGGGCTTCGGTGACTTCGACTCCATCCTCAGCATCGAGCATGGCATCCGACAGGCCGCCGATTGTGATCAGGAGCACTCCGGCGGCTCCCGATCCACCAGCGGCGCACACCCACTCTCGCACCCGCACCGGAGGAGGCGCCTCCAGTGGGGTGTGCGGGTCCAGGAGTGCGGCCGCCACGTAGCACCCTGTCGCGCCGGAATGAGGACCTCGTCGAGTGGACGATCCAGCCCCAAGTGCCCTGCCTCTGGCGCATCCTCAAGCAGATCCAAGTCACCAGGGCCCAATCGCCCCTCCTCCAGTCCAGGGCGATGTCGGCTCTTGGCAACCGCCCGCCCCTGAGTCTCACCGACAGAACATCTCGCTCAGACCTCAGGTGCGTCCCATCGAAGGCATAAAGCTGCGGCCAGTAGAGACCGAGCGTGGGACGCGGACCCTGGTGCCCGTTCGGCGCGCGTCCCAGTGATAATGGATGCTGACAGGCACTGGCAGAGTTGGGTGGTGGCCCAAGCGAAGGCGTGGATGTAGCAAGTAGCAGTTTTCCCTCAGTGAAGAACCAAGGTTTAATCAGACCAGTAGGACTTTGAAATCAACAACGAGGTGAACGTCGATGGTCTCTGGCGCTTAACCGTGACGAACGCGGACCTGCACACACTCAAACAATTACTTTGCCCCCAATGGCAGGAAGGTTGTCAATCTTCCCGGTCTGCTGAAAACAAAGCGGTTAAATGTATTCGAGGTGGCGACAACGTCGGGTCATGTTTCTGGAAAATATCGTCGCCCCCCCGATGATTTTAGGTCAAAGGGGTATTTGTAGGAGTCGGAGGGGGCCGAGGCGGTGGACAGGGCGTCGGGGCGGGTCCCACCCGCGGGTGCAGGTGGGGCCGTGGCCACAACCCGCCCCTGGCCCCTGGGTGGCCTCCCAGGTCGCCCTTCGGTCTCCGGCTTCCTTTCGTCGAATAAAAAATCCTGAAGTAACTTTTCTGAAATAGAAAATAGCAAAAACAGGGAACTGGCACTGGGCATCTTGTCAATAGGTTAGTCCGACAAAAAGCCTAAAAATGATGTAATTAGGTAATGAAAACATGTAACAATGACATATAAGTAGCTTGGAACAATAAAAAATTATAGATACGTTTGACATGTATCAACATCCCCAAGCTTAACTCCTACTCGTCCTCGAGTAGGTAAGTGATAAAAAAATAATTTTTGATGAGACATGCTATTAGCATAACCTTGATCAAACAACAATGTAAAGCTTATGATATGAATAAGGTGATCCAAAAAAATTGTCTATATTTGATAATCAAGCAAATAATGAATAAACAAGTTGCATCATTCAAGTAAAACCTTTCATGAATAATACTTTGGGGACATGAAAGCATAAAGATTAATCATAACATGAAAGTCTTCAAGGTAATATCTTCTTGTCGATAGTGTTTGAAGTCAACACAAAGGAAGATGCAAGTTTCAGCATTGCTTCAACTTTCAACATGCTTATCTTATAGATAAAGTCAACATAAAGAATCATGATTAAGCAAAAAGATGCAATATAATCAACTGCACCCAGAGTCAGTGTTACAAGCTTGCTTTGAGTAGACAGAAATAAGAGGAAAACTGACTCAACATAAAGTAAAGAAAGACCCTTCGCAGAGGGAAGCAGGGATTAATCATGTGCTAGAGCTTTTTATTTTTATTAAACAGAAGTAAAATGATTTTGAGATATACATGCTTTCATCAACGAATCCACAACAAAGAAATCCGTTAGTCCCCCGTACCAAGTAAGGATTTTAGACTTGTGAGAGTGGCTCCCATAGAGGAACGAGTACATTCCTCTTTCTCCTTTGTTTATCACTAGCCAATGTTTGACCGATTTCTCAGGTTCATTGTGTGAAGGAGATATTAATGATGTTGAATTTATATTTTGTGGGCTGGGAACCCTTGCCAACTCTCGTCAAATTTAAGTGAGCACGTAATCCATCCTCACCAGGTTAAGGGGGGGGGGGGGATGACCTTGCTTGACACATGATATAACAAAACTCCCTCACTACTTCCTCATGAGCTTAAAAACAGAGGCACAAATTGGAGTATTTTGAAGTTTTAAAGGTAGCACATGACAAATTTACTTGGAATGGCACGAAATACCATGTATAGGTGGTATGGTGGACACTGCTGGAAAGATATTTGGCTCAACGAGTTTAGATGCACAAGCAGCATTCTCGCTTAATACAGAGTTTTTGGCTAGCAAAGATATCAAAGCAAACAAGCACCAGCAACCGGAACAAGAATGACTATAGAACGTTCATTAAGCATAACCACAAAAACTCTACACTGTCTCCCTTGTTAACCAAACTTTCATTTGATGAAAACACTTGCCTATCGAACTTACAAGCATGACGAAACTTTATAAATTCAAGCTTTAACGGTAGTTCTTCACTAATGAGCCGTAACTTAAATAACCAGCAAGTTTAAGCATTAATTCACTTAACATCTCAAAACAATTGGCAAGTTCCAAGTTATTCAAACATGAAGATCTACACGACTATACAAGTTTTTCATCACACCACTACCACATGCACGACATTTTTATCATTCCAACAAATCAATCAAGCTACCACAAACAACTCTCTAAAAAAATATAAGTGAAGCAAAAGAGAGTCTAATAACAACAACTAACAGCTCTTAAAAAGATATAAGCGAAGCACAAGAGTGAAAGTGCATGGTTGCCCCCATGCATGGTTTTGGTAATTAATGACAATCTCTATGGACTAATGTTTGCATTGAGCTATATTTATAGGTGTGTCCATTTGAGTTGCTTGATCTCCATTTGTTGGAGTCAAGGCTAAGGGAAGAAAAGTTTGTGTTGATCAAGGCTAAGTGCGTGTTGATCAACACTCAAGTCCAAATGAAAATATGCCGATGAGGTGCTTCTCCCATCTTGGTGTATGGGGGAGCAACAAGTGAATCTTCACCAAGCAAAGCGCAATGAAGAAAGGTGGTGTGTCTTGAGGAGTTGAAGATCGTCTTCATCGACCTCAAGTGGTTTAAGCGCAAGACAAAGGTATGATCATGATAGGGTTTCTATTTTACCGGTCTCATGTTGTTTAGTGAGAGACCGGATTATAGGATAGATAACCGTACTATCAAGAGGGGCTCTCAACCGAGTTTCGGGATCGTATTGTCGTAGAGAGCACAAACCTTTGCATCCATGCAATCATCTTTATTGGCTCTTATTTGTATCTTATCGTGGTGTGGTCTTGGTGCTTGTCGTGCTTGTCATGACAAAGCTAAGTTCACCGTTTCGGTATTGGAGATTTTGCCGGTTCATCCGTGTGGGAGATTTATCTCTTCCATTTGTTTGCAAAATCTCCATTACTTGTTTGCCATTTTCAAAGTTAGCATTTGTCGTCCTCTTTCCAACAAAATTGGTTCTATGTCATTTGGATTTCATTTGTAAAAGATATTTCATTTCCGGTTTGCGAAAAAGAGTTTTTAACATTCCCCATTTGGTTTTATAATATTTTCTTGGACTATGATGTTTCTCTGCTTAATCTTGTTGTGCTCGTTGTGACGATTCCAACGAGTCCAAGATTATCGAAAACGGAGTTCGTGGGTGAAAGTTATTGCATTTCCGATTTGCAAATGGGAGCTTTTACCTTTCCCCATTTATTTTTATAATATATTCTTGTACTATGATGTTTCTCTGCATATTCTTGTTGTGCTCGTTGTGACGAGTCCAACGAGTCCAAGATTATCGAAAACGGAGTTCGTATGCGAAAGTTATTACGTTTTCGGTTCGATCGAATTTTTAAAACAGAAAAATCAATTAGAAAAGAAAAAAAAAAGATTGCCGGGCCGGCCTGGCCGGCCCCAGGCCGGTGCGAGGCCGGCAGCTTCGGGCTATGTCCCGGCTCAGCTACGTGCTGGCTGCCCGGCCCAGGCCGGGGGCAGGCCGGCCGGCTCGGGCTGCTGCCCGGCCCAGCGCGCGCCAGGCCGGCCCAAGTCCGGGTGCCAGGTCGGGATTTCTGTGTTCTTTTTTTCTTCTTCGATCCTCTATTCGCTGCGCTGCACTGCTTCGATCGCTGGATGCATTTCCCGGCCGGCCAGGCCGGCTGCCGGCCGGGCCCAGGCCGTCTTCTTTGCTGCTCACTTTTTAGCCCCCAACGGCTCTATTTTTAGAGCCCATATAAAAAGGGGTTCTTCCCTAATTTTTCCTGTGGCCTTTTTCCTTGCTCTCTCTCCTCCATTGCTATACATTTTGAGAGCTCGATTCCTCCTAATCCCTTCGATGATTCTTGCCGAAATTTAGGGAAACAAGAGAGGAGATCTAGATCCACTACTCCACCAAACAAAATCTCCTCTAAGTGAGGGGAACTCGTTGGATCTAGATTTTGGAGTTCTTGGTGTTTCTCCATTGTTCTTCCTGCTAAATCCCTCCATAGCATTAGTTGCTTTGGTTGGATTTTGGGGAGAAGGATTTGACCACTTGGTGTGTTCTTGCCCTTTTGCATTAGGTGCATCGGGTTGTGCTCCCCACGGTGATTCGTGGGATTGAAGGTTGGGAGCTTGTTACTCTTGGGTCATTGGACCCTAGACGGTGTTGTGGTGATTCTTGGGAGCCTCCAATTCAGTTGTGGATGCGTGCCCCAAGCTTTGTGGTGTAAAGGCTCCAGATTCCGCCTCGAAGGATTCCGATAGTGGAAGGTGAACCAAACCTTTGGGTGCGGTTTATCGGAGAATAGGGTGATGCCTTTGTGGCATCTTGAGTAGGCCTTTTGTGGCGAGATCACACCCCTCCAATGAGACGTACTCCCTTAACAAGGAGGAACTCGGGAATAGATCCTCGTCTCCGCGTGACTCGGTTATCTCTATACCCGAGCTTTTACTTATGCAATTTACATTGTGATAGCCTTCGTGCTTGAAGTTTATATCTAGCTATCACCTTGTTGCTTGCCTTGTTTATCATAAGTTGTTGGTGCACTTTAGGTAAACCTAGAATTTTAGGTTGTTGGCTTGTTAATTTAAACACCTAGTTTTATTCCGTAATTATCAAGCCCCTAAATAGAAAAAGTGTTAATCGCCTATTCACCCCCCTCTAGGCGACATCGAGACATCGTTTGTTCTTGCAATTGGTATCAGAGCCTCGTCTCTCTTGTTTGGCTTTACCGCCTAGAGAGTAAAGATGTCGTTTAGAGGATTAGTGCACGATCATATGTTTATATTCAATGGCACAAATTTTAATGTTTGGAAAACTCATATGCTTAGTCACTTATGGATCTTGGACCCTAATATTGAGCGTATCTTAGATATAGGTTTTTCTCCTCCAAAGGATTACGAAAGTACGATTTTAGAGGATGAGAAAAACTTATATCTAGATGCTCTAGCTTCTAATGAGTTTTGCAAATTTGTGAGTGTTGTAGTTTTTGAGTCAATCGCCTTTATCATTCTTTTAGAGCTTGTGTCCTTTTATCTTAAATTGTTGAACTTCTTTATTTGCGTTTGTGTTTGAAATCATATGGAATTATCTATGTTTGAGATATTGGTTATGGATGATATGCACTGGTATTACCTTTCTACCTATATGCATAAGGTATGGCTTCCATCAAGTCTCGTGTCTTTGATATATTTTCCCTTATAAATAATTTAATGCATATCATGTCGTGATCTTTCTTTCCTATATGTTGTGCATCTATCTTTCCATGCAACTTGATATGCCCACATTTAGGGGGAGTGCTTATCTTTCTATTACAACATGCTATTACCTTGTTGCAAATCCTAGTGTTGTCATCTAACACCAAAAATGGGGAGATTGAAAGAACATTTCTTATCCTCTATTGGTTTTGGGTGTTAGGCAACAACACTAGCGATAAGTTTAATCATGTGTTAAGTGTTGCACGTTTAGCTAATTAAATCTTATAGCATCGAGTCCCAAATTTCAAAGGGAAAAGAGAAAGGGTTTTGTTCTTGATGAAATTGTGCCCAGGAATACCAGATATTCCGGCCCTTGCGTGGGGCGGATTATCCGGTCCCCAGGATTTTCGGCTAAGGAGTAAAAGTGCCGAAAGGCGCGGCTCTCTGCTTAGCCGGATATTTGGGCCGGATATTTTGTTGGCACACCGGATTATCCGGTCCCTCGATGTTTCGGTGGCCAAGGAAGAAAGAGCGCCCGATGGAGCGGCTCTCTTCTTAGCCGGTTTTTTGGGCCGGATTTTCTTGATGGGCGGCCGGATTATCCGGGGCCGGATTATCCGTCCCCCACTTAATCTAGATTATCCGGCCCCAAAAAGAGTGCAACAGCTAGATCTTGGGGAGGGGTATTTATACCCCTCCCCCTTCCTCCAGCCAGCCAGCTCGCCCAAAATATCTTTGACCTCCATTGTTGCAAGCTCAAAACTCTTCGATCTCCCAATCCTTCCACCCAAACTCATTGATCTTCAGAGGATTGAAGGAGAAGACCAAGATCTACATCTTCACCAACCGGTTTTCCATTTCTCCCTCATTTGCTTGAGGGATTCATTCCTAGGGTTTCCATTTGGAAAACCTAGGCCATTTGTGTTCTCACTTGTGTTGTTGTGGTTTCAGTTGTTGTATTGATTTGGGAGCCCCCGATTAAGTTGTGGGTGTGTGCCCCAAGAACATTGTAAGGGCTCCGGATTCCACCTTGAAGGATTGCGATAGTGGAAGGTGAATCAAGACTTTGTGGCGAGGTTCATCGGAGAATAGGGTGAGGCCTTTGTGGAGTTGAGTAGGCCTTTGTGGCAAGCTCACACCCCTCCAACGAGACGTACTCCCTTAATAAGGAGGAACTCGAGAATACACCCTCGTCTCTGCGTGCTTCTACTTTCGGTTATCTCTATTCCTTATTTCCCTTTACTTGTATCGTGTTTACTTGCCTAGTCGTTGTTGCTTGCTTGTCATATAGGTAAATTCACCGTAGTTGCATATCTAGAGAATTTACCTTTGTGTTAAGCCTAAAATCGAAAAAGTATTAAAATTTAGTGTAGCACCTATTCACCCCCCTCTAGGTGCCCATATGATCCTTTCAGAGTTCACTCGCCCGGGACCTCTCGTCGGTGGTTCCGAAGAACCCCCCCCCCCCCCCCCGCTTGAGAGCATTCCGCTCCTGTGTCTGCGGGAGAACCGTGACCCACGGGTCCCAAGGCGATGTACCAACCACCGGATTAGGCGAGCAATCCATCAATGGGGGTGGCGGAGGAGCTGGACGACGATGGGGTAGCCCACTACCCCCTCCGGCAGGCCGTTCTGCTTCCCCATTGTTGTCACCCCTCACGGCCAGGCGGCGCTTCGGGCGGGGAGGTGGAAGGCGCGCCTCCGGCAGAGGAGAGGCATTGGCAAGGGTCTACCGAGTCTGCCTCAGGGTGCGGCGACGCGTAGGTCGGTCGCTGGATGGGCCTCCGTCGTCGAACGGATCCGCCTCCACCTCACTGCGATCAAAGGGACAGGGCCTGCGGGTGGAGGTGGGAGCGGCTCATCGGTCGGCTCCATCGAGGAAAGGAAGAGATGAAGACATGACAGAAGTGCACTTCTCCTCCATGCTCCTCGCCAGATCGAGAGGGGGCGGGGAGGGAGAGGAAAGGCGACGAGGGTTCCAGTGGCTGTCGTCGGATGTGGGTACAGTATATATGTGTGCTGGGGAGATTAACAACGTGGATGGTTCCATTCCCTAAGCACATTTACTACCGCATGATCTCCCGCGCGTTTGGCCCCACCCACGTCGCGTCGCTCTGCATCTCGGGTACCCCAACGGTAAAGACGGCCGTTAGGGAAGGAACTTGTCCCACACTTTGGCAGGGCGTAGCTCGGCAGCCAAGGATCCACTGCTGCCGGGCCACGCCCGGGGGCTACTGTCAACAACCCACCCACCGGGTTGTCATGATCGACGAAAGTGTGAACCGCTCCAGAAGATGTCAAGACTCCCGGGAGCTACACGAGAAGGGAACAAGAAGACGGCCTGCCCGGGGGCTCCGCCCAGGAAGAGAAGGCATGCTTGAAGTGACACTTGGCGCAAGCCTCCTGCGGCGTGCCAGCCGGCCGGCGGGCTGGTCGGCTGGCAGGATTGGACAAGACATCCCACCTGCCATGTTTAGAGGCGAGTCACGACGCCTGGAAAGTACGAAGACGAGCTGGCGTCCGGTCGCCTCTTGGTAGTGGCACCCGTCCCCTGAGGTGGCAATGCCTCCGCGAGGTGTCACCCATGCAGGTGTCGGAGCTGGGGAAGACTTCACCAGTATAAAAGAAGGCGTATGACAAGAAATGAGAGAGAGAACTTTTTAGGCTGCAAGTAGAGAGAGGAAAAAGAAAGAGAAGAGAGGTAGTCCCCGGGAAGGAGGGCCAACTGTGGGAAAGAAAGATACTCATGCACTTGTACTCAGCCACCAGCACCAAATCAATACCAGATCGGACATGCAGGATGTAGGGCTTCATCTCCGGATGGCCTGAACCTGGGTAAACCCTCATGTGTTCTTAGCTGTATGCATCTGATACATCCGTCGTCCGGTGGAGAACTCCCTACGCCCGCCTCCGAACATCCGATAGGAGAGCACACCGAACTCTCCTGTCGGGACTATGGGAACCAGGGTCCCCTGTCCCATCTGTCAGCGGCCCATACGTTTCACACGTTCGTCAGGATCCAGCACGCACCTCGTGAGGGACCCCGCTCCCTCGTGGATCAAGACCTAAGGACCACGCGAAGCTCCCCTCGCGAGGCGTCCGAATGAAGGCCCCTCTGCGGTTGCCCCGCGGAGGAAGGCGATGACGCCAAAAGTGCGCAGCAGAGCTACGCCAGGGCAGTCTGCCCATTTTGGTGATTAAAGACTGGGATGGTGCAAGACCGGACCAAGGACGAGAGGACTCTTCCCTCTTTGATGCTTAAAGCTCCCGTTGAGGGACCCGTTCTGGAGGAAGACATCAGCAAGCCACGCACCCTCCTTTGTCTTCTCTTGGCCAATTGTGGTTGCCCTTCCCGCCAAGGGGAAGAGGCCCAGGTCACTATAAAAAGTGGATCACTACCTCCATTGTAAGGGGTTCGCAACTCCAACAATCAACACCCGTGATATAACCCGACAAGCAGGAGTAGGGTTTTACACCGCAAAGGTGGCCTGAACCTCGGTAAACCCTGTGTGTGTTCTTGCTTTGCTCGCTCGCTCCGCCCCTCGCAGAGATTTCGTTGGTAGACTAGCTTTCAACCCAGTGGAAGAACATAGGTCCATCAGAACCCACAAATCCAACATTTGGCGTGCCAGGTAGGGGTTGAAACTCGTTCTTCCTAGACAAGTCTCCATCGCCATGACCAGCAAGCACGAGCCCATGGACGAGCGCGCCCTGCGCCTCCACCATAGGCGAAGCTCGGTCCGCAGTGTAGCTGCCACCGAGCCTGACCCGCGAACTGGTGACCGCCGCTCTGAGTGCCGTAACAGCACCGACGCCCACGATTCCATCAACCGAACAAGGCAGCGCGCAGACAAGCAGGTCGAGGAGCCAGCGACGTCGGTCGCCCCTCACCCACACCGGTCAAGGCCCGTCACTCCGCCTCCCCAGCAGCCGGCTTAACCTCCGTCGCTTCCTCTTCACCGCCAGCCGTCCCAGCGCGCCGAGTCGGAGAGGCGCGACGCCGAACCGGCCGAGGCTGTGTCTCTGCGCCTAGCGCAGGAGCTGCTGCTGTTCCATCCCGCACCCGATGCCATGGACGCGTGGCTGGACCGCATCGCCGAGCTCGTCCACAACGCGGCTCTCGCGACCTCTGTAACAGCCCCATCTTGGTAATAAAAAATACGAAGAATTTTTCCACTTTTTGCATTCTTGTCTGCATCATGGCATCCATATGAATTTGCTTTTCCTAACAAACCAACCTATGCAAGCATTTGAAATGGGGAAGCCCAACCTTCCCAAAACCTCCAACACAAATGCAATGCCAACTTGGCAACAAACTAAATGAGCTTCCAAATTGTTTAGGAAGTTCCAAGTTCGCATTTATAATCAGTTCTCAAAATCTTTTGGGTAAATGTTTTTGCCTTTATTTTAAGAATTATTAAAATGGCGTAAACAATACCTAATTCGGGAAAAATCATAACTCGACAAATATTTAACCAAAAATCATGAATAAAATATCAATGTGATCAACACCTCAAATGCTATCAAACAATGCCATTATCAAATCATGTTCTCAAATATTTATTTAATGTTATTCATAAATTGGTTAAAAGAATTAGATTCAATTAATTTTAATTCGCTATTTATTCATCGAAGCTCGGAAAATTACAAATGAGGTACCAAAATGATCGGAAGAACAAAACCTACTTAATCATGTCATGATCATGCACATTTAAGCCACATCCTTTGTAATGTAATGATTTATAAATAATGTGGCCACTAAGATAAATATGGGATCATTTCCAAATAATTGCACTAATTATTTGGAACTCCATTTAGTTTGTTATATAATTTAAATGTTGATATCTTTGCATAAACCTGTCATATCATCATGTGATTGTGCATTGCACCTTGTCTTCGTGTGATTTATTTGTTCTTTTGTATTATTTTGGGTATCGATAGATTCTGGAGTCGAGGGTTCCCTCGCCTATTCCGACGAGCAATACTACACGCCCCGGCAGCAAGGCAAGAGATAACCTAGCCTTCTTGGCATCTAGCCTCCTATTTTTTTATAAACTTATTTTATCCACCAAAATATTGCATGCGATTCCAATGTCAATTTTTGATCAAGATGTAGAGTATCCTATGAATGCATGTTTATCCCCTAAACCATCACATGCTTCCCCTCCTATGAACCATAGGTATGATGTGTTGGCCGGATACAAAATATAATTGTTGGTATAAATGCTTAGCTATGCTTAGTAGAATGTTTAGCTGTCCGTTATTTAATTCCATGCTATGGATGTGGATGGAATGATTCGGGCATGGTGGATACTGGTGATGCTTAATTAAAATGCTATGAAGGCTTGGATGAGTTGCCATCGGGAATGGTGTTTTGTCTCACTCTTGCCCCTAGGTGCGAGTTCTTTACCTCTTGAACCAAGACGATCGTGCTTCCAACGGTGGGGACATATGGAATCCCCTTTAACTAAATAACTTGTGCGGGCGTATCCAAGGGTCCTCTAGTTCGATTTTCCATTTGCGTGTGAGTGGAAAAGAAAATGTTGCGGAGGATTTTTGTTTAGGGCGTGGCTGAAAGAACAAGCTATGCCCGGATGTCGCCTAGAGGGGGGGGGGGGGGAGTGAATAGGCGATTAAAACCTTTTCTATTTAGGGGCTTGATAATTGCGGAATAAAACTATGTGTTTAAATTAGCAAGCCAACAACCTAAAAACTAGGTTCACCTATGTGCACCAACAACTTATGCTAAGCAATTTAAGCGACAAGGTGATAGCTAGATATGAACTTCAAGCACGATGGCTATCACAATGTAAATTGCATAAGTAAAAGCTCGGGTATAGAAATAACCGAGGCACGCGGAGACGAGGATGTATTCCCGAGTTCCTCCTTGTTAAGGCAGTACGTCTCGTTGGAGGGGTGTGAGCTCGACACAAGAGGCCTACTCAAGATGCCACAAAGGCCTCACCCTATTCTCCAATGAACCGCACCCAAAGGTTTGGTTCACCTTCTACTATCGGAATCCTTCGGGGCGGATTCCGGAGCCCTTTACAACTTCTCTTGGGGCACACACCCACAACTCAATTGGGGGCTCCCAAAACGTGCCGAAGCTTCACAACTCGAAGTCTTCGCGGCACCTCCAACCGTCTAGGGTACACAATGCACCCAAGAGGCAACAAGCTCTTGGGAACACAATGAACCCAAGAGTAACAAGCTTCTCAACCTTCAACTTCATGTATCACCGTGGAGAGAGCAACCCGATGCAACTAATGCAAAAGGCAAGAACACACAAAGTGGTCAAGTCCTTCACTCTAAAATCCAAACAAAGCAACTAATGCTTTGAAGGGATTTAGGATGAAGAACAAAGAGGATAACTACAAAAGAACTCCAAGAACTAGATCCACAAGGTTCCCCTCACTTAGAGGAGATTTCGTTTGGTGGAAAGGTAGATCTAGATATCCTCTCTTGAATCCCTAAAATTGTGCAAGAATCATCGGAGGGATTGAGAGGAATCAAGCTCACAAGGATGTGCAACAATGGAGGAGAGAGAGCTTGAAGAGATTCAAAAGATTGGAAGAAGTCACTTGAGCAAAGGGGAAGAAGAGGCACTTAAAAAGGTGCCCTGAGAATCTGGCCGTTGGGCTCAGATTCCCGCAGGGCCGGTAGTACCGGCCCAAGGGGCGGTACTACCGCCCCACGTAAAACTGCCCCCAACGGCTCTCTGCCGAACAAAACCCGCAGGGTCGGTAGTACCGGTCCAAAGAGCGGTACTTCCGGCCCACACACAAAAATCCCACCAACGGCTAGAGAAGAACACCCGCAAGGCCGGTAGTACCGGGAAAAGGACCGGTAGTTCCGGTTTAGCGGTAGTACCGGATCAACTTACGGTGTTACTTCCGTTGAGAGTCCAGTACCCAGCTTTTGCAAGCGGCACTGGGCTCCGGAAGAACCACCGGAAGTGCCGGGCGGTAGTCCGCTGGGAGCACCGGTACTTCCGGTTTAGCGGAAGTTCCGGTACTACTTCCGGTGGTACTTCCGTTTGGAGTCCAGTACCCAATTTTTGTAAGGGTACTGGGCTCCGGAAGTACCCCCGAAAGTTCCGAGCGGTAGTACCGCCCGAGAGGCCGGTAGTACCGGTAACTGGAAAACAGCAGAAACCAGAAACTGAATAACTTTTGCATGGAAACTCCGATCGAGGCGAATCCAATTTTGTTGGAAAGAGGACGACAAGAGCTACCCTTCCGCATGGATGAACCGGCAAAATCTCCAATACCAAAAATATTGAAACCAAGCAATGTTGATTTTGCAAATAAATGGAAGAGTGAAACCTTCCGCATGGATGAACCGGCAAAATCTCCAATACCAAAAACGCAATAGACGACGCATATGAAAACCGTTTTCAGTGAACTTGGCCTTGTCATGACAAGCACGACAAGCACCAAGACCACACCACGAAGATCCAAATAAGAACCAATAAAGATGATTGCAAGAATGCAAGGATGCAAATGTTTGAGCTCTCCACGAACGATACGATCACGAAACTCGGTTGAGAGCCCCTCTTGATAGTACGGCTATCTATCCTATAACCCGGTCTCCCAACTAACATCATTAGACCGGTAAAATAAAATCCCTATCAAGATCATACCTTTGCCTTGCGCATAAATCCACTTGAGGTCGATGAAGACGAACTTCATCTCCTCAAGACGAACCACCTTTCTTGATTACACTTATCTTGGTGAAGAATCACATGACGCTCCCCCATACACCAAGATGGGGAAAGCACTCTTCGGCATATCTTCACTTGGACATGAGAGTTGATCAACCCACACAAAGCCTTGATCAACCCAAATCTTTTCTTCCCTTAACCTTGACTCCAACAAATGGAGATCAAGCAACGCAATGGACACACCTACAAATATGGCTTAATACAAACATTAGTCCATAGAGATTGTCATTAATTACCAAAACCATGCATAGGAGCAACCATGCACTTTCAGTGGCGATGGGGGCAGGGGCTGAAATAGGTTGGGAAAACTTGCCCTGTCGCCACCGATGACTCTTGGATAGTCTCACGCGAGGTAAAGGTTTAACCGCGCCCACTCGCCGGCCTTCCCCGGAAGAGGGCCAATCAGGTGAGCCGGACGGTACCGGTGGGTAAATTAGTACACCCCTGCAGGGTAAATCTTTTCGAAAAGCCGTGTCCGCGGTTATGGACGACTTGGGAATAGACGATAAGATCATAGAGAACCTTAACTTAATTGATATGGCAGCTAAAGGTTGCATAATCAACGTGTGTTAAAGGTTCATTTCCTCGAGGGTGATTCAAGGGGGTGCCTTGGTGGAGATGAGAGATGTTTTGGCTACAAGTTGGTTCGATGAGAACCGAAGATGAAAAAGTTACTCTCTTATCCCCTTTTGAAAACCATTCTGAGTAGACGATGCCATTTGTGTCACTTATGTCTTTTATGAAGGAAAAACTAGCTTTATGCAAAATAGCTACATACAACTTTGGAGCCCCCATCATCATTGGGCCTATATCGCCCTACTAAACTTGCGAGTATGTCGTACTCAGTCTCTCTTTGCTGCCTTTATTAATTTGTTTCAGAGGAGGACGACACCGAGCAGCTAGGTGGGTTCTTCGTGGACGTCGACGAATAGTTCGGGGTTCCCAGGTGGCAGCTTGGGACGTCGGAACAAGCTGGCATGGGGTTATGTTATATGTGTAGGCCTCTTAGGCCATATATTTGGATCTTGTTGTATTAGACAACACTACTTCGCTTCCGCTTGATGAATTGCTGGGTCTGTGACCTTTTGTGTGTAATATTTGTATCTTTCTCATATATGAGTTGCTGTATGATCTCTTTGTGTCGTAGATTCTGTGATGTGCCAGTTATTCCGTAGTCTTGATCTCTTTATTATGAATGATAGCTATGTCTGAGCTTATAGCATGATCGAAGTGTTGCGTGCCGATGATCCATTCCGAGCACGCCTGCCAAAGGTTTTGGCCTGGGATTGGTAAACCCAGTAACCTTCGATTGTGTAGCATGACCGGTTGCACAAAGCTTCATTGCATAGTTCTGGGGTCGGGGCGCTACAAGTTGGTATCAGAGCAGGACTGCCTGTAGGAAACCCTTTCTATTGGTCGATGTCGAGTCTAGTTTGAAAATTATTTATGACCTAAAAATGAGTTGTGAAAACCTTCTTAGGATTCTTTTTACTCCTTATCCAACTTGCTCTACTTTGATCTCTTATCTCAATTTGTTTTATGCTTGGTGTCGATGTTTAGGTTCTCGGGGTTGGGTTCTACCGTCCGGTGTTTGTAGTGCCCCGACCCCAGAACTATACAGTGAAATGTTGTGTAACCGGTCATGCTACACAATCGAGGGTTACTGGGTTTACCAATCCCAGGCCAAAACTCATTGGAAGGTGTGCTCGGAATGGATCATCGGCACACAACACCTCGATCATGCCATAAGCTCAGACATCGCTTTCACGTATAGTAAAGAGACCAAGACTGCGGAACAACTGGCACATCACAGACTCTACGACACAAGAGATCATAGTTCAACTCATATATGAGAAAGATAGCAAATATCACAATCAGAGGTCACAGACCCACCATTACATCAAGCGGAAGCAAATATAGTTGTCTAACAACAAGATCCAAATTATGGCCTAAGAGGCCTACAGATAACATATCCCAGCCAGCCTGTTCCGAGACGTCCCAAGCTGCCACCTGGGAACCCCAGACTACTCGTCGATGTCAATAAAGATCCCACCTTCCAGTTCGGTGACGTCCTCCTCTGAAACAAATAATAATCAACAAAGCAAGGCTGAGTACAACGTACTCGCAAGAATTAGTAGGGCGATATAGGCCCAATGCTGACGGAGGCTCTAATGCTATATAAAGTAGCTGGTTTTGCATAAAGCTAGTTTTCCTTTTTAAAAGACTTCAGGACCCATTGCATCGTCTATTCAGAATGTTTTCCGAAAAGGGATAAGAGAGTAAACTTTCATTTGTGGTTCTCAACAAACCATTTGTAACCAGAAGCATCTCATCTCCACCAAGGCACTCCCTCGAATCACCCTCGAGGAAATGAACCTTTTATCACTCGTTGGATTGCAACCTCTAGCTGCCAATTTATTAATTAGGTTCAGGTTCTCTATGAGCTAATCCGCCTTTCCCAAGAGTTTTTCCATAACCGCGGACACGGCTTTTCGAAAAGATTAAACCCTGTAGGGGTGTACTGTTTTTAGCCATTGGTACCGTCCGACCCCTTGCCTGATCATTTAGCTCTCTTCCGGGGAAAGCTGGCAGGGCGGGCGCGGTTAAACCTTTACCTCGCATGAGACTATCCAAGGGTCATCGTGACGACATGACAAGTTCAGTGCCTATTTGAACACCCTGCCCCATCGCCACTCCTATCACCACCATCCTCACCACATCATCATCATCATCATCATCATCATCACCGGCCACACACTAGCAAATGGAAAGCGCAAACTAGAGGACCCTTGGATACGCCCGCACAAGTTATTTAGTCAGTAATGGGCCCATACCCCCACCGATGGTAGCACACTCGGTTCTTGGTTCTAGCTAAAAGCACTCTCAGCCTAGGCGACAATAATGAGGCAAAACACCATCCCTGATGGCAACTCATCCAAGCCTTTTAACAAATTAATTAAGTACCAAACGTAACCACCATGTCCGAACCATTCCATCAACATCATCATCATCATGAAATTAAATCACTGGACAATATAACATTTAACTAAGCATGGCTAAGCATCACTAAGCATAAATACATACAATAGTTGTATCTTTGTCTCCGGCCATCACATCAAACCTAGGTTTCATAGGAGGGGAAGCATGTGATGGTTCAGGGGACAATGCATATCATAGGATTACCTAACTTGATCAAAAGTGACATGGGAATCGCATGCAATATTCTGGTGGAGAAAATAATTTGTATAAAACATTAGGATGCTAGATGCCAAGAAGGTTAGGTTAGTTCTTGCCTTGCTGATAGCACTGGGCACGTGGATCGTCGAGGTATTGTGGTGGAACCTCGACTCCTAAATCTAACGAAACACAACAATAACAGGAAAACAAAATAAATAACACGAATACAAGGTGCAATGCACAATCATGATGAGATGGTCAATTTATGCACTGAAATCATATTGGGCATGTCCCACAAGTTAAATGGAACCCCTAAAATAAATATCGCAATTAACGGGTCAAAACTCCATATCTAACTTAGTGAATTGCGTTATTTAACCAAAATGCCCAGTACTGAAATATGGTTCCTAAATGCATGAAAATGACATGATTAGATAGGTATCGTCCTACTGATCATTTTGGTACTTCGTTTGCAATTTTCCGATTAACGATGAAAAAATGGTGATTCAAATGGTTATGCAATTTAAATCATTTTAACAAATTCGAAATTAACATCAAAGGAAAAATTGGGTACTTGCTGTGAACTTAACATAGATGGATAGCAATTGCCTTGCTGATCATTTTGACATTTTATTCACAATTTTTGAGTGATTATTTCTCAAGTTATGAATTTCCCAAAATTGGAATTAAATCTACCATTTTAATAATTTTAAATAAACATCAATTTACAAGGTTCATTATTTCATGGAAATAGCACTAACAATTAGATGTTGTTTTCCTGAACATTTTGAGATCTTATTTGCAATTTTTGGATCAAAATTCATCAAGTTATGGATTTTCTAAATTCCATTTATATTCTGCCATTTTATTATTCATTAAAATAAAAGCAAATTATTTTGGTCAATTAATTCTACCAAGGGCACTAACAGATAGACATTTTCTTCCTGAGCATTTTGGTATATTATTTGTATTTTTCTGATTTGTGGTTCAAAAGTTATGCAATTTCAACGTTCAATTCAATTTTCTGCCTTTTGTTTAAATTTCACGAAACCGGCCGAACCATTTTTTACTTAGTGGCTGGATAGCCACAACCACTGATGGCTGGGTCCCGGGCCATGTAAGCGACCACGTTGGTGTGCAGGCCCACGGTCAGGTTTGATCGGAGGAAGGCCAGGACCGGCGCGAGGGACGGCGGTGACCGACGCAACGGCGCGGACGGATCCATCGCTAGGGGAAGCGCACGGCCTAGCTACTGGGCGCGCTAGATGCACCCTTCTACGGGGAGCCCAGAATGGGCGGCGCCACCATTTATCAGTCGCCGGAGCGACATGCACATCGGCGACCCGCGGCGGAGCGACGGCGAGCTACGGTGAGACGACGGCCTAAGGAGGGAGGAGGGAGACAGAGGTGTCCAGGAGGTAGCCCGGCTCACCCTGAGTACGCTGGCGTGGACGGCAAGGTCGGGGAAGGTCTGGAGTGGCGGCAATTTGCGGTGGACGGCGGCGGTAGTGCCGGAGAAGATGAGGACGACGTCGACGATTCCTGGGCCCCGAGCTCGATTCCTTCCACCCGAAGAACGAGGACGACGAGGCGGAGCAGACGGCGGCTTCAGCTTGCCCGGAGGCGGTCGGGAGCGACGGCGATGATGCGCGGCGGCCGGCTTAGGTCACGGCCACGGTGGCGGCGGCTAGTGTTCCTGCAGCAGGGGGAAAAGGAGGGGGAGAGAGGGCAGATGGTCGAGGGGGAGCCTCTTATCCTCCAGGGGGGCCAGGGAGCGAGGAGGAGCGCGGGGAGGCCACGGCGGCAAGGAGCTCGTGGCGGCAGTGTTCCCCCTGTCGCCACAGTTGAAGATGGTGCTGATAGGTAGGGTCCACCTGTAAGGGATTTATTCTTTTTCTTTTTCCAGAATTTACACTAGGGTTTAGGTATTTATTTCAGGCCCTTAATTAATTTTAGAAATTCTAGAAAAATTTACAGAGCCATAATATATTATTTGGAACCTGTGGTAAAATTTGCAGCCCATTTGGAAATTATCTCATGTGTTAATATTTCAGAAGTTGCTCTCTTGCATTTTGGGTTTTATTAAAAGATTTGAATTGGCAATTGCATTCAAATCTTGCAACAAGCACATTTTAATTTATTAGAACTCCCTGGACAAATATGGATGTTCAGATTTGAATTTGTTTGTTCAACACCATTAGCCAACCTTGACTTCTTTGTTAAAGGCAAAGTATTATTTCATGTGGAGCAATTTGAATATATATGCCATGATGCAATATGAGATGCAAAAGTGAAAATTTTACTCATATTTTCAGGTACCAAAAGTGGAGCCATTACAGTGTTTGTCTCAAGTTCGTTGTATCCGTTTGCTATCGCCGCGATGACGTGATGTCACCGTGGTTACCTAAATCTGTTTTTAGTGCTAGTGCCATCTTAATTCTCCGTATCTGCAAGGAACTCTATTTATCTATCCTAACCGTCGGAGTTGGTTACTAAATTGTCATTGTTCCAAATCTTCAGAATGGCTCCTACCCGTCGTGGGGAACAAAGCAATCCTGATGTACCGCCGCCACCCTCAATGGCGGAGGTCCTGATGGCCATTGAGCAAACCGCCTGCGCAACGAGCATCTGCTCGAGCAGTTGGTGCAGCAAGGGGCAAGGAGGAACACGGACTGCAACACTCTCACGGAGTTCTTGCGCTCCCAACCTCCTACCTTCACTGAAGCTAAAGATCCACTGGATGTCGATGATTGGCTCTGGGCTCTCGAGCGCAAGTTTGCCGCTCTGCACGTTCCGGTGGCGGAACAAGTCAACTTCGCCACCTACCTGCTGAATGGAGCCACCGGCTCCTGGTGGGAGAGCCATGTGTCGATGTTCGACGCTGGCCATGTCTTTACTTGGGCGGAGTTCCGCGCCGCCTTTCATGCGGCGTACATCCCCAAGCCCGTCATGGACCTCAAGAGGAGGGAGTTCCTGGATTTGACACAGGGACGCATGGACATCCAAGCCTATGGGCGGGAGTTCAACCACCTCTCTCGTTACGCCCCTCGGGACGTGACAAATGATGAGTACAAGCAATACCTCTTCCGCAAGGGGCTCGCCCCTCGTCTCCGATACGAGCTCCTACCCTTCAAGTTCCAGTCCTACCAGGAGCTCTACAACCAGGCTCTTACCATGGAGCAGGGTAGGATGGAGCTGGAAGCTTCTAAGAGGCCAGCTCCCGTGGACAACCAGAGCTCCTCTTCCTCCGAGGGCAAGAAGCGCAGGGTCTTTGTGCCCTTCAGCGCTGTGCCACCTGCACCCTTCGCGCCAAGGCCTTCAGGGTTCAGGCCACCTCCGCCTCGCCCAGCTACCTCGACCTTGGGTGCGGCTGGAAGTGGTTTCCGCCCTCAGCTGCCTCCACCACCGCCGAGGCTCACTTGCTTCGCTTGTGGCCAGCCGGGGCACTACTCCAGAGAGTGTCCCCAGAAAGCATCGGCTACCGCAGCACCTGTGCCGGCTCCCTGTACCCCAGCCGCCTGAACCATGTCTCGGCTGAAGGAGTTAAGGAGGACCCCGGAGTTCTCATGGGTACGCTTCGAATCAATGATTACCCTGCTTCAGTCTTGTTTGATTCTGGAGCATCACATTCATTCATATTAGTAGCTTTTGCACACAACCATCAAATACCATTTGTGAACATGGACTCCTCTCTAGTGGTCAAAACACCAGGCTCTAGTCGGCACACTAAATGGGTTGCTTCGGAAGTCCAGATCACCATAGGCTATTGGTCCTTTCCGTTCTAGCTGATAGCACTGAAGTCAGATGGGCTAGTTGTAATTCTGGGTATGGATTGGCTCGTCAAATATCAGGCCAACCTGGACTATGCTGCCAAGTGTATCACCATGGTCCACCCAACCGTCGGACTCGTGAGTTATTGGTCACCTTCGTCCGCAACTCCCTCCGCTGCCACTCCTCTCTCACCGGAGATCAGCCTATGTTTCCTGGAAGGAACCACTTCGCCTGAAATACATGAGGTTGCCTGTGGTGTGTGATTTCCCCGATGTTTTTCCAAAGGAATTGCCCAGACATGCCACCTGATCGCAACGTGGAGTTTGTGATTGAGTTGGTTCCGGGAACCGCCCCAATTTCCAAAAGGCCCTACCGCATGCCAGCGGAAGAGCTAACTGAACTGAAGAAGCAACTTGATGAGTTGCTAGGAAAAAGAATTCATCCGTCCGAGTAGCTCGCCATGGGGCTGCCCGGTCATCTTTGTCAAGAAGAGGGATACAAATGTTCCTCGGCTGGTTGTTGATTACCGCCCTTTGAATGCGGTGACCATCAAGAACAAGTATCCCATTCCTCGAATAACTGACTTGTTCGATCAACTAGCTGGTGCAACGATATTCTCCAAGATGGATCTGAGGTCAGGCTATCATCAGATCAAAATCCGAAAGGAGGATATTCCGAAGACGGCTTTCACTACCCGCTATGGGTTATATGAGTACACCGTCATGTCCTTCGGCCTCACCAATGCTCCAGCTACATTCATGAGGCTGATGAATTCCATTTTCCACGAGTACCTCGACAAGTTCATCATTATTTACATCGATGACATCCTTGTCTACTCCAAAACCGAAGAAGAACATGCTGAGCATCTTCGGCTAGTTCTGACCAAGCTTCGAGATCACTGCCTATATGCCAAGTTCTCCAAGTGTGAGTTTTGGCTAAAGGAGCTCATTTTTCTCGGTCATGTGGTGTCAGCTGCTGGAGTAGCGGTGATACCAGACAAGATTCAGGCAATCCTGGATTGGCCTACTCCCAAGTCCGTCAAAGACATCCGTAGCTTCCTTGGATTGGCGGGTTATTACCGCCGATTCATCGAGGGCTTTTCCAAGATAGCCAAGGCACTGACTGACCTCCTCAAGAAAAACAAACAGTTTGTGTGGTCGGACAAGGCCGCGAACAGTTTCCAAACTCTCAAGGTCAAGCTCACTACCACTCGGTGCTTGTCCTCCCTAACACCGACAAGGACTTTGTCGTCTATTGTGATGCATCACTCCAAGGCTTGGGCTGTGTTTTGATGCAAGAAGGCCATGTTGTCGCCTATGCTTCCCGTCAATTCAAACCACATGAGCAAAACTACCCAACTCATGATCTAGAGCTTGCTGCCGTGGTTCATGTTCTGAAGCAATGGAGGCCCTACCTGTTGGGCAACCGTTGCGAGATCTACTCTGATCATCAAAGTATGAAGTATCTCTTCACCCAGCCGGATCTGAACTTGAGACAGAGAAGATGGTTGGAATTAATCAAAGACTATGAAGTGACCCTCAACTATCAGCCCGGCAAGGCAAATGTTGTGGCAGATGCTCTGAGCTGCAAGGCCTATTGCAACACCTTGATGATTGAAAGGGCACAACCTGCTCTCCACGAGGAATTTGCTCGGTTAAATCTGGAGATTGTCCCCTCCGGATATATAGCTAACCTGGAGATCAAATCCACACTTGAGGATGAAATCAAGGCCGCCCAGCAACATGATGCTGGCATCCGCAAGATCAAAAAGAATATTGCAAGCGGGAAGGCCAAGTGTTTCTCCGTTGATGATTCCGGTGTTGTCTATTTTGGGAACCGTCTTGTGGTGCCCAAGAAGGGAAATACCAAGGGGTTGATACTCCAAGAAGCCCATGAATCTCCCATATCCATCCATCCTGGTAGCACTAAAATGTACCAAGACCTCCACCCCAAATTCTGGTGGACTTGCATGAAGTGGGAAATCGCCAAATATGTTGCTGAATGCGACGTCTGTCGCCGAGTGAAGGCTGAACATCAAAGGCCAGCTAGTACCCTTCGCCCATAGCCATTCCCGAGTGTAAATGGGATGAAGTTGGCATGGATTTCATCACTGGTTTTTCAAAGTCACAAAAGGGAAACAATGCCATCTGGGTCATCATCGACCGTTTGTCCAAGGTCGCCCACTTCCTTCCGGTCCGTGATGATATTCGAGCAAGCCAACTTGCGGATTTGTATATGGCCCGGATTGTTCCTTTGCACGGGGTCCCTTTGCGGATCATCTCAGACCGTGGTAGTCTGTTTGTCTCCAAATTCTGCAAAGCTTCCAGACGGCTCTTGGAACTCGTCTCAACTTCAGCACCGCCTATCATCCTCAAACTAATGGTCAAACTGAAAGGGTGAACCAAGTTCTTGAGGACATGCTTCAGGCATGTGTCATCTCCTTCGGCAAGGGTTGGGAAAAATACCTCCCCCTCACCGAGTTCTCCTACAATAACAGCTACCAAGCCAGTTTGCAAATGGCTCCCTTTGAGGTTCTCTATGGGAGAAAATGCCGGACTCCTCTGAATTGGTCTGAAACCGGAGAGAGGCCCCTCTTCGGTCCGGATGTGATCAATGAATCTGAGGAGAAGGTCCGTATCATTCGGGATAATCTCAAGGCTGCTTAATCCCGGTAGAAAAGCTACTATGACAAGCACCATCAAGAGGTCCACTATGAAATTGGTGACAAGGCCTATCTTCGAGTCTCTCCTCTCCGAGGCGTTCGTCGCTTCGGGATCAAGGGCAAATTGGCACCTCGCTATGTTGGCCCTTTCACCTTCCTAGCCAAGCGAGGAGATCTCTCTTATCAACTCGAGCTACCCTCCTACTTCCCGGATGTGCATGATGTATTCCATGTCTCCCAACTCCGTCGTTGCTTCAAGGATCCAATCCGTGGGGTTGATCATGAGGTGTTGGACATCCAGGAGGATTTGACCTATCGCGAGCATCCTATCCGCATCTTGGATGAAGCGGAGAGGAAAACCCGCAACAAGACCATCAAGTTCCTCAAAATCCAATGGTCTAACCATTCCGAAGAAAAAGCCACTTGGGAGCGAGAAACTAGTCTTCGACAGGAATATCCCGCCTACTTCACTCAAGCCTAGAATCTCGGGACGAGATTCCTGTAAGGGGGTAGAATTGTAACAGCCCCAGCTTGGTAATGAAAAATACGAAGAATTTTCCACTTTTTGCATTCTTGTCTGCATCATGGCATCCATATGAATTTGCTTTTCTTAAAAAACCAACCTATGCAAGCAATTGAAATGGGGAAGCCCAATCTTCCCAAAACCTCCAACCCAAATGCAATGCCAACTTGGCAACAAACTAAATGAGCTTCCAAATTGTTTAGAAAGTTCCAAGTTTGCATTTTATAATCAGTTCTCAAAATCTACATATTGCCAACTAAGAAAGGAAATTGAGAATCCAAAGTTGGTTCCATTCAAATCCTATTTTTCAAACTGAGTAAGCCTTTCCAAAATTCAAACTAAAATCATGGGGAGCTTCATTTTCATGCTAGGAGCATCCATGATTAATTTCACTAATTTTGGAAATAATTAAGTGCTTCAATTAAATACATCTTTGCAATTTATCAAAATGATCCTAATGCAATGCTATGAACAAATATGGATCCAAACATTTTGTTTTGGACCACCAAAATTTGTGGAGGTCCTAAAGGTTAAAGGGAGCCTATATGAATTTTTGCAGATTTTATAAAAATGTCCTGGTGTCTCTTTTAAATCGCTAAAGTTTGTTGTGGACCTTTTGTAAATAAAATAAAATAGGCAGGGGGTTTTTGCAAAAGAATTGTCCCCTTCCTCCACTGTGGCGACAGGGCCGGCGCCCATGCCACTCCCTCTACGACGTGGATAAGGAGGACCTGCGCCATTGCCTCGACTGCCTCTCGCTCCCCACCTGCTCCTCACATGCTCCCCGTTCCCCTCTTTCTTTCCCTCCCGAGCTCCACCTTTAGACGCCGCTAGCCGCAGCACCCCGCCGTCGCTCTAGGCCGCCCCGCACGAATCTAAGTGCACCGACGGGACCGCACTGCCGTGCTGCTCTGACTCACTGAAGGAATCGACACAGGGGGCCGGGAATCGACGTCGTCGTCCCGGTTTTCTCCGCCTCCGGCCGCTGCTCTTTCTCCCTTCGCCAAGCTCCTCGCCGTCCTCTCCGCCCCTCCGCGCCATCGCCGTCCACACCCTAGAGATCAGGGTGAGCTTCTCTTCCATTTTGGCAACTTCTCGCGCCCCTTTTCCCTCTCTCTCGCCGTTGATCCGCCGGCGGCCACCGCCGCGTCACCGTCACCGTGGCCCGGCCTGGACGCACCGGCCTGTCCGGCCAGGAGGCCAGCTGGCTCGGGATGCTTCCTAGCCTTGCCCCTGGCCTGGGCCGGCCCAAAGGCTGGCTGCCTCGGGCACCAGCCCGGCCTAGCGCCCAGCCTGGGCTGGTCAAAGGCTGGCCAAAGGCTGGCTGCTTCGGGTGCCTACCTAGCCTTGAGCCCAGCCTGGCCGGGTTGGAGGCTGGCCTGTCTGGCTTTTGGTTTTCCTTTTTGGAAATAAAAATTAAATAAAACAATTGATAACTATTTATTTATTGCTTCAATTTTGCAAATAAAATATCTAATTGTTCAGAAAAACAATACCTATCTTTGGTAACATTGACATAATCTTTTGGGTAAATGTTTTTGCCTTTATTTTAAGAATTATTAAAATGGCGTAAACAATACCTAATTCGGGAAAAATCATAACTCGACAAATATTTAACCAAAAATCATGAATAAAATATCAATGTGATCAACACCTCAAATGCTATCAAACAATGCCATTATCAAATCATGATCACAAATATTTATTTAATGTTATTCATAAATTGGTTAAAAGAATTATATTCAATTAATTTTAATTCACTATTTATTCATCGAAGCTCGGAAAATTACAAATGAGGTACCAAAATGGTCGAAAGAACAACACCTACTTAATCATGTCATGATCATGCGCATTTAAGCCACATCCTTTGTAATGTAATGATTTATAAATAATGTGGCCACTAAGATAAATATGGGGTCATTTCCAAATAATTGCACTAATTATTTGGAACTCCATTTAATTTGTTATATAATTTAAATGTTGATATCTTTGCATAAACCTGTCATATCATCATGTGATTGTGCATTGCACCTTGTCTTCGTGTGATTTTTTGTTCTTTTGTATTATTTTGGGTATTGATAGATTCTGGAGTCGAGGGTTCCCTCGCCTATTCCGACGAGCAATACTACACGCCCCGGCAGCAAGGCAAGAGATAACCTAACCTTCTTGGCATCTAGCCTCCTATTGTTTTATAAACTTATTTTATCCACCATAATATTGCATGCGATTCCAATGTCAATTTTTGATCAAGATGTAGAGTATCCTATGAATGCATGTTTATCCCCTGAACCATCACATGCTTCCCCTCCTATGAACCATAGGTATGATGTGTTGGCCGGATACAAAATATAATTGTTGGTATAAATGCTTAGCTATGCTTAGCCATGCTTAGTAGAATGTTTAGCTGTCCGTTATTTAATTCCATGCTATTGATGTGGATGGAATGATTCGGGCATGGTGGATACTGGTGATGCTTAATTAAAATGCTAAGAAGGCTTGGATGAGTTGCCATCGGGAATGGTGTTTTGTCTCATTCTTGCCCCTAGGTGCGAGTTATTTACCTCTTGAACCAAGACGATCGTGCTTCCAACGGTGGGGACATATGGAATCCCCTTTAACTAAATAACTTGTGCGGGCGTATCCAAGGGTCCTCTAGTTCGATTTTCCATTTGCGTGTGAGTGGAAAAGAAAATGTTGCGGAGGATTTGTGTTTAGGGCGTGGCGATGGGGGCAGGGGCTGAAATAGGTTGGGAAAACTTGCCCTGTCGCCACCGATGACTCTTGGATAGTCTCACGCGAGGTAAAGGTTTAACTGCGCCCACTCGCCGACCTTCCCCGGAAGAGGGCCAATCAGGTGAGACGGACGGTACCGGTGGGTAAATTAGTACACCCCTGCAGGGTAAATCTTTTCAAAAAGCCGTGTCCGCGGTTATGAATGACTTGGGAATAGACGATAAGATCATAGAGAACCTACTTAACTGATATGGCAGCTAAAGGTTGCATAATCAACGTATGTTGAAGGTTCATTTCCTCGAGGGTGATTTGAGGGGGTGCTTTGGTGGAGATGAGAGATGGTTTGGCTACAAGTTGGTTCGATGAGAACCGAAGATGAAAAAGTTACTCTCTTATCCCCTTTCGAAAACCATTCAGAGTAGACGATGCCATTTGTGTCACTTATGTCTTTTATGAAGGAAAAAGTAGCTTTATGCAAAATAGCTACATACAGCTTTAGAGCCCCCATCATCATTGGGCCTATATCGCCCTACTAAACTTGCGAGTACGTCGTACTTAGTCTCTCTTTGCTGCCTTTATTAATTTTTTTCAGAGGTAGGACGACACCGAGCAGCTAGGTGGGTTCTTCGTGGACGTCGACGAATAGTTCGGGGTTCCCAGGTGACAGCTTGGGACGTCGGAACAAGCTGGCATGGGGTTATGTTTTATGTGTAGGCCTCTTAGGCTATATATTTGGATCTTGTTGTATTAGACAACACTACTTCGCTTCCGCTAGATGAATTACTGGGTCTGTGACCTTTTGTGTGTAATATTTGTATCTTTCTCATATATGAGTTTATGTATGATCTCTTTGTGTCGTAGAGTCTGTGATGTGCCAGTTGTTCCGGAGTCTTGATCTCTTTATTATGCATGATAGCTATGTCTGAGCTTATGGCATGATCGAAGTGTTGCGTGCCGATGATCCATTCCGAGCACGCCTGCCAAAAGTTTTGGCCTGGGATTGGTAAACCCAGTAACCTTCGATTGTGTAGCATGACCGGTTGCACAAAGCTTCATTGCATAGTTCTGGGGTCGGGGCGCTACAACCTCCCAGCAGCAGCGCGAGCCGTCGTGTGCCCGCCAGCCCTCGCGCGGGCAGGAGCAGCCCCGCGGTGCGGCGCCTCCGCCCCCGCAGGGGGGAGACCTCGCCGGCCGCCTCTCCGTCGCGCCGCCTCCGCCGCTCCAACCCCCGCGGGAGAACCAAGCCGGCCGAGCCGCCGCACCTCCGTCTCTGCCACGTCAGTTGCAGCCTTCACACGCATGCTTGCCCCACGAATGCGTCATCATCCACCGTGCCCCCGAGGACGCCTGCGTTGGCATCACGCGACAGCGCGAGCGAAAAAACGTGCTATTCAGCAAGTTGTCAATGCCGGCAACACCAACCGTCGTCCGCCTGCCGTCGCTGCCAACGCCGCCATCTACGATGGAAGCTGCCTCGCCTTCTCCAGCGGGCTACGCCGGGTCATCTGGCCCAACAAGTTCCGCCCCGAGCTGCCGTCACGCTACGACGGGACCCACAACCCGGTGGAGTTCCTCACGCTCTACACCATCGGCATCCAGGCCGCGGGAGGGGATGACAAGGTCATGGCCAATAGGTTTCCCAGGGCCCTAAAGACGCCGCATGCTCATGGATCATGAACCTTCCCGAGGGCTCCATCACGTCATGGGGGCTCTCTGCGACGCGTTCATCACCAACTTCAGGGGCACCTACGAGCGTCCCCTCACCAAGAACGACCTGAAAGCGGTACGCTAGGCCTCGGGGAGACGCTGCGCAAGTTCATCCAGCACTTCAGTCAGGTCCGCAATAAGGCCCCCGCATCTCCGACATAGACTTCATCTCCGCCTTCGCTAGGGGCGTCACGGACGTCTGCATGCGCGAGAAACTCGGCGTCCATGATGAGCTCTCTTCCGTCGTCAAGCTTTTCGAGATAGCCGACAAGTGCGCCAAGGCCGAGGAAGGTCGTCTCTTCGACCACAACGACCCGGACCTGAAGAAGGAGGAAGCCCCGACCGCGTAGAACCCAGCTAGGGCGCCCCCAAGCACAAGCCTCAGGCTGTCCTTGCAGCAGAGCCCGAGCACAAGCAGCCTCGCGCGGCAGAGAACGCCGCCCAACAGGAGGACATACCGTACTGCATCTTCCATGACATGCATGGCCATGACACGGAGAACTGTCACAAGCTTAGGCGGTATTAGGAGCATCAGCAGCACCGAGGTCGCGGCAGGGGCCATGGCCGGGATGACTACAACCGCGGATACAACAATCGCGACAACCGTTACAACAACCCTCCGCAGGCTAACGCCGCGCAGCGCCCCCCGAGGCCCGTAATGGCCAGCCGAACGAGGAAGATGATGCCGGGGGATACCAGGAGCCCCACAAGCTTGCAGCATGCATCCTCGGGGGAGCACAGGCCCCGCGGTCCAACCGCCACCTCAAGCAGCTCTCCTGTGGGATCAGCGCCGTCCTCCCCAAACCCGAGGCTGCGAGGCCCCTCAAGTGGTCGTACCACGCTATCACCTTCAGCAAGCATGATCACCCGTCCACGACCAGGATGGTGGGTCTCGTCCCGCTCGTTTGTACGCCCACCATCAACAACGTCGCCATATCCAGGACGCTTATCGACGGCGGCGCTGGCCTCAACGTCCTCTCGATCGCGATGTTCGACCAGATGCAAGTGCCTTACGAGCGCCTCATGCCAACAAAGCCTTTCACCGGGGTCACGGCAGGCACCACTACGCCTATCGGCCAGGTGTCGCTCCTAGTGAGCTTTGGCACGCGCAGCAACTATCGCACCGAGCTCATCGACTTCGACGTCGCCGACTTGGGCCTGCCCTACAACGCCATCCTCGTCTACCCCGCCCTCGCCAAGTTCGTGATGGTCACCCACCATGCGTACAACACCGTCAAGCTCCCGGGCAGCGGCGGGACCATCATCATCCGCGATGACGAGAAGGATGCGATGCGCTCCCTTGCGCGAGCTTACAAGGACGCCGCCGCTACGAACCCCAACTGGAGATAGAACTGTGCGTGGCTGGCGGGATCTTCCTCCTGGTATGGTAGGGGGACCTAGAGTTTGACCCCAAAGCGCTCGCAGAGGACCCTCCCATGTCCGACGAGATCGCGCATTGTGTCGCGGTGAGCCTCCTCCAACAAGCAAAGGTGCTTGGCCCCCTCCTGGAGGTCCGCGAGGCACTTCGACAGCAGCGCGGTACGTGTCACCGCCTTGTCACGCCCCGCTCGCGCCTGTCCGGCCACCGTCGTCGCAATGTCGCGCTCTGCCCGCACCCGCTCGGCCGCCGCCACCGCGTCGTCGACTTCCTTCCGTGAACGCGTGGTCGCGGCCGCAGCGTCGTCAAGTTCCCCTGCACCTGGGTGATGGCCGCCACTGTGGCATCGCGCTCCTTACCCACCTACATGACTACCACCAAAGCGACGTTCCGCCCCTCCTTCAGCTCCAGCACTTCCGCGCGGGCCGCGCCCAGCTCGCCGCCAAGCCGCTCCAGTTTCTCCTCCGTGCTGGAGAGCCTTGCCTCCAGGTCGCGGGCATGATCATGGCCACGCTCCTCCAACCTCCTGGTCTCCTCCACCGTACGCAGCATCTCGCGTGTCGTCGTGGCCCGGGCCTCCTGGACTTCGCGCCATGCGCCCGTGAGGAGCAGGCGCTCCCGGTCCACCTCGACTTTCTTCCTCAGGAGGCCCTGAGCGAGCCGGTCAATGGCTTCGTGAGCCGAGGACAACAGTCCCGCGAGCCCAGGGGGCAGCGTCATCTCCCGCCCAGCTTCCGCAGACCGGTCCTCCAGTCGGGCCATGTCTTCCCCACGGAGGACCATGATGGTGCCGCCCGAGGACATTGGCCCCGGAGGGCACGAGTTTTCCTCCCCGCCGTCGGCCACGACGGCGCCCACCAGCGGAGCCTCCGCGTGGGCCCGTTGCACTGCTTCCTCGGTCGGAGTTGGGGCCTCCACCTCTAGCTCGACGGGACTCGCCCATGCAGCTGCCTGGCAGACGGGCACCTTGATACGTCCATTTTGCATCACTATTTTACATCATAATTTACCTTTATTAATTGATATATTTCATATTATGATGCAATACTTATGTTATTTTACCTTATTATGCATGTTTTGCAATTATTGGGGATGCATCTGCCGGAGCCCGGAATCAGCTGGAAAAGTACCTATCAAGATACCTGACGTCGGAAGCTCCAAAAATTCCAGAAAAATTCGGAGATAAATATTTTGGGAAATAAGTCAAGTAGCCAAAAGGGCGCACGGAGGCGAGATCCAGGGAGTAGGGGCGGCCCCCTGCCGCGGGTCTAACCTGGGCCGCGGGTGGGACCCGCCCCTGGCCCCTGTGGCCCCCCTCCGGCTCCCCTTCGGCGTATTACTTCCCTTTGACCTAAAAACATCGGGGGTATCGACGAATAATTTTTTCGCCGCCTCCACGAGGCGGAAACCAAACAGAGAGAAGAAGAGCTCCGATAGGGAGAAAACTATCGAGGAATTTCCCTCCCGGAGGGGGGAGATCGCCGCCATCGTCATCGCCATCACGCCGGGCATCATCGGGATCATCATCAACATCATCTCCACCATCAGCACCATCATCACCACCGCCATACCATCTCATCTTGCTGTAACAATTATCATTGTGTTGCTATTAGTCCATCGGAATCGTATCCCGGGTGTTGATTACCACTTGTAGTTGATGTTAGAGGGTTTTATCGGTGAATTATCATTACAATCAGATTGTTGCCCATGTTCATATTACCTCTAATCATGATCTATATGATTTCTTGTGAGTAGTTTGTTTGGTTCTTGAGGACATGGGGAAAGTCTAGTTGCTAGTAATTGCATAATGTTGAGTAATATTTAATGGTTTGATTATATGTTGTGGTGTTATTCCTCTAGTGGTATCGTGTGAACGTCGACTACATGATAGTTCACCTTTCAAAGGGCCTGGGGGAATGCATGGTGTATTTAGTTTGCCTATGGTAGGGTTGCAGGAGTGACAGAAAGCTAAACCCCAATTCACGAACTAATGCACTAGGGAGTGTAGGGTCTCGGAGTTTAAGGCTGTGGTTAGGTTTTTATCTTAATTACTTTCTTGTAGTTGCGGATGCTTGTGAGGGGTTTGATCACAAGTATGTATTTTTCCAAGTAAGGGCGGTGCATTAGCATAGGTCCACCCACACAACACTTTATCAAAACATTGAAGATTAATCACCGGCGTGGAATAAAAATGACTGGGCAGAAGTTCCCATGTGTCCTCGAGAACATTTTAATCATCATAAGTAACACAACCGGCCTGTCCTTTGAGCTTAAAAGGATTGGGCTATTTGCTACAACTATTGTAGCGCTCTTTTATTTACTTGTTCTTTATTTGTTCTTTATATCAAAACTCCAAAAATATTTCTCTTTTAGTGCTTGTAGTAAAACCTTGCTGAAATCTACTTGTCAACACCTTCTGCTCCTCGTTGGGTTCGACACTCTTACTTATCGAAAGGACTACGATAGATCCCCTATACTTGTGGGTCATCAAGACTCTTTTCTGGCACCTTTGCGGGGAGTGAAGCGCTATTGGTAAGTGGAATTGGTAAGGAACGCTTTTATTGTAGGTGCTGTTTTTATTTCTGTTTTTTTACTTTGCTTCGTTATGGAACACTTTTCACTTAGTATGCTGTTCGGGAGTGACTCTACCACCACACCCGTGGTGGAGAAGAGTCCTCCACTCTCTAAAATCAATCCATTCAAAATACCTATGGTAATTGTTGATCATGTTATGAGTAATCGTTATGCAGGGGATGGGACTGTCCATCCAGGTTATCATTTGCTTTATATTAAAGAACTATGTGAGCTATTTAAGATTGCAGCTATGCCAAGAGAGGTAATCATGAGGAAATTATTTTCAATATCATTAAAGGATAAAGCTATGGATTGGTACATGCTTCTGGATAATTCTCATTTGATGGATTGGAAAGAGTTTATGTCTCTCTTTTATTCTAAATTTTATCCTCTTCATGAAATTCATCAAGATAGAAATTATATTTACAACTTTTGGCCACGTGAAAGAGAAAGCATCACTAAAGCTTGGGGGAGGTTGAAATCTGTAATGCTCAAATGCCCCAATCATGAGCTTCCTAATGATATAATTGTTAACAATTTTTATGCAAGGCTATCACGCCGCGATAAGGATATGCTCGATGCTTCTTCTCTTGGATCTTTTACAAACAAAAAGGTTAATGCTAAATGGGATCTCATTGAAAGGATTTATCGCAATGCAGAGGATTGGGATATCGACAAAGGTAAAGAATCAGGTATAAATTATGAGTATGATTGCATTAAATCTTTCATGGAAACTGAACGTTTTAAGGTACTTAGTACTAAGTTTGGGCTCGATTCTCAAACTGTTGTTGATCTTTATAAATCCTTTGCTTATCATATTAATATTCCAAAAGAAAAGTGGAATAAGTACCATGAACCTTTTAAAGATGTTTGTAAAAAGGATGTGCTTGTTAGTAATGATATACCTGTGCACAAAGTTGAATCTGTTTTACCTGCTATTCACTTTGAAAAACCACCCTTTCCTATAAGAATTAAAGAACACTCAATTTTTGCTAATGTGGTTAATAAAAGTGAAAGAAAATCTTATGAACCTGATGAAAAACTAGAAATTGCCTCTCCAGTAGCTTTGGTTAAAGATCTTGTAACTGAGAACGTTGATGAAAGTTCTATTAATTTTTGTGAAGCTGCTACTAACATTGTTAGGCAAGATAAGAGTGCAAAAGTTGTTGGTACTCCTATTGTTTATGTCAAAATAGGTGATCATTTCTATTATGGACTATGTGATATGGGAGCAAGTGCAAGTGCTATTCCTTATACACTTTATCAAGAGATAATGCGCGAGATTGCACCATGTGAGCTTAAAGATATTGATTTGGAGATTAAATTGGCTAATAGAGATGTCATCCACCCGGTGGGAATTGTCAGAGACGTTGAAGTCTTATGTGGTAAGGTAAAATATCCAACTGATTTCCTTGTTTTGGGGTCAGTTAAAGATAAATTTTGTCCTATCATATTTGGTAGACCTTTCTTAAATACATGTAGTGCTGTTATAGACTTTAAGAAAGAAAAGGTCTCTATTCAATTCGCTGGAGAACCGTATGAATTTAATTTTTCCAAATTTGCTAGACATCGTTATGATAAAGAATTACCTAATGAGGATCTTATTATTGAAAGAATTGTTTCTATTGCTGGCCTCCTAACGATCCTTTGCGGCAATTTATGGAGGAGCACAAGAATGATATGTTTATGTAGGAAAGGGAAGAAATTGATGAAGTCTTCTTTAGACTGCCGGCTATTCTAAAACATGATCTACCTGTGGAATCATTGGGGACGCCCACGCCTCCAAAAGGAGATCCTGTTTTTGAATTAAAAGCTCTCCCATATACTCTCAAGTCTACATATTTAGATGAGAAGAAAATATATCCTGTTATTGTCAATTCTAACCTTTCAGCAAGAGGAGAGGGACGATTATTGGAGGTTCTTAAGAAACATCGAGCTGCCATGGGCTATACTTTGGATGATCTTCAAGGGATTTCTCCATCTATTTGTCAACATACAATTAATCTTGAACCTGATGCGAAGCCCGTTGTTGATCATCAACGAAGATTAAACCCGAAGATGAAGGATGTGGTAAGAAATGAGATACTTAAGCTTCTCAATGCAGGTATAATCTATCCTATTGCTGATAATAGATGGGTTAGTCCTGTTCATTGTGTTCCTAAAAAGGGAGGTATGACTGTTGTTGCTAATGATAATAATGAACTCATTCCTCAGAGAACGGTTGCAGGATATAGAATGTGCATTGATTGTAGGAAGCTTAATAAGGCTACCCGAAAAGAACATTATCCTTTGCCTTTTATTGACCAAATGCTCGAAAGATTGTCTAAGAACACTCACTTTTATTTTCTTGATGGTTATTCTAGTTTCTCTCAAATTGCTGTTAAATATGAAGATCAAGAAAAAACTACTTTTACTTGTCCTTATGGAACTTATGCTTATAGACGTAGGCCCTTTGGTTTGTGTAATGCACCTGGTACGTTTCAAAGATGCATGTCTGCTATTTTTCATGGCTTTTGTGAGGAAATTGTGGAAGTCTTCATGGACGATTTCTCCGTCTATGGAACTTCTTTCGACAATTGTCTCTATAATCTTGATAAAGTTTTGCAGAGATGTGAGGTGACTAATCTTGTTCTCAACTGGGAGAAGTGTCACTTTATGGTGAATGAAGGCATAGTGCTTGGGCATAAAATTTATGAGAGAGGAATTGAAGTTGATAAGGCTAAAATTGATGCCATTGAGAAGATTCCCTATCCAAGAGACATCAAAGGTATTCGTAGTTTCCTTGGTCATGCTGGTTTTTATAGGAGGTTTATTAAAGACTTTTCTAAAACTTCAAGGCCTCTTACTAATCTTCAAAAGGATGTTCCATTTATTTTTTATGAAGGTTGTAAGGAAGCCTTCGAAATACTTAAGAAAGCTTTAATCACCGCTCCTATAGTCCAAGCGCCTGATTGGAATTTACCCTTTGAGATTATGTGTGATGCTAGTGATTATGCTGTAGGGGTTGTTCTTGGCCAAAGAATTGATAAGAAGATAAATGTGATTCATTATGCTAGTAAAACTCTGGATAGTGCTCAAAGGAATTATGTAACTACTGAAAAGGAATTTTTAGCAGTTGTTTTCGCTTGTGATAAATTTAGACAATACATTGTAGATTCTAAAGTAATTATTCATACTGATCATGCTGCAATTAAGTACCTTATGGAGAAGAAAGATGCTAAGCCTAGGCTTATTAGATGGGTGATTTTGCTGCAAGAGTTTGATTTGCATATTGTTGATAGAAAAGGTGCAGATAATCCTGTAGCTGATAATTTATCTAGAATGGAAAATATACCTCATGATCCTATCCCTCTAAATGATAGTTTTCCTGATGAACAACTTGCTGTCGTTAAGGTAACCTCTCATGATGCTCCTTGGTATGCTGATTATGCTAATTTCATCGTTTCAAAGTTTTTGCCTCCAAGCTTTACTTATCAACAGAAAAGGAAATTCTTCTATGACTTGAGGCACTACTTTTGGGATGACCCACATTTATACAAGGAGGGGGTCGAAGGAATTTTGAGGAGATGTATTCCTGAGCATGAACAGGAGGAAGTATTGTGGAAGTGCCACAACAGTGGCTATGGAGGACATCACGCAGCAGAAATGACTGCACATAAGGTTCTTCAATCAGGTTTTTATTGGCCTACTTTATTTAAGGATGCTAAAAGATTTGTTTCGTCTTGTGACGAGTGTCAAAGGGTTGGTAACATTAGTAGACGTAATGAAATGCCTATGAATTATTCTCTTGTCATTGAACCTTTTGATTGTTGGGGATTTGATTTTATGGGTCCTTTTCCCACCTCACATGGAAATACTCACATCCTTGTTGCTGTAGACTATGTGATGCCCACAAGTATAGGGGATCGCTGAAGTCTTCGTTGGGAAGTATTACCCCAAATTTATAGTTCGACACGATGGGAACACAATAATATCAATAAGACTTTAGCAATTGAGGCGTCACTCTCAACCACACCTATATATCAATAACTTGCAACAGTAGTAGTGATGGCAGTAAAGGATTCAAGCGAGCAGAAATAAAACAGCAGTAGTAACAAGTATTTCCCAGTTTTCACCGGAAAAGTGAAAGTGTAACTCAGAGATTAAAAAACGTAGGCATGAGGTGACAGTGGGGCGTTGCATGTATGAGATTGATCATATAATAAAGTAAAGCTAGCAATGGGGCTTTTTCTCTAACTCCGATATATGTAGGTATGTGTTCCTTAAATAGTTATGCGCACTAACAAAGAGAATTTGCACAACATCTATTGCCCTACCTGCCCATTTCACCGGGGCCAACTTGGAACTACAGGTAATTAAGGTCTACCCTTTCGTGAAGACCGGGACAATGCATTAACACTCCATGAACACATAGGATCCTCAAACTAGAACATCTCCCCCTTGTTTTCCCCAAACGTCACTTTTAGGGTTCGCAGGTTCGACATAACAGCAGGTGATACACTTTGCAGGTAAATACTAAACTCAATTATATGATGAAGCAAAAAGGTTCAGTACTGAAATCATGCCACTCGGGCCCTAGTAGCAAGCATTAAACATAGCATAAGTGCATCAACACAATACAAAAGCATCCTCAAGATAAACCCTAAGATTATCGAGCAACGGGTAGCATTACATGATCAATCTCATCCAATCCCCATCCACCTCACATGCCTACAGCAAACTACTCACACATGGTGATGGTGAGGGAGCTCATGGTTGATGGAGATGAAGGCGGTGAAGATGGCGGTGAAGACGGCCTCCGGATCCTCCACCGGAGAAGAAATCCTGGATCGATCTGTCCCCCGAAACGAAGATCGTGATGGTGGCGGCGGTGTGTTTCACGAAAGCTCCTCTCCCCCTAGGGCAAGTGTTTTTTCTCATATATGAAGGCATACGTCGAAGACCGGAGGCAAGACGGTGCCCGAGGCCCATTTGGGAGGGGCCCACGCGGCCAGGTACATGGGCCGCGTGGGGCCACCCCTTTTGGCCCTCCGGCACCCCCTCGTGTCCATCTTTTGTCCATCTTGCTTCTTTTCCATAAAAAGTGACGTAGTATTTTTCCCCGATTTTATTTCCTGCAAAAATAGCCAGGGGAGAGACTTTGCTAAAAACAGCGTCAGAAGCAGCAGTTTTATTCGAATATGGAAGGATCTCGGAGCAAATTATGAGGCAAAGTGCTTGGAAAAGTGGATGCATTTTGGATGCATCAGCTCCCCCAAGCTTAGCTCGTTGTTTGTCCTCAAACAACTGAAACGTAGTGCAGAAGCGATAAAAAGACTTTGACAAGAACTTTGCATTGCATATGTACTACTGTTTAAGAGCAACAAGTATTCAGTCCATAATTCCTACAACAGCTAACAAAATGCTAGCGAAGGTATATCTTATCAATGTTAAACCATCTATACATGTCGCAAGAGAAATAGCACATAGTGTTAATACCTGGATGAGTTTGCCTAACTGTAGAGATAAACAAAGGTTCTTGCATCGCTTTTGGTTGAGTCATGTATTGACTAGTGAACTCATTGTGCTTACCACTTTGCTCTCACTTTTATCAAATATTTTGATGTTCCCTACTATGACTCACATGCTTGACAAACTTGTAGTTAAAAGCCTCATGCCCTGTGAATACGAGTACCTACACCATGTGCTACTCAACTCGTGTAGCTAGGCAAGCTCTAGTTTTTTTAGTCATTGCGAGAATAAAGGCATCCTTAAGAGCGTCAACCGGGGTACCTCTTGCCCCAGGACATGGACAAGCCCATGTCCCAACAACAAGACAAACGGACAATGAACAATCTCGGCACTTCTTTTATTTACTAATGGTTTAGCCTTTTATTATCAAGTGCATCACTGAATGTTTAATGTGATATGCCGTAAATTTCCACCATGAATGATGCATGGCCTAGATTGGCGGCCCGGGCGTCTCTCTAGCCAATTATTTCCACTCCTCAAACTTGCTAGTTTCCACTTTTATTTCGACATGATAGGCATCCATAGATAAAGGTACATGATATCAACTAATTTTTTTCATTTGAGTGCAATGTTAAAAGCTTTCCATGTGTCAGCACATTTAAGCTAGCTCCTAACCACTAAGCTTGTCAAGCATATGACTTCATTTTTGAACATTTGAAAAATTCTTTCATTTTATCCATGGTTGGCAAGTTTAGTAAGCACAATGGGATGCATAGACCTTTGTTTAGAATTACAGTTGGTCAAACCATAGCCAAGTATTATCCCTAAATAATATCTCACTTGCATCATCATGCATACTAAACATGGAGAAGATAAACGTTTGCTACAAGTTCCCTAGATGTTAAAGAAATTAAGAAGTGCACACTTGCTGTTATTAAAAAGTCTTCATAAGCACAGCAAAGGTGTCATACCTTTTAACTACTTCATGCACATCAACTCATCATTGTTGTTCTCCTCTCCCAACTCGAACTGCACATTAAAAACTCAAATCTGCCAGAAAATGTCACTGCATACAATACTGTTTTTACCCTACTTAAGCACCTCAGAAAATTTTCATAATTTACTGTGTAGGTTATGAAAAGTTGCAGTTGTGGTTAAAATTTCAGCTCAATTGGAGTTGCAGAAAAAATGAAGAATAAAACAGTGAGCAGATTTCAGAAATTCCTGCATCTCCACTTTTTGCATCGGATTCAAGAAAACGAAAATCTTTTTGTTCTTTTTGGTTTTTAGAAGCATAAAGCAAATGACCAGAAGTAAATAAGCAAGAAGAACAAATAAAATCTTTTTGTGTTTTTGCAATTTGAAAGAAAGAAACCGAAACAAAATAAGAGTGATATAAAACAATGAAATGAGAGGGAGAGAAATACTCCCCCAAGCTTGCAGTCAAGCTAATATCCTGGGTGGTAACCATATCCACCTCTTCCACCTCCAGGGTAGTAACCATATGGGTAGCTTCCCATGCTTGGGTATTGTGGCATCTCTTGAGGTTGGTACCTCTGCTGTGGTGGAGCTTGTGCCTCCTCCTGCGGTGGCTCCTCCTGCGGTGGCTCCTCCCTCACGATCCACTTTCCAGTGCTCCTGTCAAAGAGGTCAGGACAAGGGAGCCTAATGGACACTTTCTATCCATTAGTACTCAAATATGTGTAGAGATGAAACCCCCCATACGGAACTGATGAGGACATCCCTACTGTAGATGCAACCGCAGCTACTACACCATCTCCATTACAAGGACCTATCACTAGAGCTCATGCACGTCAACTTAATCAACAGGTACTTTCGTTTTTACAAGCTACTCCTAATATACATGAGAATATGATGCTGCCTAAATTAGATGTGTTTGTCTCTCTTAGGAATGATGGACCAAGCATGGATGCGAAGGACAAGCTATGGAGTATGTACGTGCAAGGAGATGGCAGCAGGAGTGCTCATGATGGAGATGATTATACCACCAATGGTGAATATGATGATTGAAGACTTGGACGAAATATTCATGCCTATACTTCATATTTTCGTCCATAGTCACATATGGTGCTGCGCCACCTTTATTTATGGGCCAGGGCCCATGTAATTTCGAGTCAGACTTTTTAGTGCGTTTTTAGAGTCCGTATGGAGGAAGTAAAGTCCACTTAGGGTTGGATTCGACCACCATCCCTTGGTTGGCCGAAATCCCTTTTTCTTCTCCTTATATACCCCCTTAGGTCATCGTTTAGACTTGGATTTTGTTTAGTTAAAAAGAACTCAGCTTTTGCTAGTCTTCGCTATAGGCACGAGTGTCGGCTAGACCTCCTGTACTACGCACTTGCAAGATCCCAACATTCATCAATAAAGTTCATCTTCCATCCGCAATTCCTGATTGCAATATTGGTTCTTACTTGTTTCTCGATCGCAGGTAGAACTAGACCTTTTTGGTCAGGCCGATCGTGCTTCTGCAGGGTTGGTAACTCACGGAGATTGGTTTAGCGATTGCGTTGGCGCCGCGTACTTGTGCGTAGTAGTCGGATCGTCAAGGTCAAATTCCACCAAGAATCGACATATCATATCTCATCGAAAGATCGGACTACCTGTGCCCTATCAAGTGGTATCAGATTTCAGGTTGATCGGTGAGATTTACAGTTTTACTAGTGTAGATTGCATCTGTTTTCTTCATACCTACAGTCCACGAAAAAGCCAAAAAATATTAGGGTTAGATCATCCCGTCCTAAAACCAGTCCGGGCCTATTGCATAATCTTTTCAGTGTATTGCATCGTTGAGTCTTCGTCTGCATCGTTGTGTCGAGTTGCTGGTCTTAGTGTCTAGTCCCTTAGAGTTTTCGAGTTCGAATCACATCTAGTCATCGCTGCCGCCGCACCATCTTCCACGCTTGCAGATCACCGCCTTCCATCCACCAGTACTTCCGCCGCCACTACCAACATCCACCACTACTCTCCGCCACCAAACTCCCTCCACAACTACCCTATCACACCACCGCCTCGCCGCTATACCCTCTCGCCGCCACATCCGTTGTTGTGCCGCCATACCAAGTAGGGTTAGGGTTTTGGAGATTCGTTTTTAGTTTGTTTCCTTATCCGCCAAGTATACGCTAACGAGGTAGAGTTCATCTCGGTTAATCCTTGCTCGCGTAACCCCACCCATCCGCAAAAAAAAAGAAAAAAAAATCAAAAAAAATTTCGCACGCTTTGTAGAGCACTTTCGGGGAAAAAAAATTGTGCCTACCCTCGTTTTTCAGTACGGGGATTCTTTTGAGACAGTTGCCATCATAGTGATATTTTTGCGACTTTTCGCGTTTTCAGCGCGTCGCACGCTTCACAGAGCATACCATCTCGCTTTCGTGCATATTGTTGTGGGTATCTTACTCACGTATCCGTTACTTTTCTGTGATCTTCACTTATATCTTGCTGTTACGAGCTATCCTTTTGTGCTTGTTGTTGCCACGCCTTGACTTTGTTGGTGATATCGGCTCGCGTCTCTAGTACGGTCTAGCCTAGGACCAGCACAGTACCATCTTTGAGCGTTGCTTCAACTTGCATTCCTGATTTGATTATTGCTAATCCACTATATTGAAGCCTTCCTACAGCTCCACATACTTTCTACTACGTGCATTGTACCTCGCCTAGTAATCGCTTTGTCCAATCATCGGAGTACTAATTTTTGTGGTCGCCGTGACGCTCGCCTGCTTGGTAAGACACTTGTAAGGGCCTTATATTTTGCTTGATGGATTGTGTGTTTTCCACCACATCCTAGTAGTTGATAGGAACATATACTTGTATTTGTTTCTTGTTTTCTACTAATCATGTCAGGGGACGAGAAGGCCGCGATGACCAACAAGGAGATGCAGGAGCACTTTGAGAAGATGGTTACGGACCATGCTTTGGACACGGAGAACCGGATCCGTGGTGCTATGGACAAGATCGATGGCTTGGAGGTTGCTTTCAACGCGAAGTTCGACGATGTCAACACCACCTTGGCTGGCCTGTCCAGCAAGTTTGATCGCTTGTTGGGACAGTTACACCCACCACGCATACCGCCTCTCGTGCTGCAAGGCAACACCGTTCCACAGGCAGGTCGTGTACTTCAGCAGGATCCACAAGGTTCGGTTGCGTCGGCTGCTGCTGCTCATGTCGCCAATCCTGGTGAGCATGGCGACGGATACGCGGTCGACGCCGACTATCCACCGGGTCGTCCACATGTACATCCACGCAACCTTGCACACCGGCAGTAAGCGCAGGTACGCGAAGATGAACATGTTGCTAAACTAAAATTAGTTATTCCACCTTTTGAGGGTAGATATAATCCTGATGCTTATCTTACATGGGAACTAGAAGTGGAACAACGTTTTGCATGTTTACAGTATCCCAAGGATAGACGTGTTTGTGCTGCCACTTGTGAATTCACTGGTTTTGCTTCCGTTTGGTGGTCTGAATATTGTAGATTGAATCATGATAATATTCCTAATACTTGGGATAATTTAAAACGTGCTATGCGTACTCGTTTTGTACCTCCTTATTATCAGCGTGAAATGTTACAAAAACTCACCCGTCTACAACAAGGTAAAAAATCTGTAGAAGAGTATTATCAAGAATTGCAAACTGGTTTGATTCGTTGTGGTGTTATTGAGGATAATGAAGCTATGTTTGCACGCTTTTTGGGTGGGTTGAATAGGGAGATTCAAACAATTCTTGAATATAAGGAGTACAATACTATCACCCGTTTATTTCATCTTGCTTGCAAAGCTGAACGTGAAGTGCAGGATCATCAACCGCGGACAAGGCCTAATTTTTCTACAGGTCGTACGTCTTCATGGACGCCACGCCAACCGGAGGCCAGCTCCCGTGGTTCTGCACCTCCTCCTTCGACCAACAAGTCTAGCATGCCACCATCACGCACACCGGCACCGAGTCCTCCATCAACATCTAATGGGCCAGCTCGGAGTTCGGTGTCCACGGGAAGAACAAGGGATGTGCAATGCCGCCGTTGTTGGGGATATGGTCACATCGAGAGAGAGTGGAAGACACAGCGTGTGATGATCGTGCGCGAAGATGGAGAGTATGATTCTGCAAGTGATTATGATGAAGAGACTCTCGCGCTTATTTCTGCACAACAAGAAGATAATGAAGATTCTGAGCAGGACATAGAGGTCATGGGTGCTGAGGATGCTGATAATTATAGGAGCTTGGTTGTACATCGTGCTTTGAGTGTGCAGCTTAGTCAAGAACAGAATCAACACCACAACTTGTTTCACACACGCGCTGTTGTGAAGGACCGTGCTATTCGAATCATCATTGATGGTGGAAGCTGCAATAATTTAGCAAGCATTGAGATGGTGGAGAAGCTTTCTCTCCCTACACGGCAGCACCCCCACCCATACCATATTCAATGGTTCGACAACACAGGTAGACTAAAGGTAACACGAACTACACGTGTGCATTTTTCTATTGGGACATATTCTGATTTTGTTGATTGTGATGTTGTACCCATGCAAGCTTGTTCGTTGTTACTTGGTAGACCATGGCAATATGATAAAGAATCTGTGCATAATGGTAGAACTAATCATTATACTCTTGTGCACGATGGAAAGAAAATTGGTCTCAAACCTATGACTCCTGAACATATTTTGAAAGATGATCTTGCTAGAGCTAGTAGAGCAAAAAATCAGGAGAAACAAAAAAGTGAAAACCAGATTGTTGCTAATGAAGTGATGCCACCAAAGAATACACCTAAATCTGGTTCCAAATTACCTAATGAAATTCGTTTGAAGCATCCAACTTTACTTGCTACCAAATCTGATATTTCTGACTTGGATGTGAATACTTCTGTTTGTTATGCAATCATATGCAAAGAGGTCCTGTTTTCTTTTGAGGATATGCCTTCCTCTTTACCACCGCTGTTGCTAACATTTTGCAGGAGTACGCGGACATTTTTCCCAAGGAGATGCCACCGGGGCTGCCACCCATTCGAGGAATAGAGCACCAAATTGATCTCATACCGGGTGCTTCGCTTCCAAACCGTGCAGCCTACCGTACCAACCCTGAGGAGACGAAAGAGATTGAACGACAAATTCAAGAACTACTCGACAAAGGTTATGTTCGTGAGTCTCTTAGTCCATGTGCTATTCCTATTCTTTTGGTGCCAAAGAAATATGGTTCTTCTCGCATGTGTACTGATTGTAGGGCTATTAATAATATCACAATTCGTTATAGACACCCTGTACCACGTTTGGATGATATGCTTGATGAATTGAGTGGCTCTACCATGTTCTCTAAAGTTGATTTGGGTAGTGGTTACCACCAAATTCGTATGAAATTAGGAGATGAATGGAAAACAGCATTCAAAACAAAATTTGGTCTCTATGAGTGGTTAGTGATGCCTTTTGGTTTAACTAATGCTCCTAGTACTTTCATGAGATTAATGCATGAAGTTTTGCATGCTTTCATTGGACGTTTTGTGGTGGTCTACTTTGATGATATATTGATTTACAACAAATCTTTAGAGGATCATGTGACTCATTTGCGTGCTGTTTTTGATGCTTTGCGTGCTGCACGTTTATTTGGTAACCTTGAGAAGTGCACCTTTTGCACCGATCGAGTTGTGTTTCTTGGCTATGTTGTTACCGTGCAGGGCATTGAAGTGGATCCCGCAAAGATTGAGGCGATTTCGAGTTGGCCGACTCCACTAACGGTCACCCAAGTGAGGAGTTTTCTTGGCCTCGCTGGGTTCTACCGGCGTTTTGTCAAAGACTTTGGGTCTATTGCAGCGCCGCTGAATGAGCTAACAAAGAAGGACGTGCCCTTTGTTTGGGGCGATGCACAACAGGAGGCTTTCATGCTATTGAAAGATAAGTTAACACATGCTCCTTTGCTCCAACTTCCTGATTTTAATAAGACTTTTGAGCTTGAATGTGATGCTAGTGGAATTGGGTTGGGAGGTGAGTTATTACAAGATGGAAAACCTGTTGCATATTTTAGTGAAAATTTGAGTGGGCCTAGTCTGAACTATTCTACTTATGATAAGGAATTATATGCTCTTGTTCGGACTTTAGAAACTTGGCAACATTATTTATGGCCTAAAAAATTTGTTATACATTCTGATCATGAATCTTTGAAGCATATTCGTAGTCAAGCAAAACTGAACCGTCGTCATGCTAAGTCGGTTGAATTTATTGAGACTTTTCCTTATGTCATTAAACACAAAAAGGGTAAAGACAATGTTATTGCTGATGCTTTATCACGACGCTATACTATGTTGTCTCAGCTTGACTTCAAATTTTTGGATTGGAAACCATTAAAGAACAATATATACATGATGTTGATTTCAAAGTTGTGTTGCAGAATTGTAAAGAAGGGAGAACTTGGAACAAATTCGTCCTCAATGATGGATTTGTGTTCCGCGCTAACAAACTTTGCATCCTAGATAGTTCCGTTCGTCTTTTGTTGTTGCAGGAAGCGCATGGAGGAGGATTGATGGGACATTTTGGTGTGAAGAAGACGGAGGACGTCCTTGCTGCACACTTCTTTTGGCCACGGATGCGTCGGGACGTTGAGAGATTTGTTGGTCGCTGCACTACATGTCAAAGAGCTAAGTCACGTCTTAATCCACATGGTTTATATATGCCTCTTCCTGTTCCTAGTGTGCCTTGGGAGGATATTTCTATGGACTTTGTTTTGGGATTACCTCGCACACAGAAGGGGAGGGATAGTATTTTTGTTGTTGTGGATAGATTTTCGAAAATGGCACACTTTATTCCCTGTCACAAAACTGATGATGCTACACATGTTGCTGATTTGTTCTTTCGTGAAATTGTTCGCTTGCATGGTGTGCCAAATACTATAGTTTCAGATCGTGACACTAAATTTCTTAGCCATTTTTGGAGATGCTTATGGGCAAAGTTGGGAACTAAGTTGCTGTTTAGTACTACATGTCATCCCCAAACTGATGGACAAACTGAAGTGGTTAATAGAACTTTGTCTACTATGCTAAGGGCTGTGTTAAAACAGAATTTAAAAAAGTGGGAAGAATGCTTGCCTCATATCAAAATTGCTTATAATCGTTCAATGCATTCTACTACTAAAATGTGCCCTTTTGAAGTTGTGTATGGTTTTATTCCTCGTGCACCTATTGATTTATTGCCTCTTCCATCCTCGGTGCCAAATGAACTAGATGCTACACAACGTGCTGATTTGGTGTTAAAGTTGCATGCCACTGTTAAAGAAAATATTGAACGCATGAATGCAAAATATAAAATGTATGGGGATTAGGGGAGAAAGAAAATTGTGTTTGAACCTAGAGATCTTGTATGGTTACATTTGCGCAAAGACCGTTTTCCTGATTTGCGCAAGTCCAAGTTAGTGCCACGGGCTGATGGTCCTTTTAAGGTTTTAGAGAAAATAAATGATAATGCATATAAACTTGAGTTGCCTGCAGATTTTGGGGTTAGTCCCACATTTAACATTGCAGATTTGAAGCCATACTTGGGAGAGAATGATGAGATGGCGTCGAGGACGACTTCAATTCAAGAAGGGGAGGATGATGAGGACATCCCTACTGTAGATGCAACCGCAGCTACTACACCATCTCCATTACAAGGACCTATCACTAGAGCTCGTGCACGTCAACTTAATCAATAGATACTTTCGTTTTTACAAGCTACTCCTAATATACATGAGAATATGATGCTGCCTAAATTAGATGTGTTTGTCTCTCTTAGGAATGATGGACCAAGCATGGATGCGAAGGACAAGCTATGGAGTATGTACGTGCAAGGAGATGGCAGCAGGAGTGCTCATGATGGAGATGATTATACCACCAATGGTGAATATGATGATTGAAGACTTGGACGAAATATTCATGCCTATACTTCATATTTTCGTCCATAGTCATATATGGTGCTGCGCCACCTTTATTTATGGGCCAAGGCCCATGTAATTTTGAGTCAGACTTTTTAGTGCGTTTTTAGAGTCCGTATGGAGGAAGTAAAGTCCACTTAGGGTTGGATTCGACCACCATCCCTTGGTTGGCCGAAATCCCTTTCTCTTCTCCTTATATACCCCCCTTAGGTCATCGTTTAGACTTGGATTTTGTTTAGTTAAAAAGAACTCAGCTTTTGCTAGTCTTCGCCATAGGCACGAGTGTCGGCTAGACCTCCTGTACTACGCACTTGCAAGATCCCAACATTCATCAATAAAGTTCATCTTCCATCCGCAATTCCTGATTGCAATATTGGTTCTTACTTGTTTCTCGATCGCAGGTAGAACTAGACCTTTTTGGTCAGGCCGATCGTGCTTCTGCAGGGTTGGTAACTCACGGAGATTGGTTTAGCGATTGCGTTGGCGCCGCGTACTTGTGCGTAGTAGTCGGATCGTCAAGGTCAAATTCCACCAAGAATCGACATATCATATCTCATCGAAAGATCAGACTACCTGTGCCCTATCAGGAACACTCACTCCCATGTTGGATAACAAAGCAAAATCAAGTATTGTGGATTTCTCTACAAGGGTTCCCATGTTATCATCAAATCCTATTTCGTCTTTAATGTATCTATAGATAAAAGTAGCAATAGCACCAGCATAGATAGGGGTTCCATCAGAGACATTCCTACTTACAGCATTATGCAATGATCTAGCTAGAATGACCCCCAAATTATACTCACATGCCTTGTTCTCTTTCGCACATTTTAGCAAATAAACAATAGGTCCGGTGCAAGCAGAAGTGTTGTCTCTTGCAAGAAAGCCTCTTGCAAGGAACAACGCAAAGTACCTCAAACTAGGGTGCTGTATGTGAGTAAATTTGCCCCTCATTAATTTATCAAGGGAACCAATAGAAACAGAGTGCCAAAAATTAACAAGTTCAGGATTTGAATAAGCACCGGTTTCTGCCCAACTCCCCGTATTTGCTACACCTATAGCATTGCAAAACTCATCTAGAGACATATCAAGACGCTCTCCCTTCATACTAAATTTGCAAACAAAAGTGGGAGAAGGTGCCTTACTTTTATTCTTGTACTTGTAAGTCTCAGGCCCTTCGAATCTGAAGGTAGAGAGGAACTCTCGTGAGAGCTCCTCATAAGTGTCATGCGGGTTTTGAGCAAATGCCAGCAACCCGGTTGTTGTGGCGAAGGAGTTGAAGTCCTCTTCCATTCCCCATTCTTGAAGAACATGGGGGTCTTGCCATCTCATGGTGTGAATCCTCAACTTTTCCCCCACAAAGAATGCGGAGTCCTCCCAAAGGTGATTGTCATCGTAGTTGACGGAGACCTTGCATGCTCTTCTCTTGGGCCTTGAACTCATCCCAAGCAATCTTTTGCCCTTGCTAAACATGGTACCTTGCTGCCCATAAATAAATTTCAACAAAACTCAAGATGTGAAACTATAACACAACATTAAGCCATCCACATCTAGTCCCCACATCAATATCATGAAGGGGTCGTTGCATAGAAAATAAAAAATTTCCTACGAAACAAGCGGAAGAAACCCCAAGGATCTAGATCTATTAGACGAAGGTAGCGAAGGTGAGATCCAATCTCTTACCCTTGAAGATCAACAAACGTGTTTTGTCGGTGCAGGGGTTGGCTAGTCGATCCCCGCAACTAGACTCATCTAGTCGCGAGGAGATGTATTATTCACGCGATCCAATCCGATGGAGCACCGCACAAGCAGCGCATCCGCGGTATCCACACGTACGGCTCGATGTAGACGTCCTATCCTTGATCCCGCAAGCGAGGAGGATGTGGCTAGATGGATCTCGGCACCACGACGGTTGTGGTGGCGTTGATGGTGTAGGTCTCCACGAGCATGGCTTCGCCTAAGCCACGACATGAGGAGGAGGACGAGGAGATGGTGCAGCAGCCCTACGGCAAGGGGTGGTGCAGCAGGAGGGTGGAGATTGCAGCAGCCCTGAAAGTGCATGGTTGCCCCCATGCATGATTTTGGTAATTAATGACAATCTCTATGGACTAATATTTGCATTGAGCTATATTTGTAGGTTGTCCATTTGTTTGCTTGTTCTCCATTTGTTGGAGTCAAGGTTAAGGGAAGTAGAAAAGTGTGTGTTGATCAAGGCTTTGTGCGGGTTGATCATCACTCAAGGCCAAGTGAAGATATGCCGAAGAGAGTGTCTCCCATCTTGGTGTATGGGGGAGCAACAAGTGAATCTTCACCAAGCGAAGCGAAATGAATAAAGGTGGTCTGTCTTGAGGAGTTGAAGATCGTCTTCATCGACCTCAAGTGGATTATTGCGCAAGGCAAAGGTATTACCTTGATAGGGTTTCTATTTTACCGGTCTCATGTTGTTTAGTGAGAGACCGGGTTATAGACAGATAACCGTACTATCAA
>QRDG01000792.1:0-69143 GCA_012064385.1 Puccinellia tenuiflora | reverse complement strand
TTCTCAGCTGCTTCAGGTTCTTCAACATTTCGTCTTCTTGTAGTTCTTTTTCAGGTGAGGATGATTCCTCCTATTCATTATTATTATCTTCAGTCTCAGCATCAGAAATAGAGATATCATTATCTGTTCTTCAGAATCATCTTTATCTTGGTTTTCATTGGGAGATTTTGCCTGCAGAAAGTTTCTTCTTCGAGCTTCTTGCTCTTTCCTCTTAGGATGGCCTCAGGATAGTCGGAGTCCTGAGTACTTGCACCTCCCCTAGTATTAACTCCACAAACCTGTTTCTTCATATTAAGCTTTTCATACAATTGATTTTGAAGAGAAATCATTTGTCTACTTGATTATTCATCATCTCACAATGTTTAACAATTGTTTTTACCTCTCCCACATTGGCATGCAAACTTTCACGAAGAAATTTAATTTTGTGAGAGTTTTCCATGATCATCATTCTAATATTATGCTCTTCAGGATCATGACGATAAGCAAAATCATTCTCATATGATACTTCAGTAAAGGATGTTACCTTTTCATTACCTTTTGTGGTGCTAATAACATTGACTGGGATAGGGAAACATGGTTGATCATTAGGAAGTTTGACACCCATTTCAGATAATTCCTTGAGATGAGAGGTTTTAATTCCCTTCTCTTTAATGTCCTTTGAGGCTTCTTTCATTATCTCTTTGTCCAGTTGAGTATACCTCCTTTCTTCTCCGGAAATATCTCATCCGTATTCCAATCATCATAATTCTTTGAGATAGTTTGCAATAACTCAATTGCTTCATCAACGGTCATTTCCCTGAAAACATTACGTGCAATACTATCAAGATAGCCTCTGGTGTTTTCAGTTAGTCCATTGTAAAATATATCAAGTATTTCATTATTCTTGAATCCATGGGTAGGACATTTCCTAACCATCTTATTATACCTCCCCCAAGCTTGGGGTAAATCCTCCTTCTCTTTCTGTGAAAAAATTACTAATCTCAAGGGTTAGAGCATGAATTTTATTAGTAGGGAAGTACTTATTAAAGAACATCCGCAAACATTCTTCCTTGCTAGTAATACATCTAGGTTCTAAACAATTATACCAAGTTTTAGCACTTCCTCCCAAAGAAAAAGGAAACAATTTTAAGAAATAGTAGCGGTGGTTAATTTCATCTTTCCCAAATAACACAGATAAATCATACAAATCAGCAATGTGATCAAAAGGAAACTCATCCTCTCCCATAAAACTTAGAGTTCTCACCCTTCCAATCACTTCAGGATCAATGTTAAAACTCATAGTCTTTATCATTAATTTTAATAGCTGGACCATTCATTTTATCAGTAACAGGAAATAGTCATCAAGAGGAGAATTTATATAGCTAGTAAGTTTATCCATTTCATCATAATCTGGACTCATGAAAGCCTTAATAATAGCATCCTCTTTCTCAGAATAAGTTTCCATATCATCACAATATTCCCTATCTTCTAGTTTAGATTCCACATTTTTACTAATAGAAGATTCAGGATTCTTAGGTGTTTCAGTTATCTCAGATATTTCAGGAATTTCAGGTGTTTCAAGTGTCACTTCTTTGTCTATGCTACCACATGTTAAATCACTTTCATTACCAGTAGACATTTTAGACAATGGTGAACTAGAAATAATTTTTCCCTTTTTCTTAGGAATAACAGCAGAAGCAACATCAGGTGAAAAGTTTTTCCTACTTAGCAAGTCCTTACCTCCTCGAGTAGTGGAAGGCCTCACTTCATTAGGAGTGTTCTTTTCCTTTCCCATGGTTAGTAACAAGAAAATGCAGCAAATAAATGATATCAAGTTTTCTTACCAATAAAGCTAGGTTCCCCGGCAACGGCGCCAGAAAACGTCTTGATGCCCACAAGTATAGGGGATCGCTGAAGTCTTTGTTGGGAAGTATTACCCAAATTTATAGTTCGACACGATGGGAACACAAGAATATTAATAAGACCTTAGCAATTGAGGCGTCACTCTCAACCACACCTGTATATCAATAACTTGCAGCAGTAGTAGTGATGGCAGTAAAGGATTCAAGCGAGCAGAAATAAAACAGCAATAGTCACAAGGATTTCCCAGTTTTTACCGGAAAAGTGAAAGTGTAACTCAGATATTTAAAACGTAGGCATGAGGTGACAGCGGGGCGTTGCATGAATGAGATTGATCATATAATAAAATAAAGCTAGCAATGGGTTTTCCTCTAACTCCGATGTATGTAGGTATGTGTTCCTTAAATAGTTGTGCGTGCTAACCAAGAGAATTTGCACAACATCTATTGCCCTACCTGCCCATTTCACCCGGGCCAACTTGGAACTACAGGTAATTAAGGTCTACCCTTTCGTGTAGACCGGGACAATGCATTAACACTCCATAAACACATAGGATCCTCAAACTAAAACATCTCCCCCTTGTTTTCCCTATATGTCACTTTTGGGTTCGCAGGTTCAACACAATAGCAGGTGATACACTTTGCAGGTAAATACCAAACTCAATTATATGATGAAGCAAATAAGTTCAGTACTGAAATCATGCCACTCGGGCTCGAGTAGCAAGCATTAAACATAGCATAAGTGCACCAACACAATACAAAAGTATCCTCAAGATAAACCCTAGGATTATCAAACAACGGGTAGAATTACATGGTCAATCTCATCCAATCCCCATCCACCTCACATGCCTACAGCAAACTACTCACACATGGTGATGGAGAAAGAGCTCATGGTCGATGGAGATGAAGGCGGTGAAGATGGCGGTGAAGACGGCCTCCGGATCCCTCCGCCGGAGGAGAAATCCTATATCAATCTGTCCCCGAAACGAAGAACGTGGTGGCGGCGGCGGTGTGTTTCGCGAAAGCTCCTCCCCTCCTAGGGCACGCATTTTTCTCGTATATAAAGGGGTACGTCGAAGACCAGAGGCGAGACGGTGCCCGAGGCCCATTTGGGGTGGGCCCACGCGGCCAGGTACAGGGCCACGTGGGGCCACCTCATTTGGCCCTCCGGCACCCCCTCATGTCCATCCTTTTGTCCATCGTGCTTCTTTTCCAGAAAAACTGAAGTGGTATTTTTCCCCGATTTATTTCCTGCAAAAATAGCCAGAGGAGAGACTTTGCTAAAAACAGTGTCAGAATCAGCAGTTTTATTCAAATATGAAAGGATCCCGGAGCAAATTATGAGGCAAAGTGCTTGGAAAAGTGGATGCATTTTGGATGCATCAATCTGATATACATGTTATTGATGTGTATTTAATAAGTGCTCGTGGTAGCACTTGGGTATTTTGATACTGGTTCGGTTGCTAATATATGTAACTCGAAACAGGAGTTGCGGAATAGACGACGCTTGGCGAGAGATGAGGTGAAAATGCGCGTCAGAAATGGATCAAGAGTTGAAGTCATTGCTGTCGGCACACTCCCTCTACGTCTACCTTCGGGATTAGTTTTAAACCTAAATAATTGTTATTTGGTGCCTGCGTTAAGCATGAACATTGTATCTGGATCTTGTTTAATGCGAGACGGTTATTCGTTTAAGTCTGAAAACTTTGGTGTTTCGATTTATATGAATAATATCTTTTATGGTCATGCACCTGAGAGGAATGGTTTATTTCTATTGAATCTCGATAGTAGTGATACACATGTTCATAACATTGATGCCAAAAGATGTAAACTGAATGATGATAATACCACATATTTGTGGCACTGCCGTTTGGGTCACATTGGTGTAAAGCGCATGAAGAAACTCCATTCTGATGGGCTTTTGGATTCACTTGATTTTGAATCATTTGAAACTTGCGAACCATGTCCCTCCGGCACAATGGAGAGAGCAACAGACTTGTTGGAAATCATACATACCGATGTGTGCGGTCCAATGAGTGTTGCAGCACGCGGTGGATATCGTTACTTCTTGACCTTTACGAATGATTTAAGTAGATATGGGTATATTTACTTAATGAAGCACAAGTCTGAAACGTTCGAAAAGTTCAAAGAATTTCAGAGTGAAGTTGAGAATCATCGTAACAAGAAAATAAAGTTTCTCCGATCTGGTCGTGGAGGCGAATATTTGAGTTACGAATTTGGCATGCATTTAAAGGAATGTGGAATTGTTTCACAACTCATGCCACTCGGAACACCACAGCGCAATGGTGTGTCTGAGCGTCGTAATCGTACTTATTAGATATGGTGCGATCTATGATGTCTCATACAGATCTGCCACTATCATTTTGGAGCTATGCATTAGAGACAGCCGCATTCACTTTAAATAGGGCACCATCAAAATCCGTTGAGACGACTCCATATGAGTTATGGTTTGGCAAGAAGCCAAAGTTATCGTTTCTTAAAGTTTGGGGTTGCGATGCTTACGTGAAAAAGCTTCAACTTGATAAGCTCAAACCCAAGTCAGAAAAATGCGTCTTCATAGGATACCCCAAGGAAACTATTGGGTATACCTTCTACCACAGAACCGAAGGCAAAATTTTCGTTGCCAAGAATGGTTCCTTTCTAGAGAACGAGTTTCTCTCGAAAGAAGTGAGTGGGAGGAAAATAGAGCTTGACGAGGTTATTGAACCTGTTCTTGAGATGCCGAGTAGCGCAGAACTGGAAGATGTTCCAGAACAGCCATCGCCACCTGAAGAAGGAGCAAATGATGGTGATCATACTACTCCAGTCAAAGCTGCTATTGAACCTCGCAGATCAACGAGGGAACGTACCGCTCCTCATAGGTACAACCCCGTCATGAGTGTCATGTTGTTAGACAATGATGAACCTGCGAACTATGATGAAGCAATGATGAGCCCAGACTCCGATAAATGGCTAGGAGCCATGAAATCCGAAATTGAATCCATGTATGAAAACCAAGTATGGACTTTGGTGGATTTACCTAACCACCGCAAGGCCGTTGAGAACAAGTGGATATTCAAAAGAAAGACAGACGCTGACGGAAATGTCACCGTGTATAAAGCTCGACTTGTCGCAAAGGGTTTCCGACAAATTCAAGGAGTTGACTACGATGAGACATTCTCACCTGTAGCGATGCTGAAATCTGTTCGGATTATGTTAGCAATTGCCGCATTTTATGATTATGAAATTTGGCAAATAGATGTGAAGACCGCGTTCCTTAATGGTCATATTAAGGAAGAGTTGTACATGGTACAGCCCGAAGGTTTTGTTGATCCAAAGGATGCTGACAAGGTATGCAAACTTCAGAGATCCATTTATGGACTGAAGCAAGCATCGCGAAGTTGGAATCTCCGGTTTGATGAAGTGATCAAAGGGTTTGGATTTGTCCAAACTTATGGAGAAGCCTGCATTTACAAGAAAGTGAGTAGGAGTTCAGTTGCATTTCTAATATTATATGTGGATGACATATTACTGATTGGAAATGATGTTACACTACTAGAAAGTGTAAAGGCTTATTTGAATAAGAGTTTTTCAATGAAGAACCTCGGCGAAGCAGCGTATATTTTAGGCATTAAGATCCACAGGATAGATCAAAACGCCGAATAGGGATTTCACAAAGTACATACCTTGACACGGTTCTGAAGAAGTTCAGAATAGAAAATTCAAAGAAGGGGTTCTTACCAATGTTGCAAGGAAAGGTTTTGAGTAAGACTCAAAGTCCAGTCACGGCAGAAGATAGAGAGATAATGAACAATGTTCCTTATGCCTCTGCGATAGGCTCTATCATGTATGCCATGCTATGTACTAGAGCAGATGTGTGCCATGCTGTAAGTTTGACTAGCAGGTACCAAAGTGATCCAGAAGTGGAACACTGGTCAGCGGTCAAAAATATCCTTAAGTATCTGAATAGAACTAAGGAAATGTTTCTTGTATATGGAGGTGACCAAGAGCTTGTCGTAAGGAGTTACGTCGATGCGAGTTGGGACACAGATCCGGATGATTATAAGTCTCAGTCCGGATACGTGTTTATTCTAAATGGTGGCGCTATGAGTTGGATGAGTTCCAAGCAGAGCGTGGTGGCAAAATCTTCAACAGAAGCGGAATATGTGGCAGCCTCGTCGGCAGCAAGTGAAGCAGTCTGGATAAAGGAGTTCCTCTCAGAGCTAAGTGTGGTTCCAAGTGTGTCAAGATCTCTGGCCCTGTACTGTGACAATACAGGTGCAATAACTCTTACCAAGGAACCAACTTCACACAAGAATACCAAGCATATTAAGCGCCGCTATCACAATTTGTGTGAGAATGTCAAGGATGGTGACATAGAGATTTGCAAGGTGCATACGGATCTGAATGTGGCAGACCCGTTGACTAAACCTCTTCCACGAGCAAAACATGATCAGCACCGAGAGGCCATGGGTGTTAGATTGCTACAAATGTAAACTAGATTATTGACTCTAGTGCAAGTGGGAGACTGTTGGGAATATGCCCAAGAGGCAATAATAAGGATTATTAATTATCATATTTCCCGTTCATGATAAAGGTTTATATCCATGCTAGAATTGTATTAAGCGGAAACAAATACATGTGTGGAATATAAACGGTAATGTGTCCCTAGTCTTTCCTCTTATGACTAGTTCGTTTGATCAAGTGATGGTTAGACGTTTCCTAACCATGGATTTATGAATCACTTGATAAACGAAGTTTGTATCATGGGAGATGATATGATGGACATGACTCAAATTAAATAGATGTCAAATATAGTTTCCTTAGACCATGAGATTATGTTACTCCCGCTTATCGGAGGAGTGCTTTGTGGACATCAAACGTCACTTCGTAACTGGGTGATTATAAAGGTGGCTTTCAGGTATTCCGATGTTAGGTTGTTGGGTTGCATGTTTCAAGACTGGGATTTGTTCATCCAATAGTTGGATAGATATCTCTGGGCCCTCTCGGTAGTATAGCATCCAAACGCTTGCAAGCATATGACTAAGTAGCTAGTCATAAGGGATCCTATTCTATGGGAACGAGTAAAGAGAACTTGTCGGGAACGAGATTAATCAGATATGGAGATATCGGTGGATTGAATCTCGGACAAGTAATATATCGTGAAACAAAAGGAATCGTATATGGATTAATTGAATCCCAGACATTGTGGTTCGACTAGTAAAGTACTTCGTCGAATATGTAGGAATTAATATGGGCATCCCGGTCCCGCTATTAATATGACATATTCGCGAACCCGCAGAGTCACACACTTAACGTTCGATGTAGTTAGGGTTCGAGATAAATGATGGTGAGAAAGAATATTGATTTGGAGTCCCGGATAGGATCCCGGACATCACGAGGAGTTCCGGAGTGGTCCGGAGAATAAGATTCATATAAGGAAAGTGGTTTCCGGAGGTTTCGAAATGGTTCGGGAATTTATCGGTAAAGTACCGGAATATTCTAGAAGGTTCTAGAGGGGTCTAGAAGTGGGGCCCATAGGAGTATGGGGCCCACATGGAATTAAAGGGGTGGTGGGCTAGCCTCATGGGCTAGCCGCACCATGCCCTAAGGGGCCCATGCGGGCAAGCCTAACCCTAGGGCGGCTGGCTTGGGGGCCAAGCCTCCCCTTGCCGCCGGCCCTAGGAGGGGGTGGGGCGCAGCCCCCTGGCCTCCTATATAAGGAGGGGGCAGGGGAGGGCTTCCGCACCCTTTGGCTCCACCCCAAGGTTCCCTAGCCGCCGCCCCCCTCCACTCGCAAGCCGCACCACCTCCTCCTCCTCTCTCCCCAACAGCCGCTTGGCGAAGCCATGTCGGATCTCCACCATATCCACCACGCCACCGTCGTCGTGCTGCTGATCTCGCGAGCCTCTCCACCACCTCTTGCGGGATCAAGAACATGGAGTCTTCATCGAGCCGTACATGTGGATCTCTCGGAGGCGCTGCCTGTTGCAACGCTTGGATAATACATCTCCTCGCGACTAGACGAGTCTAGTTGTGGGGATCGACTAGCCAAACCCCGCCTCGACAAAATGCTTGTGGTTTTCTTCGAGGGTGAGATTCGATCTCCTTCTTGCTACCAACATCTCGTAGATCAGATCTTGTGTTGGGCTTATTCCGCCATCTTTGCGTAGGATTTTTTTTGTTTTCTATGCTGCGACCCTTCAAGTTGGTAGTCTCTCTCTCTTGTGCTTCATGTCTTATGATCTTGTGAGCTGCCTAACATGATCAAGATCGATTATTGTAATGCTATGTGATGTGTTTGCTGGGATCCGATGGATTATGAAGTTATGTTCAGATTGTGCATGATTCTTATATGAGTAATTTATGTTCTTGCATGCTCTCCGATGTGCGTAGTTACTTTGGCCAATTGATTGTGTGTATCTCCAAGAGAGGGTATTTATGCTAGATAGTGGGTTCATGCCCCCTTTTGTTCCTCGGCACAAGTGACAGAAACGTCTAAGGGCGAGGGTGTGTTGTTGCTACTAAGGGTAAAACAGCGGTGTTAATGTCTATTTTGATATTAGTATTGCTTACTTCATGCACTTTACTTAATGCAATTGTCTGTTGCTTGCAACTTAATACCGTTGGGTGATAGGCTGGATAGCGATCCCACGGTGGACTTTTTAGACAAAGACGCAGTTGGACTCAATGGTCTTTGTTCCTTGTCATGATTCCTCCATAAATATTATCATGTCCTTTTTGTCATAGCTAAATTGGGTTTGTGTCATGATCTTGTCAATTGCCTAGCTGTAATTCGTTCACCCATCACATGCATATTTTATTTACTTGAGAGACTCCACTAGTGAACCCATGGCCCCCGGTCCATCTTTTTACATTGTTTTCAACCTCATTTACTTGCTTTTAATCATCATTATTCCTCTGGTCACTTTTCATATTTTATCTATTTCATCATACAATTAACCGCTATGTTTTCTGCGAGACCGAAAAGATTGACAATCTTTCCGCCGTTGGGGGCAAAGTATTTTGGTTGAGTGTGTGCAGGTCCACGTCTGTTGAAGGTTAAGTGCCAGAGGTCTTCAACATTCACCTCGTTGTTGATTTCAAAGTCCTACTGGTTCGATAAACCTTGGTTCGTTAAACGAGGGAAAACTGCTACTAGCTACAATTCCGCCTTCGCTTGGGGTACCACCCAACTGACGTAGGGCTAGGCCCGATCTTCACAAATTTGAGGGGGAGAAGTGGATGAACATGAAGAACGCGATGAACACGAAGAACACGGAGGGGAAAACGGGGGAGATTCGTGGGCAAACAAAGGGGTAAATAGCAAAACCTGCAGAGATCTCCACCCAACAACAACCCTAAAAAGGAAGCCTTTGGATCGAAGAATCAAAGCCAATCTTACTCTTGTTGAAACCGATTGCTCTTACCGGCCGGTCCACCGATCCAATAGAATCACCGCAGTGAAAGATTGGTTTGCACTACTAGAGACACCTCGGTGAAAGAGTAGCAACAACAAGATCCATCCTCTAAGAGGAACCCTAGCACAGAGGGATGAGGAGCATGGCTCACAAGTCTCAAATTCAGTCTAACCCTGGAAAGAGAAAGGGAGGTGCTATTTATAGTCTAGTACAAAACATGACAGAAATGCGGGTGACCGGCCTGGGGGCCGGCCTAGGCCGGCTGGGAGGCCGGCCGGCGCTGGGGGGTGGCCGGCCTGGGGGCCGGCCTGGGCCGGCTGGCTCCGGTGGGTGACCGGCCTGGGCCGGCTGGGAGGCCGGCTGGCTCAGGTGGGTGACCGGCCTGGGGGCCGGCCTGGGCCGGCTGGGAGGCCGGCTGGCTCTGGTGGGTGGCCGGCCTGGGGGCCGGCCTAGGCCGGGCTGGAGGCCGGCCATCCAGTCTTCGCCTCCTTCTTCCTCTCCTTGACCATCTTTTGGGGTCTTCTCTTGGTCATCTTCTCCTTCGTCTTGGACCTCCTCTTGGTCATCTTCCCGACTCCATTGTGGGTTGTCATCAAGGTGGATCCTGAGTATGCACAAGGTACCGGCATGAAGTAGCAACCCATTCAAAGGGAGGTCGAGATCACACATCGAGAGGAGCGAGGTCACCTTTTCATGAAGTGCCTTGACTCTTGATCTTGTCATTGGGCCCGTAGGTGTGTTGGCCATGGTGTTGTCCACATGTGGGGCTACATCACCAACTTACCAATATCCACCATCACCCAGTCCTTTCCTGTGGGTTTGAAGGCATCTTCATGTGGCAGAATCCAATCTTGTCTCGGTCTGTCTCTTAGAGCTTTGACCTTTGTGCAAGAAATCATTGCATGAAAAGCATCCTCAGGTTCAGTACCACAAACAGAACATGTAGGCATAACGTCCATTTTTCTTTTGCATCTGTGTACTTGAACACCTAGAGTGTTAGAAGCAAGTTTCCATCCAAACACTCTAACTTTTGGCTGGACCTTAGATTTCTAAATAAGATTCCAGGAATTTCGAACACCGGGTTGGTTGTTGCTCATTCCTTCACCACCATTATTTTCTTGAAGCTCTAAAGCAAGTCTGTATGCACTTTTAACAGAGAATATGCCATTTTTCTCATATTGCCAAGCAAGAAAGTCCTCCCCTGATCTATATGGAAGTTTGATTTGTAAAATGTAATCAACATCCACAACGTGAAATATCGATCTTACAAGCTGCTCCTTCCAAGACTTAGTATCTTGATCAATAAGTTCAGAGAATCATGTCCTTCTTGATCCCGAAACATTGCCCATGAATTTAAATTTCCTCTTGGCACCCAATTATCTCTCCAAATCTTGATCTTTTCACCATTAGTTATACGCCAAATCATACCTTTCTTGAGGAGATTTAGTCCATGGATTATGCCTTGCGAACACGGGGAGGAGTTTGTAATAAAAGTTGTGTCAATAAGGTTTCCAGAAGGGTAGTATTTATCTTTGAGAAGTCTGGCACATAGGCTATTTGGGAATTCAATTAGTCTCCATGCCTGTTTAGCAAGCAGAGCTTGATTAAACAAACAAAGATCACGGAAACCCATGCCTCCTTTGCATTTGGGTTGAATCATCTTATCCCAAGACATCCAGTGGAATTTTTTGGGGTCTTCTTCATCACTCCACCAAAAATTCCTGATGATTTGAGCAAGGGCTTCACATAAACCAGCAGGGAATTTAAACACACTCATAGCATGGGTTGTGATAGCCTGAGCCACAGACTTGATCAGAGTTTCTTATGCAGCAGTAGACATGTATTTTTCAGACCAATCAGAGCATTTCTTCCTCAATCTTTCCTTGTGCGATTGGAATTTCTCATTTTTCATCCTTCCTTCCTAGACAGGGAGGCCAAGTTATTTGCCATCAAAACTAGTAGAGCTAACTTTTAGAACAGATGTTGTTTCTTCCCATCTTCCTCAGAACAGGTTTGACCCAACAACAATGAACATTTTGCAGGGTTGAGTAGCTGACCAGTACTAGATTCATAGGCACGCATAATGGAATTGATCTTCATAGTCTCCTCTTCATTAGCTTTGAAAAAGAGGAGACTATCATCAACAAAGAGCAAGTGGGAAATGACAGGGCTCCTTCTGCATATTTGGAGTCCTTGTAAATTGTCTAACCGAATTTGTTGTTAAAGTAATGATGAGAGTCCTTCTGCAACAAAAAAGAACAAATATGGTGATAGAGGGTCGCCCTGCCTTAATCCTCTAGATGGTTTGAAACTTTTCAGAAGCTTGCCATTTAACTTGACCGAGAAATACACATTTACACATGTCATAATCCAACATATCCATTTTTCAGCAAAACCGAATTTTCTCATGGCTTCCTCTAGATATTTCTAGTTAACTCTGTCACACGCCTTCATGAGATCCAATTTGTAAGCACACAATTTGCTAGCATTATTAGGACCATCCTGGATTGCATGAATGCACTCAAAAGCAATTAGCCCCTTGTCCGTAATTATGCGTCTAGTGATGAAAGCACTTTGTGCATTCGAGATGATATTGTGCAACAGTGCTCTCAACCGATTCACAAGACATTTAGAAACCACTTTATAAACAACATTACAAAGGCCGATGGGACTAAATCTTTAAGAGAAAGGGGATTCTTTATTTGGGGAATTAGAACTAGTGCAGTATCATTTATCCCATTAGGTATGGTGCCCTCTGCAAAGAATTTACGGATATCTCTGATGATATCCTCCTTAAGAATACCCCAATTACGTTGGAAAAACAAGGAGGGAAACCATCTGGTCCAGGCGCTTTCATTGGTCCAATCTGATACAGGAAACCCATGTTTATGGAAATTTTTATGATTGCAGCCTGGAGCATTTGGAAAGAAAGAAATGACTTGGTTTTCAATGCTATATCTCCAGCTCTAGATTCTTGGAAAAATAGGTTCACTACTGATTTTAGCCTTCTGGTTCATAGGACCAAGGAAGAACTTCACAACCACATTTCTACACTAGTTGATCAGCTCTGAGCCCAGCTCTAACAGGATGGCTTCTTAGCATCCAGACTTGTATTTTTGTAAATATGTAACTCTTTTGATAATTAATAAAAAGAGGCAGTAGGGGCTTTGCCCTACTGTCATAAGGTTTCAAAAAAAGAATAGGGCAAAACTTATTTCTTCATCCGTGAAATCAGCACATAAGGACTCATTCTGCTGGTCATACTCCCCATACCTTATTTACTAGGGACAATTAGAACAAGCATCATACAACATATGCTTACACAATCAAATCAATATCTGATGATGCATATCATTATTGATGTTCAAGAACAATTACATTATGAATGCGCTTAGAAAATATCATCATACATAGTTGCCTCTACTGTATATTTCCAACAGTACCGTACTACTGTAAGATGGGAAGTGAGTTTTTTTTTTTTTTGGCAGGCTGAATCATATTGTTCTTTCAGTACATCTACTATAGAAATCTTTTGCACTAACAACTTGAAACACTCGTAACATATGGTTGGGCGAGCCGCGAGTCCGCGTGAAAATGAGATCCCATGACTCATCCAAAATCATATGATCATAGAAAAACTCTCCATCAAACCCAATAGTTCTGATGAGCATGTTTATCTCCATCTTTATCGTTGCATGTGGTGTCAGTGCTGCTCGACTTCTACTTCTCCTTGTCCATTGACTCAGGAGAGGAAGTCGATGGCCATTGCCCACTCTACGCATGATGGAGTCCTCGGAGACATCGTCAGCAGAGTCGAGGAGACTACAACTAGACGACACATGTAAAGTAGAGGTGGGGGAGAATGACATGGGATGAGGCAGCGAACAGATGAAGCGTCTGGTGGTTGCGGAAATGACTAGCAATGGGGGATGAAAAGGCTAATCGAGAGGTATGTGAGTATATTAGGAGGGGCAAGGAGGTCCATGTGGCTCGTTAGGGTTGGAGAGGTGAGGTGGGTGACGTGTTGGCCTTGGGGAGCCGGTCCACATCACAAACAACATTTCCAAAAGAGTGAATTCCACTTTTTACCCTCTAGTTATGCATTTGTGACACTACCTCATATAGTGAAAAAATGTCTAGATTACCCGTTTTAGAAACTATGGACTCTGTTTTTCTGATATATTTTCGTTGGGTAAGGTGTGAGGTGATGACTGTGTGTCAAAAATATAATGACAACGACGAGGAATTGATTAGATGGTGAAGAGGAGGATGGACATTATCGTTGATGATGTCCTCCGGTCTTTACATATTTTGACGCACCACATAGCCTAAAATGTCGGTCTCTTCTAAAAAAATATGCAGAATGACAAAATAGGGGTAGAACCATGTTCAAATTTTATATGTGGTGTATTTCCGATTTTGCTTCACTAAATGGGGTAATAAGTGTCATAAATGAACTATGGGGTAAAAATTAGAATCCACTCTTTCCAAAAACTTCTCTATGGTGTGGTTAATTAGAAACCTTTTTTCAAGAACCAATTAGGATAGCCCTATCATATACGTTTTTTTGTCTCTCGAATGTGATTACAAGTCTTGGATGGGAATTTATGTAGTGGTGTTTTTACATGACTCATAAACCTAAAATAATACTATGCTAGTGATCATCTCTACCCTGGAAAGATAGTATTTTCTCATGCAACTTCTTATTTGACAGTATCACAATTTTTAGTTTGAGGTTCTCCAAATGCATTTTCTTCAATAATTTCCTACTCGAGACTCGAGAGACATGAGCTTAATTGCCAATATTAGAAGAACATATACTAGAACATTGATGGAGGAGGGGCTTCACATGTGCTACATATATAGTTTCATTTGCATGCAGCATGCATACAAGAAGTTCCATTAGCACCGTTGTAACCTGGATTGTCCAAATTAAATGACGGCAGCCATGCATAGACGTATGCCTCTAATTTAGTTCGTATAGGATGAAGATTCTAGGATCTTGCATGAGTCATGCATGGTCCAACACATAAAGGACAGAGATGCACAAATTCTCAACGACTCGTTCTATCAGTGGGCGCATATAATTTAATAATAAACTCATAATCTGCTGAGATCTTTCGCTGACGCTGGATATCGCTACAGCTAGCTAGTAGATCAATTCATCCATGCAGTCCTTAAAAAACAAGGAATAGTACAAGCCGACGTCTCGAAAGATATTCGTGTATGGGAAGTGAAATCCTCTATAGTCTAGAGGTATGAATTGCTGCAACTTATATGATCTATTTTTTAGATAAACTAACTAGGGCCGGGTAGTTAAATGAGACTTGGGACCTGATTACGAAAGAGGATGAGCTTTGTGGATGCGGACTGAAGATATTTCTTCAGACTTCCAGCCTTCCAGATCATGGTCTTGACAAATTTCAGAAAAGGTCTTTGTGACTTGGATTTACATTTTTATAGAATTAGGACTATTTCGACAACCGTCAATAGTTTTGAGACCTCTGATCGATCGATACATTGTCCCCAAACCTGTGCAAAGTACTTTCGTGGTAACCCTTCGGTTCACATCAGGTTAAGGTGTGCCCGTCCTAAACTGCTGCTCTTACGATATAGGGAATTTTGTTAACTCAATCATTCGCATCAAGGCGATACAACCAATCGAGTTACACCCGGCCCCTGCATAACTGAGATACACACAACCCAAAACGAAATAAAGGTTCTCAAAGCAAAGTTCAAACAAGTGCTCCTCACATAAATGACATAAACGACTGCTCTTTTGGCGAACAAAAACTCAAACTTCAAATAAGACTCCTACTACATCAGTCAAGTAGTTCATCGCACTTGCTTTGAGTATATAGTTGCATCAACCCACAGCCAGGGGTGACTGAGAGCAATGTGGCATTGAACAAGGCTTGGAATACACACCTGTTTCATGGCAGTGGAAAAGGAAACACTACATGACAGGTCCATTCCATATAAACTTAGACAAGCAAGTGACACACACGGACACACACCCTCTTTGACATATGTGTGTGGGAGTTGGTGCGGCCACCAACCCAAGAACTTCTCCAAGTTTTGTTTGCTTCAAATATTCCATCAATCAGGCCGGGACATGCATTGCATAGCGTTTGGCCGATGAGGGAGACGATGACGATCTTTGCCCGACTCCACACTCTTCGAAGCGCCCCGTCCGTCATCGTCAGAAGAGGTCAAATGCCTCATACCATGCTCACTTTGAGGTTTAACCGCAGTGAACTTGCATCCAAAAGTGCCAGCAATTGCTGGCCTTGGTTGATATATATAGTTAGAGACACATGCACCAACCTTTCCCTTTATCAAAGCTTGGAGAGCCTTGCCCTTCTCTTGGGCATCTAACTACTTCTGTCGACTAACATTGTCAGTTTCTGCTCCAAGCCATCTGCACGAACTAGATCCAGTGCTGATGAGTGATGACTATTATTTTAGAGATTACTCATCAGCTAAGTACATACATGCATACTTCCTCCGTCCGCGAATAAGTGTACGTTTAGCTTTTGGATAAAGTCAAACTTTCATAGTATTGATCAACTATATAGGGATAAGTGCCATCATTTATGATACAAAATTAGTACCACTAGATCCGTGTCAAAATGTAGTTTCATAATATATCAATTTAAAATTATATATGTTACTAATTTTTTCTAAAAATTTGGTCAAAAATTTAAAAGTTTGACTTAGATCAAAAGGTAGAAGTACACTTATTCGCGGACGGAGGGAGTAAACATGAAAGATGTATGTAGACATTGTTGGGGCATTTTGCATGCATGCTCTGCTACACATCTGCAAAATAAGATTAGTCCATGCATAAAGACTGCCAGATAGGTATAAAGGTGAAGCTATATACTCCATATAATTATGTATAAACAGGCCCCAGTGTAACAGAGAAAGATGGAACCAATGGAAGAGGACAAACGCAAGGGGATAGAGGATTCTTGGTCCCTAATCTTTCTCACCTGATGTGTCCTGCCCGACTTGTCTCCTTCGTTCTCTGTACACAATTGCGTCACTTTCCATTGACAACAAGTTAAGCAATAGTAAGATAAAGTTGCTGATCTTGCTCTGTGATGCCTTTTGGTCCTCCTCCTGCTCCACAGAGGTCGCTGCCTTCCTCGTTGAAGGTTCCAACTACCACCCTCTCTGCAGGGAGCCTGGGACGATTACTCAACGTTAACAAATGTATCGAGTGTTTGGCACGAGTCCACTCAGAGTTGCCTATGCCCGTCGATAGATACGATAAAATTCTCTGTTATACTTTGTTGCTTGCCTGCAAAAGACTAGGTAATTTGCGATAATCCGAGTGACGCGTACTGCAGCTTCGGTACTGATAAATATATATGCCCTATTATATATTGTTTACATACCTCTTGTCTCACGGGACGAACTCACTACTAGCGCTTAAACTTGCGTTTGCAAACTCTCTTCCGGTAGAGTGAAGATCGTCTTCACGCACTTGTGATTTTCTTTTTCTCGGTGCGAGTTTTCCATTAATATTAACCCGGCCACCCGGGCAGTGTCCATGTTTTCCATCTATCTAGTATTCGAGAGGCCAATGCCCAAAGTCTCCGACACATATCCATTATGTCCAGCTCCGGGATGGTTTCCGTCCGGACATGAGTTTTCTCCTGCTCATCGATCGAGAGAAGTACTCAATCTATATATGGTACTAATTTTCTGCATCATTTTGCTACTACTTAAATTAAGGGGGTGTCTATTTGGCATTCGACTGATTTTCAATTCGACATACGTCAATCTTTCAGTCGGTTATAAGTTAACATGTAGACACTTGAATATTTTCTATTTCATCAACAATCGATTTTTTACATGTTATTTACAATATACTCCCTCTATATCAACAATGTATCTAGCAGACAGAGTGAGTATACGTGTTAACAGTGTATATACATGTAATTTATGGGCTACTAATTTACATGTAGGACCATTGTGTATATACATGTTAACAAGCCATACTTTAGTAATTTATATTTAGCAATTTACATGTAGCAAACAATTTATATTCAAAAAAAGAAGGAAAAACTAGTACGCATGATTTCAAACAAAAAAAATTACAGTGTTGTGCCCAAATTTACATGTTTCACATCATGTAATTACTAGTGTAAATGGGCTAGCCGTGTATGTCATGTAAGTAATTGCCACAAAAATGCAAGTGGCGGTCTACCCTGCATGCAATGGAGCCAGAGCCAGCACGCAGCACTAATCACGCATGGGGAAGGAGAGGAGCACACATCTTGCAGCTAGCCGCAACCATGCATGAGGAGCAGGAGCAAGCGGAGCGTTCGTACTCCGTACGTGGCTAGCTAGCTCGAGGCATGCATGATTAGGTCAACTCCGGCCGGCTTCGTTCGGTTCCACGGCGGTGGTTGTGACTTTGAGCCGTCGTCGATCGCTGTCTGTCGCCGGTGGAGTCGTGGACACGACGAATCCGTGCCCTGCATCATGCCTCGGTACTGTGCTGTACTGTAACTGACAAGGGGACGGAGACGCGCGCTGATGATCAGACAACTCCTACGTTTAGGTTCAGCTAGTTGCGACAAACCCTACATCTACATATATATATGCGATTTAGCGATAATGCATGGCATATATATATACCATGAATTCCCTAGTTCCCGAATCGAGCTGCTAGACACATTTTCAATCGGGCTATTTCCAGACAACTCTGAACCAACCTTTCGAAAAATCATGCAGAAATCTCTGCGTAGTATATATGACTACATATGCAGAATCGCAGCAGAGCACATATACCGCATAACGAGGAGAATATACTTGCAGAACTGCAGCTGTTAGCATGTTGCTTTCCTAGCTAGCTAGGTCGCGAGGCCGGAACGCATGCTGATAGCCCCGTAGTAAGTAACCCGTAGCATCCAGGGAGGAGGGACGGGTGTTTTTCCCAACTGTTATGCAGGAAAAGCTCAGACTTTTTTGTTTCCATGACCAGACCGCTAGCTAACTCGTCCATCGTGTCGCTCGCTCGCTGTCGAATTAAGCTGGCAAATATATCCAGTCGCTGTCCTGCTTGCAACTGCTGCTACTCTCTCTCTCTCTTCTCGCTACAGCTAGCTAGGCCCTTGCCACTTTGCTGCAGGTGTGGCTGCTGACGCTTCGAGCGCGCGTACCACTACACCACATCCTAAAATTAGAGGCGGTTGAAAGTGCCTCTAATTCATCTAAAACTGCCTCTAAATAGTTTTGGAGGCACTTTTCAATGTGTTGGATTTGATCGTGTAGGGAATTCTATTTTAAGGCACTTTTGGATAGTGCCTTCATTTGTAATTATCAACACTTTCATTAGTGCCACCAATTGCAATTTGAGGCACTATTGGATAGTGCCTCCATTTACAATTAGAGGCACTTTTCAATAGTGTCTCCATTTGCAATTGGAGGCACTTTTCAATAGTGCCACTATTTGCAATTGGAGGCACTTTTCAATAGTGCCTCAAATTGCAATTGGTGGCACTTTTCAATAGTGCCTCTAATTGCAATTGGAGGCACTTTCATGCAATAAGGTGATAATTGCACAATATAAGCTCTACAGTAGATAAATGCACATATAGACGCATATATGGTTAAACAATCTTGCTGTTGAAGCATATTCTCACAATCTTGTTGTACATCAGTAGGATATTGTCTAGCATGACCAATTCTCAAAATACTGTCACACATAGTTTCAGTTTAACTAGGACTGTATACATCAACACTACTGTATACAGCATATACAAGAACTGTATACATATACACTAGGACCAACTAGAACTGTACACAAGAATTTCCATGTGCCCACACGATAGTTTCAGTTTAACAAACTGATTCAGCTAAGAGTAACTAAAACTGATTGCAAAGTGAAATCTCGCATCACCACGGTACCACGGTTGGGGCACCGATAGGATGACGACGCCGTCTTCACGCTTCTCGCCTTGATGCCACGCTGTTGCTAATTCAGATAGAAGTAAAAGCAAACACATGGGAGTTTTGTGCCCAATATTTAACAGCAAGCAAGCAAACCGTAAGAGCAATGGACAGCAAGCAAGCAGTGCCATCACCAAACATTGCAAGCATTTGCTTAGCAATAGCTAAATTCAATTAACAGTTATTTAATCTAAAAAATAATGAAGAAATTCAGTTAAACTTACTGAAGAAATTACTCCAAGCAGCAAGCATTTGCTACTGCATCTGGTACTGAAGAAATTACTCCAAGCAGCAGTGCAAGCATGTGCTACTGCAGGCATTTGCTACTGCATTTGCTACTCCAAGCAGCAACAAATACAAGCAGTGAACCTTTTTTCAGTAATATTGCAAGAATTCTGGTGCAAACACTCAACTCCTTCGTGAGGTCTCATACTACCAGATGGACCATGATATGACTTGACACATGTTTACCTGTTTGAATTATGCAAGCTACTGATCTCCTGGTGCAGCTTGGAGAACTCCTGCTGGTAGTACTGCAAGTTGGAAATATAATTATATAAGGGAGCATTCATCAATGACCAAATTTATATTCCTTAAAATGCTCACGCCAAATAACATATTTAGGTTTTTTGTGTTAATTTATGCAACAAAACCTGCAATTCAAAATATATATTGCCAGACAGATACAAGCATTGCATAGCCAGGTCCAGGACCAAATATATACTGCCAGGTCAAAAACAAAAAGCAGAATACAAGCATTGCACATCCATTATGCTCCCAGCTAAACTAAAACACATGGAAAGTAGGCAAATAAAAACTAAGTGCTAGTTGACAAGTGCTACAATCAATCAATTATCAAGAGCAGGGACATAAATGCCTAGTTTACACAAGACTTGAAGGTGATACTATTTTGGTGCGGCCAAAACCAACAACATTATGGACTAGCTGAGCATGCCCACTAGCAGTAGACTAGAGATACCATTGCAGTTAACAAATATTAAATGATGCAGGATTACATATATCAAGATCCAAAAAAATCAGCAAGAAAGTTACATGGAGTAAAATCAAATAATTACAAACCAAACCACACGAGTGCGGAGCAAAGAATTGCCACGGCTCGATGGAAATGGCACCACAGAGCACATAGAAAAGGAAGAAGGGAGCTCACCGGAGGGGTTTTAGCCGAGGACGGATATCAGCACCACCATGGTTGTGGCGCGGTGTAGAGGACGTAGTCGAAGCCGGGGACCAGCCTAGACTACCACCGCGTGCGAGGCGCGGAAGGCCACAGCTATCCCAGCAATAACAGGTTAAAGTTGCAAGAAGAGGCGTCAGCGGCGGTCTATAGCTAGTGGTGAGATCATCATTGACCTGCAATTCACACACACACACACACACGCACACACAAACGGATGAGATTCAGAGTTGAGAAGGGAACACACATGTGACAAACAGACAAACAAACAGAAAGGCCATATATGTATGTAACAGCCACTAGTTGTGCAAATTCTGGACAAATGAGTGAGTGTTTCTTCTTGTTTTTAGTCGGGTAGCAGCAAGTAGATGAATTCAAGACGTTGGTAAGACGAAAAGAGGCAAAAAGGAAAGAGCAACTATAGCTACAAGAAAACTATGAAATATTGCATATCTACTATCTGATATTTCACAAGCACAAACCACCTAATCTAGCAAGATAGAATTGTTGCAGCAGGGCAACAACCAAATTAATGCTAGCACACTGAAAAGAACTATGAAAAATCTAAATACCATTAATAAAGGAATGAGGAATAGGCTAACTTGCAATACGACCTGTCAACAGAATACAGATTACAAATATCAGATGCAAGATGACACATGAATTATGAAGTTAAATAAACAAGATCAATTAGTAGAACACCTATGGCATATCTAACTATGTTTACAAAGGTAGCTTTGTATCAGCAGAGATTGCAGCTGAAAGCAGAAACACACTCCAATCCCTCACTGTGACTGAGACATTGGCTACAAGTATGATTATCTTCTTAGTGAGACATAAAAAATTACAATATCAACGGTTGCAGTGTAATCCCAGTTTTGTACATGGTTCGCGTGATAAGGTGGTGATAATTATATTTATGCTCAACAGAATAACAACAAACCATGTATTGTTCATCGAAGCTAAGAAAGGCGATGTCGTTTGTAATTTCTGATGGACTAAGTTGTACAGGGTAGATGATAATCCACTCAATGTATATTCAGTGTTCTGAAGCCTAAAACAGGGCAAGCCAACACAATCAGTGAGTTGCATTGCACCACCAAATCATCAAATAAGAACGCAAAAGTAGAAGATGAACTTACTGTTTCTCAATAGATTCTGTTGAAGGTCCTGCATAGTTGTTTAGGGGGGAGACCACAATGGAAAAAATGTCAGTTAACATCTAATACAGTAGTACTACAGGAAAGAATCATCAAACAAAATGAACATAAGCAACAAGCTGGGAGATAAGTACTTACGCAATAAAAAGTTGGGAGAAGTACACGCACTAACATTTGTCAAGTTGGAACCAGGATTCTTGTTACATATCGTCACCGCCTCCCCTGGCAACACCTAGGGACAAACACACACAGGTATCCCACATAAGTTTTCTCTACTATCTTTTTTTCCTTACACCGGACACAAGGCTCCCAAGGCCAACTACTACTACTAGATAGAAACGCACAAACTAACGATTGAACACATGAACACATGGATATAACGCAGAATCATGTGGACACAGACGATTGCATAATCTCAGATGAACCACATGCTAGTAGGTCTGCACTTAAATTACAAAATATATTGTTTTTCGAGCAGAGATTGAATGTGGACATAAATCTTATTTAGCACAAATATACCAAAATGAGTAATGCAACAAAGGCAGTGAACTGGTGATCTAAGTCAGAGAAATAACTGCCCATTGTTACAAGTACGAAGGTAGCCTTCTGGAAAACTAAGTCGCAAAGGCAGTCAATATTTTTCTAGCTGCAGGAAAATATGTAAATTGGCACTGCTCATTCCTGGGTAAATTAACCAATGGAAATAACAAGCAGATGTAAATTGGACCGTACATACACATAGTAACCTCGCAAATGAAAACCATACAGTATGAGAGTTTGCACTTAATTAAAAGGTAATGCTGCAAGCTTCGCCTCCCTGTACATTAGTTCGTCTAATACAATCTAGTAGCTAATGAATCAGGTGCACCAAACTTTCCTGTAACAGTCAATTGCCTTGATGACACTTTTAACTAACAACTAGGACAGAAGCACCCATTAACCACCATGAGTGTATTTCCGTAGCCTCAGATTAGAAAGGAATAGATAAAATGTAAGATATGATCTGAGCATTTCTAGCTGCACAATGGAAGCATGAGTATTGTAGAATTTTTCAAGCTCTAGTCAAATGCGCTCACAAAATTCAGAAATGTCAACTAGTAGCACACCATAGTACTGCTAAATCTGAGGGGCAAACGAGAAGGGCGTGCAGGGGAGGGGTATAGAGATGGATCGGTACCATTGCGCAGGCCGATGCTCGACTCCATTGCGCAGATCGTGCGACGCCCCTCCTCGTGCAGCGTGGACTACGCATCTAGGGCTTGTCGAGGGCCTCCCGGACGTGGTGTAGTCGAGCACGAGCGCCAGGAGTTTCCTCCCTTCCTTGGCCTTGAGGAAGTGCGACGACACGAAGCAGCGCAGCAGGAGAATCTTGAAGTCCGAGATGCTCTTGTCAGTGTAGTCGAGCAGAGGGAGCGCTCCGCGGAGCGCGAAGAGGCGGCGGAGGAGCGGCGTGGCGTTAGAGCCGGAGGAGGTGAGCGCTTGGGAGAACAGGTAAGGCAGGGTCTGGGCTACGAGCGCGTCGCGCCAGGCGCGCTCGAAGCATGATGCGGCGAGCGCAGCGACGGGCGGGTCGTCGGCGGCGAGTCTCGCTAGGCGGTCGTGGAGGAGCGCGAGCGGGCGGAGGAGATCGTCCCAGCGCGGCCGGTGGGTGGGGTGGGTGAGGAGGAGGTGGAGGGGGACGGCGGCGGCGCGGGGGGAGCCGGAGCCGGAGTCCGGGCCGTGGGAGATGGCTTGAGCTAGGGTTTGTGGGAGGGAGAGGAGGACGGGGTGGGAGCCGGGGAGGGAGTGGACGGTCGTTCGCCGCCAAGGCCTCCGCGCGGGCGCGTGCTCGCCGGCCCTCCTCGGCCTCTCCATGGACGCGGCGGCGGCGACTGAAGTTCGTCGGCGCAGAGCACACGCGTCACGCGGTGGCAGCGGATGGGATTGGGTGAGGACGGCGCCGGGTCAACGCTAACCGCACCATCTCCCCTCCCCTTATCCGTTTCTTGAAGCGACGCCCGATCCATGGGCCGACATGCTTGTGGGCCACAGCCTCGTTGTACACACAGACTAAAAACTGATCGGTCCAAAACTGATGATTCCCTAAAAGAACACAGGCTATAAACTATGACTGTTGAGTACTTATATGAATTTGCATGCACTGTTGAAGTGCGTAAAATATTTGAGTCTGTTGAAATGAGTAAAGACGATGTTTAGATGAAGAAGGAGATAGAATCACTGTTTCAGTTTGTTTCATTTAGAGGCACTATTCATTTCGAGGCACATATAAAAGTGCCTCAAATAGTAATCATTTTGAGGCACTTTTGATTAGTGCCTCTAAATGATAGATATTGGAGGCACTAATCAAAACTGCCTCTAATGGTTACTATTTGAGGCATCTAAAAGTGCCTCAAATAGTAATCATTTTGAGGCACTTTTGATTAGTGCTCCAAATAAATTTTTTTGAGGCACTATTTGTAAAAGTGCCTCAAAAAATAAACATCAGAGGCAGTTTTCAATAGTGCCGGTAAGAAAGTGACTCCATTTCCAGGACGTGACATAGTGTACGCGCGGCCGCAGCTCGCCATAGCTGTAACCATTTTTGGTCACCATTCGGGGAACACTTTGCCCCCAAAAATGCTAGACCTACGGGAATTGCCTGTAAGGGTGTGTTTGGTTGGAGAACGAAGTGGAATGGAATGTCATGGTTACATTCTCGAAGAATGGGTCCGTTCCATTCTAGCGTTTGGTAGGTGCAAAAAACTGGAATGGGTTGATTATGGTTCTGTGTTTGGTTGGAGAGTAGAAATGTGAAGAATCTGGATCAACTCACCCTTAGTGAGATTACCTCCCAATATGTACATGATCTAAACTGTAAACAAATATAGCTTTATTCGTTTATACACATATAGGTTGGTTTTTTCAACACATTTCCTTTGTATTTTCAACACAAACAATCAACTATATACAACAACAAGCATATAGCCCCGTCGCCCCACTGCTCACCGTCGCGTCGCGGCCGCTGCTCCGCCCCGCCCGCCACGCCGCTGCTCCGCCCCACCGCGCCGCGCCATGCTGCTCCGCCCGCCCCGCCGCGCCGCTGCTCCGCCCACCGCGCCGTGCCGCTGCTCTGCTTCCGCCCCGCCGCGCCACGCCGCTCCGCCCCACCGCGCCGTGCCGCTGCTCCGCCCCACGCGCCGCGCCATGCTGCTCCGCCCGCCCCGCCGCTGCTCCGCCCGCCCCGCCGCTGCTCCGCCCCACCGCGCCGTGTCGCTGCTCTGCTTCCGCCCCACCGCGCCACGCCGCTCCGCCCGTCGCGCCGCTCCTCTGCCCGCTGCTCTGCTTCCGCCCCGCGGCGCCGCTGCTTTGCCCCGCGGCGCCGCTGCTCTGCCCCGCCGGCAGCTGCAGCCAAGATAGGAGAGAGAGAGGAGCTCGAATCAGTGAGAGGTGAGACTGGCTTTATTTTTTGTTTCGCTGGGCTGGGAACGGAGTGATTCCACCGATTCGGTGGAACGACATGATTCGGCATATCAGAGGAATATTCGGTTTCAGGAACGAGTACATTCCGGTTCTATCTTTCTACCGAACACGGGAATGAGGCCCAGGTGCGGGTCCAATCCATTACATTCCATGCCATGACCCCTACCAAACACACCCTAAGTGTAGCAAAGTCGCTTTGCCCCTCTCGATCGCTCGCTTCGTTGAATTCTCTCCGCTATCACACTCACTGACGGCGATGCTCGATCATCGGTCACCTGCACGCACACCACACAGAAAGCTCAGTGTATCTATCTATCTATCCGGCCTGACACAGCTGAGAAAGTTCAGCGCATGTATTATCTTATGTATCTCTTACGTACGTACATCGTTAGTGCGTAAACTGTCTAAATACATTGCACGTTGCTTAGAGTATTTCTTCATTTCCGTAGAGGGTTATAATTAGCAACAAGTGTCCTTCCACACCATTGACTATATGCTAGCTCCGCCCCTGGTATGCACACAGATAATTCTTATACGCGGATCAGACGCGACAGTCGCACTTTCAACTGGTCTATAGTAAAATGCACTCGCGTTGCTTTCGGCCGGGTATCTCAATTCAACCCCTGTCACAACGATACTCTGCTTAATTAGTTTTCGATATATGCGGGTTGGAGACAACTAACTGTACATTTTACTACGGTCGAGCTGTCAGTCTGTTATATAAAATAACGGATAATCAAGTTGTCGCAGCCATGTAGACAAACAATATGTGGCACAACTAGGGTCACATTCTGCAGGGGCCGGCGCCGGAGCTAGGAAAATTAATCGCCTGCTGCACAACAGCAGGCTAGGTGTGCATAAATGGAGACATATGTTGCTTGCTGGGCAGTATTTGAGTGTTAAAATGGAGGCCCTGGCGCATTCCTATTGGCCTAACCTATTACCCATACCAAAATTTGGACTCAATTGCTAGTAAAAATTGTTTGTCCTGGTGCATGTGCAAAAGTTAAACCGTACACAGCTCCTCCCCTAATATTCCGGGTAAAAAGGCTATGTGTCGCGAGAGTGGTACCCTTAACACGATGTCAACGATGGTTAAACTGTCGCAACTTTTACTTACAACCACGAGAGAGGAGAGAGTGAAACGAGGTGAGCCTTTTGTGTACCAAAACGACAAGACCGCGACACGGGTTGGCGGGAACCGAAATGATTTCCACGTGCACTGCACAAGAACAAATTGACTGATTGTATTCTCATTCTCAAGTATATTGTGCAAGCACTAGAATTTTATTTTTTGCGGGTAAGCACTAGAGATTGTAGGAAGTATTTTTTTCATTTTCGTCGGGATATTTATCAATGACTTGGACTTCTATAGATATTTATAAGAGTGAAATTTCACATTTTATCTTCTAGTTGTGCATTTGTGACACTAATTACTTCATATAGTGAGAATACGTCCAGATTATTCCACTTAAGAAACCCTTGATCCTCTTTCTCTAGTGGGTGTTCGTTGGGTAAGATGTTATATGTGATGATTGAGATTAAGTATATTACAAAGACGACGAAGAGTGAAATAGTTGGAAAAGAGAAGGCTGGACATGACACTACAACAAAACAGACACGTAGAGACTTTTTCGTAAGATGATATTTTCATTTCTAGGATGAGGACCATATGTCACATATTTTACATTTTCACCGGAAGTTTTATATCCAAATGATTCGATAAATTTTGATTTTTAACTGAGCAAAAAGTTTGCTGCTGAACTATATCCCTTCCACTTGGGGATACCAACAACTTTTATGAAAACAACAAGCAAATGTGGGGTTTTGAACCGACTCTCAAAATGTGAAAACCCCAATTGTGATGCCAATTAAAAAAAAAGGCGGAGCCTGACTTTCGCACCACACCATTTTGGAAGAAAATTTTTCACATAGGTTTGGCCACTGTCAATCATGAGGAGGTGTGAGGTGTCTCAACCATGAAGAACAACCTAGTCTATTGATTTGTTATCATGTAGAGCGAGGTGTTCAACAATCTCCTCATCTTGGAGTTCCCAAATGCATCTACCACCATGAACTCTTGTGAGTAGGGCCGAGACAAAAATACTCAAAGAGTAGATCATAGAGGTTTCCATCCCTTGGTGTTCTGGAATTGCAGCACTTGGAAGTGAGGCTCTTGCAATCCGCCATGCGAAGACCCATACCATACTCAGAACAGTTATCCTCCATAAAGTTTGGCCGTTTGCACTTTTTTTCTTGTTGTAGAACCTCCTGGTTTGTAAGCCTCTCGTTGAATCTTGGTCTAAATAATCATGTGGTACAAGACCAAAAATCGTTTGGAGGCATCGAGCTAGTAGGGTGGTATGTCATCGTGCCCATCAACGAAATGAACTATTCCATGATTTGCTTGTTTCAACTCCTCCCCTTTGACCTTTTTCTAACGATTTTGATCATGAAGAGGAAGAGGGGGGTTTTTCTTTCCTTAACAAAAGGGAGATATTTTCTGAGTGGAGAAAGAGGGGATGAGAGAAATCCATTCGGCGGTGGGCCACAGTAGCCCACTGCTATTTCTCTTTTTTTTTTAGGGAGAGCCCACTGCCTTTTCTCATTCGGGCTTCGTTACACGTACAAGGCTTATTCACTGGCCCATCACATCTTCCAGGGCCAAGCCCACCACAACCCCACCGGATTGAACAGCCCACCTGGCCCCACCATCAACTTGTCAAACAAGCAGAAGACCCTTCTCTTCCGTGCAAAAACAAAAACAAATTAAGCACAGCACCGCCCGGAGAAAAAAAATATCAGAAAACATCTCTTTCTTCTTCCCCACTCCGCGCTGATTCTCGAGCAGTACTCCGCAAGCCTAAACCCTCCTAGAACCCTAATCCCCTCTCCGTCTCCGCCTCCGCCTCCTCAATGGACACCACGCCGCGATCGGGCGCCGGCGGCCTCACGCCCTACTCCAACCCCCGCGCCTGGATCGTCGCGGGCGTCGCCGTCGCCGGGGTCATCCTCCTCGCGGAGGCCGCGCGGCGCCGCCGGAGGTGGCTATGCGGCAGGTCCACCACTCCGCCCCCCGACTCCGGTGCCTTCTGCTGCGACAGCCTCGAGCCCTCCCCGCCGCCGCAGGCCCCGCCGCGCGCCAGCAGCTCACGGGGTGTTCTGCCGTGGTTTTGGTCCGTTTTGTTGTATTTTCAGCTTCGAGATCGAGGGCCATGTAGCTGGCTTTGGGAACCCGGACTGAAAGAGCACGCACAAGGCTGCGAGCCATACGGCGGTGGTCGTCACGACCCTGCTGAAGCAGGGGGCTACCTGCGTCGGCAGGACAGTCATGGATGAGGTCGGCTTTGGGTTCGTCCTTTTTTATCTTCTCAAATGAATCCATTTGCTTGATTGGAATGATTTCTACTGTTCAGACTTTAGTGAAGAGGAAGAGGAAGATCTAACGAAGAGCCTAAGAAAAAGGATAATGCTATTTTAGAAGTTAATACGTACGAATTAACAGATTTAGCAGGTGCAATGGCGTATGCAGAGATCTGACTCCGTACCTAGTCTGTATTCATGCGCAGGCCCAATGAAGTATACAAATGCCCGATTAGGTTTGGAACTGGCAGCTCACGCGTGATGGTTATGTTATTTGCGTCATTTCATCTGCAAATGGGAACTTATTACTATATATAGAAATAGAGAATAGATAGATAGAGAGGCTGCAAGAGAAACCATATGCATGACTGAACTTCTTCTACTGTCACCATCGAGTGGAGCCTCCAAGCGGCCGGGTCAGTGCAGAAGACATGATTGCGGTCTTATGGGATTATTAAAAGATTGAAGGCACTATCTTTTGGCATGCATTTTTCCTTGTTTCTAGGACACCCCACGTCCAAATTGGCAGCATGAATATGATCGAGTCGAAGTAATTCTTGGGGAGTAGGCAGGAGAGGCATCATGTAGTGCAATTAATCATTTCACAAGTTGTGAGCCCGTTGTTGTTTCGTTATGATAGTGGAACCCGGCTTTTTTGGTAGTATGAAATAGAAAATCATTTCACAAGTTATGTGTTCCGAAATAATAAAAAATCAACACCGGAGCAGAAGTTTTGTCCAAATCTATTAATTAAAAAAAAGAGAATTGACCGGTTAATTTAGAGAAAACCAGCCAAAAGCCGATACACACAAAACTCACTCCTCAGACTCATTTCATAGGTGACCATGGATCTGTCTGGAGCGCGCGAAGAATTCCACCAACATTTCGATCTACATGATGCAATTCAACTTCTCCAGCGTGTAAAATCTCCGGCTGTGACAGAATGCATATCTGCATACGTCAGCTCAGGTGTAAGTAGCATATATATCTATCTGCAATTGCCGCAACCAACTAATTATGGTTGACAAATTTCAGTGACAACTGACTGCACGTATGGCTCGGATCGAGGGATCAGCAAAGCAAACCAGAACTAATCCCCTCTATACTGGCGACGGAGGCTCCACGTACGTGCAGCAACGGAGGCTCGATCCATATCAGTTCGTTCGTTGCCTCGTCGCCGTCCGTTATCTAGCCAGCTTTCCAAGTGAACTCCCCATGCACGCAACGTACGTAGGTGAACGAAAAGCGGTCTTTCGTCGTGTGGCCTTTCGTCTCCGGTCGCGTCACCCCTCGTCCTCGTGGCTCATAATTAATTAAGCAAACACCGAGCAATATATATAGTATTCTCTCCATTCTTAAATATAAAATATTTTAAACATTTACACGCAGACTACATACGGAGCAAAATGAGTAAATCTACATACTAAATACGTCCATACGTAGTCCGCATCAGTCCGCAGGTAAATATTTAAAACATCTTATATTATATAAGAAGTGAGAGTACGTGCTAGCACTGTATATACACGTAATTTACATTGTGAACGAGCTAGTAATTTACTAATTTACATGTATGATCACTGTGTATATACGTGTTTTGCAAGCTACTTTACAGTCCGCGTGATTTCAAAAACAAACTTTACAGTGGTGTTCTCCCAAATCTACATATGTTTCGGATCACGTGGTGTAAATGGGCTGTGTATGCCACGTAAGGACTTAACACAAGAATACAAGTTGCCATCTATGCATGCGCGCGATGGAGCCAGGGTCGATCGCCATGCAGCACTAATCATGCATGCGCAACAGCGCAAGGAGATCGAGGAGCCAACATCATGCAGCTAGCAGCAACCATGCATTGCATGTGGCAGGAGAGGAGCTGGAAGCTAGCAGCAGCTTACGCACAGCATGCATACACAGAGGTCAAAGGGCTTCCCAGAAATAAAAAAGACCACATGCATGCAGGCCAACAAACAGGTCATGATCGAACGGACAAATTCAGATGACCCCGTCCTCTGCATCTGTAGATGCATACAATCAACCAAATTTTGTTAAAAAATTATTCACGAATTATGTCGTCAAAGCCATGCAAATCAACTCGAAGCTACCTTCTTGACGACAGCCCCCACCTAAACCTATCATAAATAATACTTACACTAAAACATGTCTACATACGGATCGAAAGAGAAATGATAAAACATCTTATATTTTGATACGGAGGAAGTACTTAACTTCTAGACAAAACCTTCAGAAATAATACGACACCCCGTCCGGTCGTGTATTACGTCACCCCATCGCCACCTTCCCCGGCGTGGCGCATAATAACTATACAAACGCCAAGTTGATTAACGTTCCCACATCCCTCTAGGTAGCATCGGGGTCCTGGCCTCTTTTGAGGCTGCATGCATGTGGCATGCACGAGTCTACTTGTACCAGTTGCTTCGTCAATGGCGTACTGGTGCTGAATTATTTCGCCCAGGGAAATTACGTGCGTGCGTGTGCGTTTGACAAGGAGGGAGGGGATTCGCTATTTTTTTGGGGGGTGTGTGTGAGGGGGTGGGGATTTTTCTTGTGCATTGTATTTGCTCCGTCATGTATACTGCGTTTGGTTTACTCTTGCAGGTTTAATTAAGAGCACTGTCACCCTTTAAATTGTGACTACTTTGACACCCATCAATAGTTTTGAGACCTCTGATCGATGTAGTCCTTCAAATATTCCATCCATCCGTTAGGGACATGGATGCAGAACGTTTTATCAATGAGGCGATGACGATCTTTGCCCGACTCAACACTCTTTCGAAGCGTCCCGTCCGTCATCGTCAGAAAAGACCAAATGCTTCATACCATGCTCACTTTGAGGTTTAATCACAATGAACATGCATCCAAAAGTGCACATCAATTGCTGGCTTTGGTTGATATATATAGTTAGAGACACATGCACCAACCTTCCCTTTATAGTTCCTTCTATCGAGTATATCGACTAACATTAATTGTCAGTTTCTTCTGCAAGCCATCTGCATGAGTTAAGGATCCAGTGCTGATCGATGACTATTATTTCAATTCATCAGCTAGGTAGAAAGATGGAACCAATGGAAAATTAGGACGAACGCAATATGTGTACACAGGCCCAGCTGGTGCAACATAGAAAGATGGAACCGATCGATGGAAGAGGACGAACGCAAGGAGATAGAGGGAGGATTCTTGGTCCCTAATCTTTCTCACCTGATAGTCTCCCGTCCGATTTGTCTCCTTCGTTCTCTCTACACAATTGCGTCACTTTCCATTGACAACACAAGTCTGTGATGCCTTTTGGTCCTCCTCCTGCTCCACAGAGCTCGCTGCCTTCCTCGTTGAAGTTCCACCAATTTAATATGGCTCCTTCCGGACATGGGTTTCTAACTGCGCCATATATAGGTTACTGCAATCAGACTAACGAAGAGCAAATGGACTGTTGTTTTCTCCTGCTATACATAACATAGTCCTAATTTTCTGCATCATTTTTACCACTCCTTCAATCAATTACTACTCTCTGTATCATAATTGTTAGAGTATATATCTGTATATTTGTATTTCCCCACCTGTTAGGGGGTTTCCTGCATATTCTCACCTGTACATTGTAACTATATGTTGTGGCCTTTGGCCTCCTGGTAATACAAGCAGTCTATTACCCTAACATGGTATCAGAGCCCTGGTTTTAGGGCCTCTTCTCTCTCCACGTCCGTGCCGCCGCCGTCGTTGCATCCCCGGCTCCTCGCCGCCGTGCCCCGGCCGCCGCCGTTTCGATTCCTCTCGAAATCGTCCTCTTCTCCGATCCGTTTCTGCACCCGACGTGCCCGTCGTCCGCGTCCTCCTTCAGCCGCCCGTCGCCGCGTCTCTGGTGCCCCTGGGCCGCGTCCTCCTTCAGCTCCAGGTCGCCGGCCGCCCCTGGGCCTCGCCTCCCTCACCACCGGCAAGCTCCGCCGCCGGGCCTCACCGTCGCCATCTCCGCCGCCAGGCCTCACCGTCGCCGGCCTCGTCCCCGTCCTCCGCCGCCGGCCTCGTCCCCGTCCGCCGCCGGGCCTCCGGCCGTCCGTGCTGCTCCCGTCCCGCCCCACCCCGGCCGCTCCTCCCTGCCGTCCCGCACCATCGCGTCGGGCTCTGCTGCTTCTTCCCGATCCGATCTGCTCTGAGTTGACTTTCTGAGTAAAAAAAAAAACAGGTACAATGTCTTCCTCGTCGGGCTATGTTGCGATTCCTCGCTGCCCGGTGATTTTTTATGGCGCGAATTACCCTGATTTCGCTGCCTTCATGCGCGTCCACATGCGCGGTCTTCGTCTTTGGGGTGTGCTTTCTGGCGAGGTCTCCTGTCCGTCGCGCCCCGTTGCTCCTCTGGCACCCATTGCGCCGCCGCCTGTTACCCTTGCTCCCGATGCTACTCAGGAGGTCAAGGATGCAGCCCAGAGTGCTTATGATACTGCTCTGACTGATTATGACCGGGAGGTCAAGGAGCATTCTACTGCTGTTGCGACGTACCGGCTAGATCTGTCTGACTACGCTCAGTGGATAGATAAGGATGCTCGTGCTGCTGCTGTCCTTACTTCCAGTGTTCTGCCTCAGTATGCTGCTGAGTTCATGGGTCTTTCCACTGCCGCTGCTCAGTGGACTTTTCTTCGTCAGCGCTATCAGCCGTCTGGCGATGCTCTTTACCTGTCCATGGTTCGTCAGGAGCATGATCTTCAGCAGGGTGATTCCACTATTGATGACTTCTACACTCAGAGTGCTGCTATATGGCGTCAGCTTGATTCTCTTCGTATTGTTGTGTGTGGCACCTGTCACTGCTGTCTGACTGTGCGCGCAGATCTGGAGTTTCAGCGCGTCTATGAGTTCTTGTCGCGGCTCCGCAAGGAGTTTGAGCCGCGCCGTGCCCAGCTGCTTGCCCGTGGTCGTGTTCCGCTCTCTGAGGTACTAGCTGAGCTTCGGGCTGAGGAGACTCGTCTTCGTGGTGCTGGTCTTCTTAAGGTTCCCTCTGTACTTGCTGCTCGTGGTCCTCCTGTGACGTCTGCTCGTGGTCCTTCTGTGCCGCCAGCCTCGTTGCGGTCTCCAGGTCCACCGATACTCTCTCCTCCTCCGGCCCAGGGTCAGAGTCAGCCTCAGCAGTCCCGTGCGTCTCCTCGTCCTCCCTGTGCCTACTGTAACAGGCCTGGTCATGATATCTCGAGCTGCTGGAAGAGGGATCCCAGCTTACGTCAGCAGTACCATGCTCGTCGGCAGGCTGGTTCTTCAGGATCTTCTGCTGTTGCCCAGGCTGGATTGTTAGGATCTTCTGCTGCTGCACTGTCTGATCAGGACATTATCCGAGGTCTTCGTAGTCTGCTCGCTGCTACAGGCTCTTCCCCGACGGGTACTGCTGGTTCTGTGCCTAGCTCTTCTGGCACCACGCGACCACCACCTTCTACACAGTCAGGTATGTCATCCCCGTGGTATCTGGATTCTGGAGCTTCTTTTCATATGACTTCTGCGTCTTCTATTCTTTCTGCTCTTCGCTCTTTTATTTCTCCTGTCCGTGTTATCACGGCTGATGGTACCTCTCTTCCTGTTTCCAGTCGAGGCACCCTTTCTACTTCCTCTTTCTCTGTTCCTGATGTTTCTCATGTTCCTAGTCTTAAGATGAACCTGTTTTCTGCTAGTCAGCTTACTGATTCTGGTTGTCGCGTCATTCTTGACGCTGATTCTTGTGCTGTTCAGGACCGTCGTACACAGGCCCTGGTTGGAGCTGGCCCTCGCAGCCTTGAGTCCCCGGGGCTATGGGAGTTAGACTGGCTTCGCGTTCCTTCTGCTGACACTTCATCAGCCAGTCCTCCTGCGGTTGCTGCTTCTGTCACTGGCTCTTTTCAGCAGTGGCATCATCGGCTGGGTCATCTTTGTGGCTCCCGTTTATCGTCCTTAGTTCGTCGTGGTCTTCTGGGGTCTGTCTCAGGAGATGTGTCTTTACATTCGTGTCAGGGTTGTAGGTTAGGCAAACAGATTCAGCTTCCCTATCCTACTAGTGCGTCTGTATCTCAGCGACCTTTTGATTTAGTTCATTCAGATGTTTGGGGTCCGGCACCCTTTGCTTCTAAAGGGGGCCATCGATACTATATTTTGTTCATTGATGATTTTTCACGGTACACCTGGTTATTTTTTATGCGCTCTCGTAGTGAGGTGCTTGCCATTTATCAACGCTTTGTGGCCATGGTTCATACTCAGTATTCCACTCCTATTCGTGTGTTTCGTGCTGATTCTGCAGGAGAGTATATCTCCCAGCACCTGCGTGGTGTCCTTGCTGAGCAGGGCACCCTTGCCCAGTTCTCGTGTCCCGGTGCACATGCTCAAAATGGTGTCGCCGAGCGTAAGCATCGTCATATTCTTGAGACTACCCGTGCTATGATGATTGCTTCCTCTCTTCCGCCGCATTTCTGGGCTGAGTGTTGCTACGTCGACTTACCTCATTAACATTCAGCCCTCTACTGCTCTTCACGGTGGCATTCCGCTCGAGCGTCTCTCTAGTAGCTCTCCAGACTACTCGACTCTTCGTTTATTTGGTTGTGTTTGCTATGTCCTTCTCCCTCCTCGCGAACGCACCAAACTGACTGCTCAGTCTGTTCAGTGTGTCTTTCTTGTATACAGTGATGAGCATAAAGGCTATCGCTGCTGGGACCCTGTTGGTCGTCGGATGCGCATCTCTCGTGATGTTACGTTTGATGAGACGCGTTCCTTCTATCCTCCCCCCACCTCTGGTACTTACCCGGTGGATGATATCTCTTTTCTTCTCTTTCCTGACACACCTCCTGCTGTCCCTTCTCCTCCACCTCTTCCTTCTGATGCGCCCCCTTCGTTGGTGCCATCATCTCCTCCGCCTAGTTCTCCTAGTTCTCCTCGTTCTCCGGCTTCGGATTCTTCCTCTTCTGATGAGTTGTCTTCTGCTGATGCGTCTCCCAGTTCTCCACCTCTTCCGCCTGTTCGTTCGCGTCGTCCTCCAAACCGTTACTCTCCTAGTCAGTATGGTCTCTCTGTTGTCTCTGAGCCGACTTCTTATCGGGATGCTGAGCAACATCCCGAATGGCAGCTTGCCATGGCTGAGGAGATTGCTGCGCTTGAGCGCACCGGCACCTGGGATCTTGTCTCTCCACCTCCTGGTGTCCGTCCTATTACGTGTAAGTGGGTCTATAAAATTAAGACTCGCTCTGATGGATCTTTTGAGCGCTATAAAGCGCGTCTTGTGGCTCGTGGTTTTCAGCAGGAGCACGGCCGTGACTATGATGAGACTTTTGCTCCTGTGGCTCATATGACCACTGTGCGTACTCTACTTGCTGTTGCTTCTGTTCGATGCTGGTCTGTGTCCCAGCTTGATGTTCAGAACGCTTTTCTTAATGGCAAGTTGAGTGAGGAGGTTTACATGCAGCCTCCTCCTGGGTATTCTGTACCTGATGGGATGGTTTGTCGTTTTTGACGTTCTCTTTATGGCCTGAAACAGGCCCCTCGTGCCTGGTTCGAGCGCTTTGCTTCTGTGGTGACTGCTGCTGGTTTCTCTCCTAGTCTTCATGATCCAGCGCTTTTTGTTCACACTTCTCCTCGTGGACGCACTCTTCTCCTTCTTTATGTCGATGATATGATCATTACTGCTGATGATCCTGAGTATATTGCCTTTGTCAAGGCTCGTCTTCGTGATCAGTTTCTTATGACTGATCTTGGTCCTCTTCGCTACTTTCTTGGGATTGAGATCTCTTCCACATCTGATGGCTTTTATATCTCCCAGGAAAAGTATATTCAGGATCTCATTACTCGTGCTGCCCTTATGGATGAGCGCACAGTTAAGACTCCTATGGAGCTTAATGTTAAGCTTAGCCCTACTGATGGTGATCCTCTTTCGGATCCCACACGTTATCGCCATCTTGTTGGGAGTCTTGTTTATCTTGCTGTCACTCGTCCTGATATTTCTTATCCTGTTCATATTCTGAGTCAGTTTGTCTCAGCTCCTACCACTGTTCACTATAGTCACCTTCTTCGTGTCCTTCGTTATCTTCGTGGCACGATTACTCGTCGTCTTTTCTTTCCTAGCTCCAGCTCTCTCCAGCTCCAGTGCTACTCGGATGCTACGTGGGCGAGTGATCCTTCGGATCGGCGTTCACTTTCTGTTTACTGTGTGTTTCTTGATGGTTCGCTTGTTGCTTGGAAGACGAAGAAACAAGTCGCGGTTTCCCGTTCGAGTGATGAGGCTGAGCTGCGGGCTATGGCTTCGTTGATTGCTGAGGTGATCTGGTTACGGTGGTTGCTTGCAGATTTTGGGGTCTCTATTACGACACCCACTCTACTTTTATGTGACAGTACAGGTGCTATCAGTATTGCACGTGATCCAGTCAAGCATGAGCTGACCAAGCATATTGGTGTTGATGCTTTTTATACACGTGCTCAGGTGCAGGATCAGGTTGTTGCGCTTCATTATGTGCCTTCAGATTTGCAGTTGGCGGATTTCTTTACAAAGGCACAAACCCGAGCGCAGCATGACTTCTTACTCTCCAAACTCAGTGTTGTGGATCCACCATGAGTTTGAGGGGGGGTGTTAGAGTATATATCTGTATATTTGTATTTCCCCACCTGTTAGGGGGTTTCCTGCATATTCTCACCTGTACATTGTAACTATATGTTGTGGCCTTTGGCCCCCTGGTAATACAAGCAGTCTATTACCCTAACAATAATAACTATTTATATGCAGCGGATGTATCTAAACATAATTAATGTGTAGATTTACTCATTTTGTTGCGTACGTATAGTCCGCGTACAAATAGCTAAAACATCTTATATTATGATACGGAGGCAGTAGTTCGTTAATTAGTTACGTATACGTATATATGTATGGTCACTCTCAGACGTCGACTGTGTGAAAATACGGTTTCTCGTCAAGGAGATCCATAACGAGTCTGATCAAACAGTATAATACGCGTATATATCCAGTTATTAATGGTGGCGCCTCCATCCGATCTCGTTTAGGAGTACTACTAGTACTAGCTAATACGGAGTAGTTAATTAAGCGGAGCTTCCGTACGTAGTACTAACGTACTCCGTACATAGCTAGCTCGATGCATGATTAGGTCAACTCCGGCTTCGATCTGTAGCACGGCGGTGGTTGTGACTTTGAGCCGTCGTCAATCGCTGTCTGTCGCCGCCGGTGGAGTCCCGGGCACGACGAATCCGTGCACTGCTGCATCAGGGGGCCGCAGACGCGCTCTGATGATCAAAACGAAGCCACATTAATTAATTGTCCTTCGTTCAGCCGAGCAGCGACAACCGAGCGAGGCCGTGCGTGTGACCGCGTGTAGATCGATCGAGTGACGGCATCAGTGTTCATTTATACGGACGACGGAGTAATTGCTACGAATACAATTCTCGATCCCTTGCTGGTATATACTGCATATATACCATTATTTGCTTGTCGGGGATGTAATCCCGGGTACCCAAAGTTGGTGGTTTATTGGTGCAATTAGAGAGAAGAAATAACAGCAAATAAGCAAGCAGTAAGGAAAAACAGGGAAAAAAGGCTTCCTGGGCCGAGTCTGGGGCGACCCGAGGTACCCCAGACTCGGCTGGGCCGGCATCCCGCAACTCAGCTGGGTCGAGTCAACCCGCGACTCGGCTGGGCCGGCATCCCGCGACCCGGCTGGGCCGAGAGCTTCAGACTCGGCTGGGCCGAATCCTCCCGCGACTCGGCTGGGCCGGCGTCCCGCGACTCGGCTGGGCCGAGAGCTTCAGACTCGGCTGGGCCGAGAGCTTCAGACTCGGCTGGGCCGAATCCTCCCGTAACTCGGCTGGGCCAGGTCGACAGCGTAATTCGGCTGGGCCGAATCTCTGAGCCTAATCGCTTCTCTCTAGGCCGGCACCGCTCGCTCGCTCCCCGACCGAGTCGTCGCCAGGCCGGCATCGATGAGTGATCCTTCTGCCGAATCAATGCATGCCAGCATCGTTCCCCTGCCGAATCATTCCCAGGCCAGTATCCTGGGTTGCTCCGAGACTAGCGTGCCTCACCGATATATACAAATATCTGCTACCGATTGCTGCTACCGACTCCCAGAAGATAAGATCAAAGAACAATGTGACGAGGACAAGGACAGAGTAACGTGGCTACAGTGAGCACTGTGACGTGCCAACAGTAAAGACAAGACCCCAGTAGTCATTTCACCTACAGTGCGGCATAGTGTTTTGCGCAGTACTCTGTGGGGCACCACTTGTCCCCTGGGCTCCCCTTTATAAGGAGCACCAGGGGGAACGCTTCCAGGAGAGCGGCGAGGCTCATTTCCCCCCGGCTCTCTTCTTGCTCCTCCCTCTAGCTTAGCGCATAGTGTTTCTTCAAGGCATAGTTCCAAAGTTTGTAGACTTTGAGATACAGCTCGAGGAGCACCTCTGTACCCCGGTATGACACACTTATACAGATCAGACAAGCAGGAGTAGGGGTTTTATCTCCTCACGAGAGCCCCGAACCTGGGTAAACCGCGTGTGTGCTTCTCTGTGTGTACTTTTCAGTGCATAATCCCTCCCCGAATCCTCTAGCGTCCATCGGCCCCCAAACTTTAGCCTACCCCTAGGCATCTGTCTGTTCACCACGACGACAGTTGGCGCCCACCGTGGGGCTGGTAGCGGCGCTTGCAGGGCTAATTTCGGACGGGACCTTCTTCATCGAGTCCGGCGAGTACCACGCCTGGCGTTGCGGGGTTTCCGCTCGCCGGACCGCTTCATCAAGTTCATCGTCACCGGCGCCAACATCATCAACGAGTTACAAGGACGGCACGGTCGTCTAGCCGTGCCTCTGGCTTGCCCGGCGGCTCTACATCAGCACTGCCGCCGCGCTCTAGCTTGCCGCTGAGAGGGCAGGGGCTATCACTGCCTCCACCAACGGGCAGGGCAGAGGCTAGCGCTACCTCCACCAACGGACATCATCGGCAGATCCCGGATGAGAAAAGTGACTCGGGGACTCAACTTCGACATCGTCCCTGGGTGTTGAATCCGAGTCAAGACTTGGAAAATCCGAGTCAAGGGTGGAAAATCCGAGTCAAGGTTGGAAATCCGAGTCAAGACTTGAAAAATCCGAGTCAAGGGTGGAAAATCCGAGTCAAGGTTTGAAATCCGAGTCAAGACTTGGAAAATCCGAGTCAAGGGTGGAAAATCCGAGTCAAGACTTGGAAAATCCGAGTCAAGGTTGGAAAATCCGAGTCAAGGGTTGAAATCCGAGTCAAGACTTGGAAAATCCGAGTCAAAGGTGGAAAATCCGAGTCAAGACTTGGAAAATCCGAGTCAAGGGTTGAAATCCGAGTCAAGGTTTGGAAATCCGAGATAAGATGGGAAAATCCGAGTTAAGCTTGTGGAATCCGACATATAGATATTTATACCAGCATCAACGTCTTCTTCGATTTCTCCAACGACTTTGCCTCGTAAGTATCATTTATATGTCTGCATCACTTTTTTAGATAGTCTCAAATAGTGCTCGGGGACTCTCCCCTCTTTTCTGGTTTACCTAGCTGTTTCCTCGGGACCAAGGTGTCTTGACCCGGGGACTGGACTGCCCGTTTGGTTTTGTTTTATCTCCTAGATAAAGAAAAGTGACTCGGGGACTCGGTTGAGTCCAAGTCTGCATCCTCGTACATAGTGTTGCTACTAGCTTTAACTCCGGTCGTATGCTAGACTTAAATATATTTGTGGAATATAGTTATTGCTCCTGTTAAATATTCATTATATATGTGCTGGAACTAACATTGAAAGGTGATATCGGTTTTAACGAGAGAATATTCATCACCAAGATTGCGGTTTCATCGGTTGTCTCTGATTACCCAAAATATCATAACATTATCGGTATTCTCCGAATCGCTGTTTAATTCGGTTGGCAGTTATATCTCAATATCACCTCATATCTCAAATCGCTGTCTATATCGGTTCGCCTAAGTATCTGGGATCTTGCAATATCTCGAATCGCCGTTTATTTCGGCTTGCCAAAATATCACGGCATTTATCTCACATCATCAGGCATCTCACAAATCGTTATCTTTATCGGCCTTATCGACTATCATGATTCTTCAATTATCTCGATGCGCAGAGTCGAAAAATATCTTATCTCACTGAGTGGTACGCGTTGAGAAATATCTCAACTCGTCACCTGACAAGTGCCCATGAAGGCAGAGTGTTCAAATATGCCCAAGCAGGCTATATGTCGGTCCAGCTCTTGCTGCCGACATATGATTTCGGTATACGCCCAAGAAGGCTAGAAACCGGTATAAAATATGCCCAAGCAGGCTATATGTCGGTCCAGCTCTTGCTGCCGACATATGATTTCGGTATACGCCCAAGAAGGCTAGAAACCGGTATAAAATATGCCCAAGCAGGCTATATGTCGGTCCAGCTCTTGCTGCCGACATATGATTTCGGTAAACGCCCAAAGTGGCAGAAACCGATATATAAAACATGCCCATGCAGGCACTACGACAATCCGGCAAAGGCATGTTGACATCCGACATATGAAACATGCCCATGCAGGCAGGATGCCAAATTGCCCAACGTCGGCAGAGACATCTATGTGTGGCCATGCCCATGCATTTAACACATTTCCAGTACAAATTGTCCATCTCGCTGTTGATTCGGGTGAGCTCGGTCAACCGGATGACGCGTTTTGACTAGTGGGCATGGCTAGACGACGGACTTATGCTGGTGCCCATGCCGGTGTGATGTTGTCTTCATGGAAGCTTAAATTTTGTTATTTGTTTTCTTTTGTTTTTATAAAGTCTGCGCGCGACTCTGCGAGTTCCCCGCAGCCTCGGGGACTAGTGTTGGGGATGTAACCCCGGGTACCCAAAGTTGGTGGTTTATTGGTGCAATTAGAGAGAAGAAATAACAGCAAATAAGCAAGCAGTAAGGAAAAACAGGGGAAAAAGGGCTTCCTAGGCCGAGTCTGGTGCGACCCGAGGTACCCTAGACTCGGCTGGGCCGGCATCTCGCAACTCAGCTGGGCCGAGTCAACCCGCGACTCGGCTGGGCCGGCATCCCGCGACCCGGCTGGGCCGAGAGCTTCAGACTCGGCTGGGCCGAATCCTCCCGCGACTCGGCTAGGCCGGCATCCCGCGACCCGGCTGGGCCGAGAGCTTCAGACTCGGCTGGGCCGAATCCTCCCGTAACTCGGCTGGGCCAGGTCGACAGCGTAATTCGGCTGGGCCGAATCTCTGAGCCTAATCGCTTCTCTCCAGGCCGGCACCGCTCGCTCGCTCCCCGACCGAGTCGTCGCCAGGCCGGCATCGATGAGTGATCCTTCTGCCGAATCAATGCATGCCAGCATCGTTCCCCTGCCGAATCATTCCCAGGCCAGTATCCTGGGTTGCTCCGAGACTAGCGTGCCTCACCGATATATACAAATATCTGCTACCGATTGCTGCTACCGACTCCCAGAAGATAAGATCAAAGGACAATGTGACGAGGACAAGGACAGAGTAACGTGGCTACAGTGAGCACTGTGACGCGCCAACAGTAAAGACAAGACCCCAGTAGTCATTTCACCTACAATGCGGCATAGTGTTTTGCGCAGTACTCTGTGGGGCACCACTTGTCCCCTGGGCTCCCCTTTATAAGGAGCACCAGGGGGAACGCTTCCAGGAGAGCGGCGAGGCTCATTTCCCCCCGGCTCTCTTCTTGCTCCTCCCTCTAGCTTAGCGCATAGTGTTTCTTCAAGGCATAGTTCCAGAGTTTACTTTGAGATACAGCTCGAGGAGCACCTCTGTACCCCGGTATGACACACTTATACAGATCAGACAAGCAGGAGTAGGGGTTTTATCTCCTCACGAGAGCCCCGAACCTAGGTAAACCGCGTGTGTGCTTCTCTGTGTAGCATAATCTCTCCCCGAATCCTCTAGCGTCCATCGGCCCCCAAACTTTAGCCTACCCCTAGTAGAAAAAGGGGCATCAGTACCGGTTTTATAGGGCCTTTAGTACCGGTTGTGCAACCGGTACTAAAAGGTCGGCACTAAAGGGTCACCCCTTTAGTACCGGTTTTATATACAACCGGTACTAAAGGCCCTCCACGTGGGCACGACAACGCGCGCGCAGGCGGAGGACCTTTAGTACCGGTTTGTAATGCAAACCGGTACTAGAGGTCCCGGGATTTTTTGCCCCCCCTTATTTTTCCAGGGAGGTTTAGGTTTTCGGTTTTATTTCTTTTCGCTTATTTTTCGGGGTTTAGGGTTTCTGTTTTTTTTCCTTTTCGCTCATTTTTCAAGGTTTCGGAGGAGAGCACATATAAATTACCCACTACACATATAAAGTACTCACTACACATATAAAGGACTCTCGTTAATTACATATAAAGTCATAATTACAATAGAGATCACCGCTAGCTATAGTACATGCACGGAGTGAGTCTATTTTTCGACATAGTGGAATTCACCGAATTCATCTATGACATGCGTCAGAAAGAATCCCGCCAATTCCTCTGCAATAGCTTTTACGCGGTTTTCTGGTAGGAGCTGGTTCCGCTTCCTTGACATCTTTAAAAGAAGGAGATCAAATCAGTTATGATCGAAACTAAACACAATTGATGGTAGCAAAATAAAAGTTGTGTATGATGTTTACATACCTCTCGATTTCTTACACTATTGACTCTCTCATTGACCCTCGTATGAATATACTCGCAAACGTAGTATCCACATAGTTGCGTCCCCTGTGGTTGTCGCAGACACCACTATACAAGAATATAATTTAATCAAATAATAATCAAGAGAATGATAATGGTATTAGAAAGATACACAGACCTAGATACGTAGTAGTACTTACATTGTTAGCCTTGAACTCCAGCTTATCTTTCCATTCACCGCGTTCTTCCGCGATGAACTTTCTCCAAACCCTGCCCAGAAAAGAAAATGAATTGAGGAGTTATTTTATATACTTTTGATATCCGGAAATGAACGAAAGTGGACGATATATTGCGATTGAAATTACCTCTTGAGCATTAGACGCACGCTTTTATAATCATCTTGATTTTTCCTTAATGAGTCCCAGACTTCAACTTCTCCTTCGTCGAGTCTAATGATAAACAGAATGTAGTGGAACCTGCGCACATTTATATACGCAGGTATTCAGAACTCATCAATTACACTTATTATCGGGAAAGCAAAATAGAATGTGTACAAGACAGTAACACTCACCCGAAGTTGTAAGGAAAAAGTATTTCCTTTTTGGTACTTTGTCGCTTAAAAAACGTTAGCAAACGGTCCTCTGTGTCCTGGACATAAAAAGGCCTTTCTACGGTGACTTCATTAACTTTATCCGGGTCAATGAACCCAATGTCCCAGATTCCTCCCATTCGGCATTCACGAATCTTCATTCTGCATAATAGCGTACAAAAGAATGTTGTGTGGATAATTACAAGCAATGAAACGAGCTTAACTATAGATAATTAAATTACACAAATAAATTACTTACAGACAATAGCAGCTGATGATAGATTTGTCGAGAGCAAGTTGATTGTACATCTGAAAAAGTTCGGAGAAATCAACCTGCACACCATATTCTCGGAAGTAGTGTTGGTCCTTAACTCCCGCCATGATATATTCTCTCCCTTGTTTTGCAGCGGCCATGTACCAGCTATTCAATTTATATAACTATGTTGTTAGAGCACTCGGATTTTCGACCAGAGGCAGCCCGAGTTCAAATTTAGGTTGAATTGTTATATGCGATATTTGGTAACCTGTGTCGCCAATGACAACTTCTCCATGCTCGATTTCCCGAGCGTCAGAAGGCACAATGAGCGGGGCGATCGATTGTGCTTCTTGTTCTCCGAGTTGGGCAACTCTTTTCCCGCACGCTTTTTCTTTCTCCGTCTGTGAGGAAAGTACCTTGTCAATACCTCGCTCATAGTCTGAAAGGGGCGGCTGTGGAAACCTATATAGGTTGTCAACGGTGCGATCTTTTACCTCGGTTGGTATAGTCTTCAGAAGTTCCTTTATGGGGTCAAGTCTTGCCTCCAGTCTTTCCTTTTTTTTTTGTTCAAAAAAGGCTTTAGCCTCGCCTTGTGTGCTCAGTTTTAATTCCTCCATAGTCATCTCGCCAGCTAACTTCTCAGGAGCCTTGACTTCCTTGGGTTTTCTTGCACGTTTCTTGACAGGGGACGACGTGAACAGCTTCCGCTTTGTGAAATTGCTATTGGGCGCAGCAGTCGGCTGACGGGACGGCGCGGGCGATGGACTCGCGGTGGGCTCCCAATCGTCGGGGGAGGAGGGTGGACTTTGCTGTGGTGAATTTCTAACCGGAGGAGTCGGTGGCCTTGGCGCCGAGTCTGGAAACTTGATGTATTTCTTCTTCCATAGAACGATACCAAGCTCGACTTCTCCCAATGTCTTCTCGCCTTCAGCTCCAGGAATGTCAAGATGCATTGAGTTGAATCCCGACAAAACTTTCGTGACCCCGACACGAGCAAATCCAGCTGGAATCTCACCAAAATGGAAGGTTGCTCCAGGTTGATGTGGTAAAGCATAGCCATTCGCCACCGGAAAACTAAGGTTATTCATTGGCGCATGTAACTCACAATTTGTCTTCTCCGTGATATCATCAACGGGGTAGCGTGCCGCCGACGGTTCATCAACTGCAGGATCTTGTTGCTGCGTGGAACCCACGCTGCTTTTCCGCTGAGATGGGCAGACTTCGACTGCATGATCTTCTACTCGCGGCTGAGATTCCCTTTGCTGGGTAATTAAAGCCAGTTGCTCCTTCACATCATGCATCTGGCTTTCTAATGCAGTAAACCTCTCTGCCTCCCTCTTTTTACTTCTGCAATGTTTTCTATAAGATGCAGCGTCCTCCGGAAACCCTTCAAGAAAACCAACCCCGCCTCCTCTGCCTCGACATCGTCCCCAGTGTTCTTTATTCCCGAGGGCGAGTGAAAGCTCGTCGTCCTCTCTATCGGGAACATATTTTCCCTGTCGGACTAGTTCTATTGCGTCAACTAGTTTTTTGGCGACTCTTGTAATTCTTTTCTTCCATTTTCCCTGTGCAACAATTTTCCCTGTGTCTGGGTCCAAGACTGCCCCATGCGCAAACAACCAGAACTTGGACCTGTCGGGCCAGCCATCTGTCTGTGGAGTGATCCCTTTTTTACGCAGCTCGTTTTCATAGGCTTCCCACTTAGGCAAGGCAGTCTTGTAGCCACCTGAGCCCAAACGATGGTGATATTTCTTCTTCTGAGCATTCAACTTATTTTGGGTCGATCGGGCCACAGCGACGGCCGATTTCCTATACGCCGCAAATTCAGGCCAGTGATCTTTTAGCTTCTCTAGAGCTCCGGTGAAATTTGGAGGTTTTTTCGCATATTTTCTCCACAATGCGTTCTTCCAGTTCTTGAATTGCTGGGCCATTTTGCTAAGAGTCCATTGCTTGACTTTATCCTGCCTCTTCTGTGGGAGATCTGCCGGTAGGGTGAAAGAATCCAATATCGAGGTCCAAAGGTTATCTTTAATTCTTTCCTCAAGATATTTTGCGCCAATGTTGGCTTTCTTCGGCTTATTCCATTCTGCAACGGTGATCGGGACGGCGTCCCTAACAAGAACGCCGCATTGAGCTACATATTTAGTGTAGATTCCTTCGGGTTTCTCCGGTTTGCCTTTTACACTAACTTCGTCGATCGACAACTTTGCACCATCCGGCAGCTTTACCCCTTGGTTCGGGCCTCGTTTAGGGATTGACGATCCAGAGGGCTAAAAGAAAAATGTTTCGTTAATAAGTGCAATATAAATCAATTAATGCATCTAGCTAGTAATCAACAAGACTAATATATACCTCGCCGGAGTTTTCTAACGGCACTTCTTCGTCGTCGTTGTCGTCTCTGAAATTTTCTAACTCAACTCCCTCACCGGAGTCATTCAAACATTTCGCGCTGAAATCTTCATCGTCTTCTTCGCCGGAATCTTCTCCATCAGAATTGGGTCCTGCAGCCCTATCATATATAATTGCTTGCATCCGGTCTTCATTCTCCTCGTCTCGGATGAAGGGGGCGTCGTCCTCCATAGCTCAATGTCACTGCAAATTTTTAATTCATAGCAAACAACTTTAAATTTCATTGCAACTAAAAATAACATTGCTTTGATAAATTTTCAAACTTTGCTACTAAAATTTTCTAACTTAGCAATATTTCAAACTTAGGAATATTTCTAACTTAGCAATATTTCAAACTTCGGAATATTTCTAACTTAGCAATATTTCTAACTTAGCAATATTTCTAACTTAGGAATATTTCTAACTTAGCAATATTTCTAACTTAGCAATATTTCTAACTTAGGAATATTTCTAACTTAGCAATATTTCTAACTTAGGAATATTTCTAACTTAGCAATATTTCTAACTTAGCAATATTTCTAACAAAATTGGTACACTAATAATAACCTAAAATAATCTAAATAAAATTGCTAAGTTTCAAAATTGCTAAGTTTCAAAATTGCTAACTTTAAAAATTGCTACACTAAAAATTGATAATCTATAATAACCTAAACAATAATAAGCTAAAATAATAACCTAAACAATAATAAGCTAAACAATATTAACCTAAACAATAATAAGCTAAACAATAATAACCTAAACAATAATAACCTAAACAATAATAAGCTAAACAATAATAACCTAAACAATAATAAGCTAAACAATAAAAATGAAAAAAAAAACTCAATGCTTAGGCCGGCCGAGGCAGTGGCGGAGGTGGCCGGAGGCCGGCGATGGCGGAGGAGGGCACAGCGGAGGGCGGCGTGGAGGGCGCGGCGGAGAGCGGTGGAGGCGCAGCGGAGGGCGGCGTGGAGGATGCGGCGGAGCGCGGTGGCCGGAGACCGGTGGAGGCCGGAGGCGCAGCGCGGCGGAGGAGGCCGCACGTATGGCGGTGTGGCCGGTGGAGGAGGCCGCGGCGGAGGGCGTGGAGGGCGTCCGCGGCGGAGGGAGGCGGCGCCGTCGACGGCGTGGAGTGGCGCGGTGGAGGGCGTCCGCGGCGGAAGGAGATGGCACGGCGGAGGGGCGCGGCGGAGAAGTCGATTGGGGAATGAATCGGCGGGCGTGGCTGCTTGTTAAACTGTTCGAAACTCCTTTAGCACCGGTTGTTCTAAACAACCGGTACAAAAGGGTCTTTTGTACCGGTTGTTTAGAACAACCGGTGCTAAAGGGTTGGTTTTGGGCCGCGGCAAAATTTTGGCGCGCGAAAACCCCTTTAGTACCGGTTGTATATGACAACCGGTATTAATGGGCTTTTGTTTTTTTCTCTCCTATTTTTTCTTTCTTATATTTTCTGTTTATTTTTTCTTTATTATGTTTTCTGTTTATTTTTTCTTTCTTATGTTTTCTGGTTATGTTTTCTCTCTTATTTTTTCTATCTATTTTTTGAGATTATAGGTGAATTCATTTAATTACAAAATTTGGAATTCGAACTCCATTAATTCACTAATTAAATTTATAAATTCAATATCTTTTCATCCGTTTATCAGAAAAATGTAATTAAAATATCAGATTGTTGTTAAAAATGTAATCTATCTATTTATGACAAATTCATTTTTTTTAAATTATAGGCGAATTCATTTAATATTAAAATTTGGAATTTGAACTCCATTAAGTCATTAATTAAACTTATAAACTCAATATCTTTTCATCTGTTTAACAGAAAAATGCAATTAAAATATCAAATTGTTGATAAAAATGTAATCTATCTATTTATATAATTTATATATATTCATTGAAGTCCGAAGGAGGTGGGCCGTCCCCCTCGTACCTGGCGAGACCTAATATTTTGCATACATATGCATGAATATCACACACATCTCCCGAAGTTGATAGTTTAGGTCGCAAGTTACCTAAACTAGGATCACAGACAAGAGAACTACAATGGCGATCACAGACTCTGAAACTAACTTCGACCGGTTCCTGAGCCCCGGGGTGCTGAGCCGCCGGCGCTGCGCATCCAAAGAGAAGGAACCCTCACAGGGTCATAGCTCACGTGAGAAGGAACCCTCTGAAGAAACGACCACCTACTGTCATACTGTGTATCCAATAGATACATGTAGCGACGGACGTGCTCATCCTCCTCCCTGATACGGCGACGTACCTCCTCCTCGGGGGCCGGCTCCCTTTGCACCGAGCGTGGCCCACGCGACTGCCACCACAGAAGATCCGGGTCGACGACGTCACCCGGATTCCTCACCAAGCTGCGCATCCCGGAAGGTAGCACCTCCCAGTGCCATCCCGGTGGAGCCCAGTCCCGCACATCGCCCCTCTGGTCCAACATGGACATCGTCGCCGAGAACAGTGAGGTTGCAGATATGAGTTTAGATGTGATATGACAATGGAGGCCAAGCCTACATATATATAGTGAGAAATTATAGGAAGACGAAGGCGGGAAGCGGTGGAAGAAGCACACGGATCGTGTGTTTCTTTAGAGCGCTTGTGAGCCGTTCGATCAGAAGCACACGGATCGTGTGTTTCCTTCGAGCGCTTGTGAGCTGTTGGATCAGAGCCTTTAGTACCGGTTCGTGTTAACAACCGGGACTAAAGAAGCACACGGATCGTGTGTTTCTTTCAAGCGCTTGTGAGCCGTTGGATCAGGGGTGTGTTTCTTTACAGCGCTTGTGAGCCGTTGGATCAGAAGCACACGGATCGTGTGTTTCCTTCGAGCGCTTGTGAGCTGTTGGATCAGAGCCTTTAGTACCGGTTCGTGTTATCAACCGGGACTAAAGAAGCACACGGATCGTGTGTTTCTTTCAAGCGCTTGTGAGCCGTTGGATCAGGGGTGTGTTTCTTTACAGCGCTTGTGAGCCGTTGGATCAGATGCACACGGATCGTGTGTTTCCTTCGAGCGCTTGTGGGTTGTTGGATCAGGGCCTTTAGTACCGGTTCGTGTTACCAACCGGGACTAAAGAAGCACACGGATCTGCACAGGTACACCTTCTAATCGCCTATAAATAGCGACGTCCCTGCAGCGAAACGGCACACTGGATTAGGGTGACACAATGATGAATTGCCGAGGAGGTGGGAGTGGTGGTGGTGGAAGTGGTAGCCATGCCCTCGGTCGGATCCAAGCAGCTCCAAGGCTCTCTGATGATCTACAACATTCCCAACACTTTTTGGGACGGTCGTTAGATCATCAGAGAAGTCTTGGGGCTGTTTGGATCGAAGGTCGATTTGCGCAAGCTTCCGGATGGGCAAAACCTGTGTTGGATCAGCCACATGACCCTATATGCAAATCATTCGGATTCCCGTCATACAGCCCAACGGTGCATTTGATATGCAGGCACTCACGAGCCACCGTTGGGCTGTATGACGGGAATCCATGTGCTTCTGATGAAGAACAAGAGTACGGCAACAGCGGAGAAGAAGCTAGTCAAACTAGTCCGGAAGGCAAAGACCGAATACAAATCATTCGGATTCGCCTGCATACGTCCAACAGTGCATTTTATATGCAGGCACTCACGAGCCACTGTTGGGCTGTATGCAGGTGAAACCGTATGTTTTGTTCTATATCTAGGAATCCTTCAGTTCATCGACCGAATACAAGTCATACAAGTCATTTGATATGCAGGTAATAACAAGTCAGGTGAAACTGTGTGCATTTGATAAAAGGTTTAATACATTATTACACATCACCACCAACATCCCTATCTAGTGTGTGTCCCTTTCTTCTTCGTGTGTGTCCCTTTCTTCTGATTGCGCCGTAGCCATGGACAATCTTCATCATTTAACACGATGCTTGGGTCAGTTTTCACTTTGAAGGGCGGAATTTCATTAAACTTATTGTAATCTTCTGACATGTCTGTCTTGTTCTCCACACCCACGATGTTTCTTTTCCCTGAAAGAACTATGTGGCGCTTTGGCTGATCGCATGATGTATCGGCTCGCTTATCTTTTCTTTTTTTCGGTCTGGAAGACATGTCCTTCACATAGAAAACCTGAGCCACATCATTGGCTAGGACGAATGGCTCGGTGTGGTACCCAAGATTGTTGAGATCCACTGTAGTCATTCCGTACCGCCGGTCCATCTCTACCCCGCCTGCCAGGTTGACCCATTTGCACTGAAACAAAGGGATCTTAAAAGAAGGTCCATAGTCAAGTTCCCATATCTGCTGTATGCAACCATAATATGTGTCCTTTGTCCCATCGTCGTTTGTTGCATCAAAGCGGACACCACTGTTTTGGTTAGTGCTCTTTTTGTCTTGGGTTTCCGTGTAAAATGTATTCCCATTTATCTCGTACCCTTGGAAAGTCAATATAGTCGAAGATGGTGACTTGGCCAACAAGTATAGCTCATCTCCAACAGTGGTGTTATTAATGAGATGTGTACGCAACCAACTGCCGAAAGTTTCCACGTGCTTTCCTTTAATCCAGAAGTTAGTCTGCTCCGGGTATTCGGAGCGTAAAATATCCATGTGTTTCATGATATACGGAGCCACCAAACTGGAATTTTGTAGAACTGTGTAGTGTGCTTGAGTGAAAGAATGCCCGTCCATACTTCTTGTTGCTTTCTTTCCTAGCGTGCCTTTTCCACGCAGTCTCCCCTCATGGCGCGATTGAGGAACACCGATAGGCTTAAGATCAGGAATAAAGTCAACACAAAACTCAATGACCTCCTCTGTTCCATAGCCCTTGGACATGCTTCCTTCTGGCCTAGCACGGTTATGAACGTATTTCTTTAAGACTCCCATGAACCTCTCAAAGGGGAACATGTTGTGTAGAAATACAGGACCGAGAATGGAAATCTCTTCGACTAGGTGAATTATGAGGTGCGTCATAATATTGAAGAAAGACGGTGGAAACACCAACTCGAAGCTGACAAGACATTGGACCACATCCTTCTGTAAACTTGGTAGAGTTGCTGGATCGATTACCTTCTGAGAAATTGCATTGAGGAATGCACATAGCTTCACAATGGGTACTCGAACGTTTTCCGGTAGAAGCCCCCTCAATGCAACCGGAAGTAATTGTGTCATAATCACGTGGCAGTCATGAGACTTCAGGTTTTGAAACTTTTTCTCTGCCATGTTTATTATTCCCTTTATATTCGACGAGTAGCCATAAGGGACCTTGATACTTCTCAGGACTTGAAAAAAGATCTCCTTCTCTTCTTTGGTAAGAGCGTAGCTGGCAATACCTTGATACTTCTCTGGATTCTGGTTGTCTCTTTCGTGCATACGTTGCTGGTCCTGCCGTGCATCCGTTGTATCTTTCGTCTTCCCATACACGCCTAAGAAGTTTAGTAGGTTCACGCAAAGATTTTTCGTCACGTGCATCACGTCGATTGCAGAGCGAACCTCTAGGATTTTCCAATAAGGTAAATCCCAAAATATAGATTTCTTTTTCCACAAGGGTACGTGCTTGTTTGCGTCTTTCGGAACAGATAGACTGCCAGGACCCTTTCCAAAGATTACTTCTAAATCCTTGACCATGCCATATATAACATCACCATCAGGGCGTGTAGGCTTTGTCCGGTTATCTGCCTCACCTTTGAAATGCTTGCCTTGGTTTCTTACGTGATGCCTGTTTGGCAGAAATCGACGATGCCCCAGATACACAATCTTGTTACCTAAATATATACTGTCAGTATTATCTAAACAGTGTGTGCATGCATTGTATCCTTTGTTCGACTGTCCTGAAATGTTACTAAGAGCAGGCCAATCATTGATGGTTACAAACAGCAACGCTCGTAGGCCAAATTCCTCTTGTTTGTACTCATCCCACACACGTACGCCTTCGTCAGACCACAACTGTAAAAGTTCATCAACTAATGGCCTCAGATACACATCAATGTCGTTGCCGGGTTGCTTCGGGCCTTGGATAAGCACTGGCATCATAATATACTTTTGTTTCATGCACAACCAAGGAGGAAGGTTATAGATACATAGAGTCACGGGCCAGGTGCTATGACTGCTGCTCTGCTCCCCAAACGGATTCAAGCCATCTGTACTTAGACCAAATCTTAAGTTCCTTGCGTCAGCTGCAAAATGCCCAAACGCACTGTCGATGTTTCTCCACTGAGACCCATCAGCGGGGTGTCTCAGCATCTCGTCTTCCTTACGGTCCTCTTTGTGCCATCGCAACAACTTGGCATGCTCTTTGTTTCGGAACAAACGTTTCAACCGTGGTATTATAGGAGCATACCACATCACCTTCGCGGGAACCCTCTTCCTGGTGCTATGCTCGCCCTCAACATCACCTGGGTCATCTCGCCCGATCTTATACCGCAATGCACCGCATACAGGGCATGCATTCAAGTTCTCATACTTCTCACCGCGGTAGAGGATGCAGTCATTGATGCATGCATGTATCTTCTCCACCTCTAATCCAAGAGGGCAGACAATCTTCTTTGCTTCGTATGTATTGTGGGGCAATTCATTATTTCTTGGAAGACTCTTCTTAAATATTTGTAGCAACTCTTCAAATGCCTTGTCAGATATTCCATTCTTTGCCTTCCACTGCAGCAATTCCAGGGTGGTACCCAGCTTTTTCTGGCCATCTTCACAATTTGGGTACAACAATTTTTTGTGATCCTCTAACATGCGCTCCAACTTCGACCACTCGTTTTCAGTTCCGCACTTCATCTGTTCATCAAGAATGACCCGACGAAGATCATCATCATCGGATTGATCAACAATGACCTCATGCTCAACTTCGTCTTCCCCCATTGTAGTATCACCGTGTTCAGAGAACACAGGATAGTTGTCATCATCCTTTTCTTCAGGGTCTTCCATTATAACCCCTCTTTCTCCATGCTTGGTCCAACAAAAATAATTGGGCATGAAGCCTTGTCGCAACAGGTGGGAGTGTATGGTTCTTACGCTCGGGTAATTCCTCGTATTCCGACATTCATCACATGGACAAATCATAAAACCATTCTTCAGCTTGTTTAACTTAACCACATCGAGAAAACGATGCATGCCATCAATGAACTCGGGAAGGCGTCGATCACCGTACATCCATTCTCGGCTCATCTGCATTACATAAATAAATCAAAAACCATTACACCAGCTAAATAATGAATAGAGATACGTGACCAAATTAATTAATACAAATTCATCACATTAAAACCAAAGTAGAGTAGTGCCCAAATGTAATACATAGTTCTCACGAAACATACATCAATCGAAACTAACATACAACTATCTAAAGAATTTATATCCAACAACAAATGCGATCAGAATCGCAACCAAGGTAACTATTGAACCAACAGCATAATGATACCAAGCCTCTTGACTAATGACATATTTTCTAATCTTTTTAAGCTTGACGCGCATTGCATCCATCTTCATCTCGTTAGCAGTGACGACGTCGGCAAGCTTGACCCCGTGAGCATCGACGATGTCGGCAATCTTCAATTCCAATACCATCTTCTCTTCCAGGCATTGGAGACAAAGATCTTCACTTATCTTCAATTTTGCTTTTAAATCGTTGTTTTCTTTTTCTAAAAACTCGACAATAGGGTCGGCTGGAATTTCCGGTTCAACTACCTCCTAAATAGAAATATATCTATGTCAAGTTGGTCGGCATGATTGTTATAACGATGAAACAAAATAAATAGTTATAAAAATATACCACATCAGAATCATAGACCGGACGAGGTCCGACGGGGACGGATATCAAAACCATGACACTATACATATAAAAAAACATAATAAAATTATACAAGAAATAATTATGCATTTAAATCATATAACTAACATTTTTTAAAATAAAAGATTAAAAAAGAGGCTCACCGAGGTAGTGTCGGTGACGGAGCGGCGCGGGCGATCGACGGCGGTGAGGAAGGGGACGGGACGACACTATATAAAACCACAAATTATACTTTAATTTGAGCTCAAAATGCATATAAAACAAATGAAATCCCTAACTTAGGAATTTCATCAAACACCTTGCAAGCACCACCAAAATCAAACTTGCACGAAAATGAGCTAAACTTGAAATGCCGGAAGAGAAGATGAAGTTGCTAACCCTTATATATGTAGGTGCCACCAATCTTGAAAGTTGTTGGAGAAAATGGTGGTCAATTTGAGCTTGGGAGAGAGGAAAAATGGAGTGTGGGTCGAGTTGCTACAAATGGAGCTGGCTCGGGCTGGAAGAAGCAAATATAGGCAGCACCTTTAGTACCGGTTGTTATTACCAACCGGTACTAAAGGGCTTGCCGTGGGGCCACCAACCGTGGCTGCACCTGCATCCCCCTTTAGTACCGGTTTTTAATAGCAACCGGTACTAAAGGTCCATCTTTAGTACCGGTTGGTATGAAAAACCGGTACTAAAGGGTTGGAGGCCTGGCGCAGCTAATGACCCCCTTTAGTACCGGTTTTTGGACAACCGGTACTAAAGGGGGCGCACCGTTGCCCCCTTTTCTACTAGTGTTTCTTGGGGAGTAGGCAGGAGAGGCATCATGTAGTGCAATTAATCATTTCACAAGTTGTGAGCCCGTTGTTGTTTCGTTATGATAGTGGAACCCGGCTTTTTTGGTAGTATGAAATAGAAAATCATTTCACAAGTTATGTGTTCCGAAATAATAAAAAATCAACACCGGAGTAGAAGTTTTGTCCAAATCTATTAATTAAAAAAAAGAGAATTGACCGGTTAATTTAGAGAAAACCAGCCAAAAGCCGATACACACAAAACTCACTCCTCAGACTCATTTCATAGGTGACCATGGATCTGTCTGGAGCGCGCGAAGAATTCCACCAACATTTCGATCTACATGATGCAATTCAACTTCTCCAGCGTGTAAAATCTCCGGCCGTGACAGAATGCATATCTGCATACGTCAGCTCAGGTGTAAGTAGCATATATATCTATCTGCAATTGCCGCAACCAACTAATTATGGTTGACAAATTTCAGTGACAACTGACTGCACGTATGGCTCGGATCGAGGGATCAGCAAAGCAAACCAGAACTAATCCCCTCTATACTGGCGACGGAGGCTCCACGTACGTGCAGCAACGGAGGCTCGATCCATATCAGTTCGTTCGTTGCCTCGTCGCCGTCCGTTATCTAGCCAGCTTTCCAAGTGAACTCCCCATGCACGCAACGTACGTAGGTGAACGAAAAGCGGTCTTTCGTCGCGTGGCCTTTCGTCTCCGGTCGCGTCACCCCTCGTCCTCGTGGCTCATAATTAATTAAGCAAACACCGAGCAATATATATAGTATTCTCTCCATTCTTAAATATAAAATATTTTAAACATTTACACGCAGACTACATACGGAGCAAAATGAGTAAATCTACATACTAAGTACGTCCATACGTAGTCCGCATCAGTCCGCAGGTAAATATTTAAAACATCTTATATTATATAAGAAGTGAGAGTACGTGCTAGCACTGTATATACACGTAATTTACATTGTGAACGAGCTAGTAATTTAGTAATTTACATGTATGATCACTGTGTATATACGTGTTTTGCAAGCTACTTTACAGTCCGCGTGATTTCAAAAACAAACTTTACAGTGGTGTTCTCCCAAATCTACATATGTTTCGGATCACGTGGTGTAAATGGGCTGTGTATGCCACGTAAGGACTTAACACAAGAATACAAGTTGCCATCTATGCATGCGCGCGATGGAGCCAGGGTCGATCGCCATGCAGCACTAATCATGCATGCGCAACAGCGCAAGGAGATCGAGGAGCCAACATCATGCAGCTAGCAGCAACCATGCATTGCATGTGGCAGGAGAGGAGCTGGAAGCTAGCAGCAGCTTACGCACAGCATGCATACACAGAGGTCAAAGGGCTTCCCAGAAATAAAAAAGACCACATGCATGCAGGCCAACAAACAGGTCATGATCGAACGGACAAATTCAGATGACCCCGTCCTCTGCATCTGTAGATGCATACAATCAACCAAATTTTGTTAAAAAATTATTCACGAATTATGTCGTCAAAGCCATGCAAATCAACTCGAAGCTACCTTCTTGACGACAGCCCCCACCTAAACCTATCATAAATAATACTTACACTAAAACATGTCTACATACGGATCGAAAGAGAAATGATAAAACATCTTATATTTTGATACGGAGGAAGTACTTAACTTCTAGACAAAACCTTCAGAAATAATACGACACCCCGTCCGGTCGTGTATTACGTCACCCCATCGCCACCTTCCCCGGCGTGGCGCATAATAACTATACAAACGCCAAGTTGATTAACGTTCCCACATCCCTCTAGGTAGCATCGGGGTCCTGGCCTCTTGAGGCTGCATGCATGTGGCATGCACGAGTCTACTTGTACCAGTTGCTTCGTCAATGGCGTACTGGTGCTGAATTATTTCGCCCAGGGAAATTACGTGCGTGCGTGTGCGTTTGACAAGGAGGGAGGGGATTCGCTATTTTTTTGGGGGGTGTGTGTGAGGGGGTGGGGATTTTTCTTGTGCATTGTATTTGCTCCGTCATGTATACTGCGTTTGGTTTACTCTTGCAGGTTTAATTAAGAGCACTGTCACCCTTTAAATTGTGACTACTTTGACACCCATCAATAGTTTTGAGACCTCTGATCGATGTAGTCCTTCAAATATTCCATCCATCCGTTAGGGACATGGATGCAGAACGTTTTATCAATGAGGCGATGACGATCTTTGCCCGACTCAACACTCTTTCGAAGCGTCCCGTCCGTCATCGTCAGAAAAGACCAAATGCTTCATACCATGCTCACTTTGAGGTTTAATCACAATGAACATGCATCCAAAAGTGCACATCAATTGCTGGCTTTGGTTGATATATATAGTTAGAGACACATGCACCAACCTTCCCTTTATAGTTCCTTCTATCGAGTATCGACTAACATTAATTGTCAGTTTCTTCTGCAAGCCATCTGCATGAGTTAAGGATCCAGTGCTGATCGATGACTATTATTTCAATTCATCAGCTAGGTAGAAAGATGGAACCAATGGAAAATTAGGACGAACGCAATATGTGTACACAGGCCCAGCTGGTGCAACATAGAAAGATGGAACCGATCGATGGAAGAGGACGAACGCAAGGAGATAGAGGGAGGATTCTTGGTCCCTAATCTTTCTCACCTGATAGTCTCCCGTCCGATTTGTCTCCTTCGTTCTCTCTACACAATTGCGTCACTTTCCATTGACAACACAAGTTGATCAGCAATAGTATGATATAAAGTTGCTCTTGCTCTGTGATGCCTTTTGGTCCTCCTCCTGCTCCACAGAGCTCGCTGCCTTCCTCGTTGAAGTTCCACCAATTTAATATGGCTCCTTCCGGACATGGGTTTCTAACTGCAATCAGATTAACGAAGAGCAAATGGACTGTTGTTTCTCCTGCTATACATAACATAGTCCTAATTTTCTGCATCATTTTTACCACTCCTTCAATTAATTACTACTCTCTGTATCATAATAACTATTTATATGCAGCGGATGTATCTAAACATAATTAATGTATATATTTACTCATTTTGTTGTGTACGTATAGTCCGCGTATAAATAGCTAAAACATCTTATATTATGATACGGAGGCAGTAGTTCGTTAATTAGTTACGTATACATATATATGTATGGTCACTCTCAGTCGACGTCGACTGTGTGGAAATACGGTTTCTCGTCAAGGAGATCCATAACGAGTCTGATCGAACAGTATAATACGTCCGATCTCGTTTAGGAGTACTACTAGTACTAGCTAATACTCCTACGGAGTAGTTAATTAAGCGGAGCTTCCGTACGTACTAACGTACTCCGTACATAGCTAGCTCGATGCATGCATGATTAGGTCAACTCCGGCTTCGATCTGTAGCACGGCGGTGGTTGTGACTTTGAGCCGTCGTCGAACGCTGTCTGTCGCCGCCGGTGGAGTCCCGGGCACGACGAATCCGTGCACTGCTGCATCAGGGGGCCGCAGACGCGCTCTGATGATCAAAACGAAGCCACATTAATTAATTGTCCTTCGTTCAGCCGAGCAGCGACAACCGAGCGAGGCCGTGCGTGTGACCGCGTGTAGATCGATCGAGTGACGGCATCAGTGTTCATTTATACGGACGACGGAGTAATTGCTACGAATACAATTCTCGATCCCTTGCTGGTATATACTGCATATATACCATTATTTGCTCGTTCTCGAATCGAGCTGCTAAACACATTAATTTTGCTGGGCTATTTCGAGATAACTCTGAACCAACTTTTCTACTGCATAATCCTGCATCTGCATGCATGTTCGGAAAGGCATGCAGAACTGTGGTAGAGCACATACCCCATATACTCATGGCTGTTAGCACGTTGCTTTCCTAGCTAGCTAGGTCGCGAGGAACGCATGCTTTCCTAGCTAGGTCGAATTAAGCTGGCAAATATATCTGGTCGCTGTCCCTGGTTGCAACTGCTGCTGCTCTCTCTACAGCTAGCTAGCTCTTCTTGCCACTTGCTGCGGGTGTCTGCTGACGCTTCGAGCGTACCTACGGGGACGCGGCTGCAGCTAGCTAGCTGTAGCCATTTTTGGCCACCATCCGGGGATCACTTTGCTTCTCTCTTCATTGAATTATTTCCACTATCCCACTCACTGACGGCGATGCTCGACCATCACGCACACCAGAGAAAAAGCTCAGCGTATCTATCCCGACGACATAGCTAGAGAAAGTTCAGCGCATGTATCTTGCGTGTTTCTGTATGCATCAGCGGCGAAGCTACGGAGATACTGGTAAATCTCTCGTTAGTGTAAGATGTCTAAATACATTGCACATTGCTTAGAGTATTTTCTTCATTTCCGTAGAGGATTTAATTAGCAACAAGTGTCCTTTGACACCACTGACTATCGCTAGCTCCGCCCGTGGTATTCAGACAGATAATTCTTATACGCGGATCTGACACAACAGTCGCACCTCAACTGGTCTATAGTAAAATGCACTCGCGTTGCTTTCGATCGGGTATCAATTGAACCCGCAAAAATAAAAAAAAATTGAACCCCTGTCACAACGTACTCTGCTTAGTTTTCTATGCGGATTGTAGACAACTAACTGCACATTAAAAACTGTACATTTTACTACGGTCGAGCTGTCAGTCTGTTAAATAAACTACTCCCTCCATTTCATAATGTAAGCCTTTTTAGCATTTCTCTTTCCATCCGTATCTAGACATGTTTTAGTTTAAGGCAAATGAATCTTACACTAAAACATGTCTAGATACGGATGGAAAGAGAAATGCTAAAAAGGCTTACATTATGGAACGGAGGTAGTAACGGATAGTCAAGTTGTCGCAGCCATGTAGACAAACACTATGTGTCACAACTAGGGTCACATTCTGCAGGGACCGGCGTCGGAGCTAGGAAAGATAATCGCCTGCTGTTAGAATCGAGGCCCTGGTGCATTCCTATTGGCCTAACCTATTTCTCTCACTCTGCTGCTACCATTATCAAGGCTACTCCCATTATTTCTTCTACTGATGATGACATTCTTTGCTGGAAGCTAACCCCAAATGGGAAATACAACTCCAAATCTGGATATCGCCTCTGCTTGCAGTTTTTGCAGGATGCAGGTATGCCAAAGCCAAGGAAACCAGATGAACTAACTCAGCAGCTACTAAACTCGGTCTGGAAGAACAAAGAAATGATTCCGAGAGTCAAGACGTTCGCGTGGAGAATTCTGCGCCGAGCTCTCCCATCAGGGGCAAAAGCTGCGGCTAGGTCGAAGCACATATCACCTCTTTGTTCAAGGTGCGGGCTGACTGAAGATGATATACATATCCTTTTTCTATGTCCATTTGCAAGAGCAGCTTGGTTTCATGATCCATGGTTTATTAGATCTGACATCCTTGGCCAAAACTGTAACTCTATTTCTGCCATCATCCAAAATCTGCTGCAGAACAATCATCCGCATGCACAAATTAACACAGTGTTCACTTTCCTTTGGTGCATCTGGAAATCAAGGAATGATCATCTATTTGGCAGGAAACAAAATAAACCTTATCAAGATGCAATTGCTACTAATGCTCTGCTGCAGGATCAAGAAATTACTCCACAGCCGAGGCACTTGCAAAAAGAGATGACGCAATTATCAGAACCTTTTCGAGACAACGACTACAGTTTTCTTGCAGGGCCAAGGCTATATGTCGATGCAGCTTGGAAAACTGCTGCTAATGGAGGAGCTTCAGTAGCTGGGTTAGGCGTTTTTGCAACCTGGCCAGAGCATCATGGTCGCTCTGATGTTTTTGTTTTCGCGGCAGCACACAACGTTCCTTCAGTTCCTATTGCAGAGAATATGGCGCTTCTGCTTGCAGCGGACATGGCAGCACATTTGAACATTGCTTCTGCAGGTCTATTCACAGATAACAGCAATGTGGCTAGCTCAATCCGAGCCCCCAACATTGCTCACTCCTCTGTTCTATGGGAGATCAGGCCCTTGGTGACACAAATTAAAGCTTGCCTCCATCCTCTTCAAGCATCAGTTTGCCACATTTCCAGGAACTCCAACAGGATAGCTCATAACTGCGCACATCAGGCGTTGCGATCTGTTGATTCGCACCCTACACTCTCATGCAGGAATTTAGCTCATAACAACATCACTTGCCCTGCTTTGAGTTACTTTGCAAACTTGAACAAACAGGGTATTGTAATTATCTCTGTACTATGCTACTGAGCTAATGAAATGAGGGAACATATGTGCCCACCCCTTGTTCAAAAAAAAAAATTACCCAAAGCAAAATTTGGACTCAATTGCTAGTAAAAATTGTTTGTCAATGACTTGGACTTCTATAGATATTTGTGAGAGTGAAATTTCATCTTTTGCCTTCTAGATTAATTCATCTAGTGAGAATAAGTCCAGATTGTTCCACTTAAGAAACACTTGACCCTCTTTCTCTAATTAATGGGTGTTCGTTGGGCAAGATGTTATATGTGATGATTGAAATTAAGTATATTAGGAAGACGACGAAGAGTGAAATAGTTGGAAAAGAGAAGGCAGGGCATGACACTACAACTAAACGGACACGTAGCGACTTTTTCATAAGACGATATTTTTTTCGTCACCTGAAAGGGCTGGTTCCTCATTTGGTAGAGGGAGGGGTCACTCATCTGCAATATGCCGATGATACCCTCATTTTTCTTGATCTTAATGATCAGTCTATTGCAACGATGAAACTCCTACTGTATTGCTTTGAGGCCATGTCGGGATTGAAGATTAACTTTGAGAAAAGTGAACTTTTTGTGTTTGGAGTGGATGAGGTAGAGCAAAACATGGTGGCAAACATGTTTAATTGTGCTTTGGATCCTTTCTGATGAAATACCTGGGAGTGTCGGTATCTAATCAGAAATTGCTCGCGTCTGACTTTCAGGGTTTGCCTAATAAGATACAGAAAAAACTGGGCTGTGTTGGCAGCCAGTATCGACGGGGGGGGGGGGGGGGGGGGGGGGGGGAGGAAAATTTTGATTGATTCCTGTCTGAGTAGTGTACCCACTTATGTCATGGGATTCTATAAAGTGACGGAGGGCATTCATTATAAGATGGATATGCACAGAGCAAAGTTTTATTGGGAGGGTTCGGGCGACCATAGTAAATACCACATGGTCCGTTGGCAGGATATGTGTGGCCCGACAGATTTTGGTCGTTTAGGGTTTGCGGAAACCCGAGCCCGTAACACCTCGTTGTTGGCCAAGTGGATTATTAAACTTGAGAGGGGGATCAAGATTTATGTTGTCAGATCATGAGAAAGAAATATTTAGATGAGGGGAGCTTCTTCAGCTCGAGTCCAGCAGGTGGATCTCAGTTCTGGAAAGGGCTTCATGCCATCAAACATTGGGTTAAGAAAGGATTGGCTTACAAGATAGGGAATGGTAAGAAAGCAAACTTCTGGTATAATGTTTGGCTGGACCTGGTCTCTTTGAGGTTCCTTTTCCCTCGACTGTATGCGGCGTGCGAGTTACAGGAGGTGTCGGTGGCGGAGGTGCTGAGGCCATAGGGCGTGCACCTCACTTTCCGCCGGTCTTTTGGCTTGAGAGAGATGGAGGAGTGGTCTGAGCTGAATGACAAATTGAGCATCATCAGTCTGTCGTCGGTTGAGGATGTGGGATATTGGGCGCTCAATAAGAATCATAAGTTCTCGTCGCAATTGCTTTACCGGGAGATCCTTAATACCGACATGTTGGATGCTCGGATGAGAGACATGTGGAAAGCGAATATGCCGCTGAAAAACAAAAAATTTGTGTGGATGTGCTTTAGAGGGTGGATTCAGGTCACTGCGGAACTAAAAAAGAAAGGATGGCCAGGGGACCCAATTTGTAAACTGTGGGGTGAGACGGAGACAACAGATCATCTTATCTTTAGCTGCCCCTTGTCTCATTTCCTTTGGTGGACGGTCAAAGAAGCTTTGGGCTGGGATCACCCGCTAATTAACATTCTGTGATGATTTTGTGGATGTTTCCCTGAGGAATCTGGGCAAGGGTTCAAACTATATTGGTGGGCGATTTGGTTAGCCGATAATGACCTAGTGTTTAACAATAAGGTGGTCTCATCCCCCCTTCCTAATGTGTTTTCTATGTCCTCTTTGCTTAATCAGTGGCACTGCATGTTGTCGGCGAGGCGTGAAGCACGGTGGGAAGAGTTGCTGGACCGGGTAAAATGATGATCCGAAAGCTCCAACTGGTGATCGTCCCGCGTAGTGGCGTTGGCTGATTCCCCAGTTTGCTTGTGCGTTTGTTTTTGCTTCCCTTTGTAGACCTGGATCTAGTTGTTTTCACCCATGCGACGGTCTGGTTTGACTTCCTGTAACTCTGTATTAGTTGGTGGATGGTGGTTGTTGTATTTCCTTTTTGGGGGGTTTTCCCCCTTCAGACTTTGTATGACGCTATGCTTTCCTAAAGCAGGGCAATATTTTTGCCTTTTCTCTAAAAAGGATGAGGACCATATGGCGCGTATTTTACATTTTCATCGGAAGGTTTATCTCCTAATGATTCGATAAAATCTTGATTCTTAACTGAGCAAAGCTTGCTGCTGAACTATATCCCTTCCTCTTGGGGATACCAACAAATTTTACGAAAACAACAAGCAAAGCGGGGTTTTGAACTGACTCTCAAAATGTAAAAAAAAACAATTGTGGTGCCAATTAAAAAATATGGCAGAGCATGACTATCGCACCACGCCATTTTGGAAGAGAAATGTTCACATAGGTTGGGCCAATGTTAGTCATGAGAAGGTGTGAGATGTCTCAACCATGAAGAACAACCTCGGCTGGTGATTTTTTATCCATGTAGAGCAAGGTGTTCGACAATCTCCTCATCTTGGAGTTCCCAAATGCATCTAGCCACCATACACTCTTGTGAGTAGGGCCAAGACAAAAAGACTCAAATAGTAGATCATAGACGTTTCCATCCCTCGGTGTTCTGGAATTGCAGCACTTGGAAGCAAGGCTCTTGCAATCCGCCATGCGAAGACTCTTACCTTAGTTGGAACAGTTATCCTCCACAAAGTTTGGCCATTGTTTGCACTTATTTTCTGTTGCAAAACCACCTGGTTTTGTAAGCCTCTCATTGAATCTTGGTCTAAATAATCATGTGGTAAAAGACCAAAAATCGTTCCGAGGCATCGAGCATTCGAGCTAGTAGGGTGGTATGCCACCAGGCCCATGAACGAAATGAACTATTCCACGATTTGCTTGTTTCCACTCCTCCCCTTTGACCTTTTTCTAACGATTTTGATCATGAAGTGGAAAGAGGATTTTTTTTTTCTTTCCATAGGCCTGCTTGGATTCCCGTTTAAATTTCCGGCCCGTAATTCTCTACCCCCGTTTTTCTCGGCCCACGACCAAATCCGAGCGGAAAGAATACGAACCTCTGTACATCCGTAATTTTATACCCCCGGATTGACTAAAAAACTACCAACCAATCGAGCCCTTATCCTTAACAAAAGGGAGATATTTTCTAGGGTGCTCCTATACCCCACCTTACGCGGAGGTAGGATAGCACCGCGCACCCCATTGCGCGTGAAATGGGCCGGCCCAAAACTGCATAGGTACGCTCGTTTTTTTCTTTTTCTTTATTTTTCGTTTTCTTTTTTTTACTATAAGAAGAAAATGTGTTTATATTTGTGAAAAAAATAAAAATAATTGTAATAAACATATTTTTGTATATTTCAAAAATAATATATTTATTGTATTTGAATGATTTGCAAACATGAAAATTATGTATTTGAATGAATATTTAAATATAAATTTTATGTTATTTGAAAGATTTTTTTAATAAATATTTATCTTATTTGAACGATTTTTAAAAATGAATATTTATGTTATAGAACAAATTTTCAATAAATTTTTTTATCTAAATTTAGTGATTTTTAAAAATATGAACAATTATTTATTTTTTTGAAAAAAAAATTTATCTTATTTGAACGATTACAAACATGAACACTTATGTTATTTGAACAAATTTTTAATAAAAAATTATCTTATTTGAACGAATTTTAAAGATGAACAATTATGTTATTTGAACGAATTTGCAATAAAACATTTTGTTTTATTTGAACGAATTTCAAACATGAACTATTATGTTATTTGAACGAATTTTTAATAAACATTTATCTTATTTGAGTGAATTTTAAACATGAATAATATGTTATTTGAACGAATTTGCAATAAAACATTTTATCTTATTTGAACGAATTTCAAACATGAACAATTATGTTATTTGAACGAATTTTTAATAAACATTTATCTTATTTGAACGAATTGAAAACATGAACAATTATGTTATTTGAACGAAAATTCAATAAAATATTTATCTTACTTGAACAAATTCCAAAACATGAATCATTATGTTATTTGAACGATTGTCAAAACATAAACAATTATGTTATTTGAACAAAAAAGCCACCCATAGAAAAAAAAAGGAAAAAGAAGAAAGAAAAAATAAAAAGAAGAAAAAAATTATAAAAAGAAACAAAAAAGAAAAAACATAAAAAGAAAGAAAAAACGAAAAAGAAAAAAAAGGAAATACAAAGGAAATACAAAGGAAAAAAAGAAAAAAAAAGAAAAAAGAAACAGAAAAACAGAAGGTACCCGTAATGGGGCTGGCTCAGGAAAAAGAAAGGAGGAAAAACAAAAAAAGACAAAAAAATAGAAGGTTGATGCCCGTAATGGGCCTGACCCATGGGAGAGAGGAGGTATGCGGAGGTTTGTATACCCCGCGTTACGCGGGTGCGACTATAGAAAGGGAAACCTTTCCAAAGGTCACCCGACGACCCGTAGGGCGCCACGTGGCGACAGCAGCCAACGCGCGGACGCGTTCCCGTCCTGGCCCGCGTACGTGACGGCCGCGAAACACCACGCGTACGTATCGAACGAGTGAAGGCCCCGCGCGTGTACGCCTCTGTAGGAGGAAGCCCCTGGGCGTTACGGCCGCGAAGAACCCCACGTACGCGTGTCCCGAAGCCCTGCAATGTGTACTTCGCATAGAAGATACGTGTACAAACTACACATAATAGGGAGTATAAATTAAATCTAAAACTCTCTTGCATACCGGTATATAAATTTGGGTGCTTGCCATCCCACCCCCAATCCTAAGTACTATATACAAGTTACAAGTTTTTTTTAATCTAGCGGCTCGGCTTCGTCCCCCGTCGCCGCTACCGCGGCGTACGGGGAAAACTCAGCCTCAGGGCATTAGGTCGACGGCGATGAAGCCTCCGTACCCTACCGCCTACGCTAACGTGCCACATGAAGTACACAGTATATACATAGAAAGTACAGAATAGTGCGATTCGGATGTACATCCGCGCGCACATCGGTGTACACCCACGCGAACCTGCTGTACATCTGCGCCCAACTCACCTGTACATCCGCGCACACATCGTCGTACATCCGCGCACACATCGTTGTACATCCGCGCGCACATCGGTGTACACCCACGCGAACCTGCTGTAAATCCGCGCCCAACTCACCTGTATATCCGCGCGCACATCGTCGTACATCCGCGCACACATCGTTATACATCCGCGCGAAAGATAACAGAAAGTACAAAAAAAAAAGTTTCTCGAAATCTATCAACATGGGATCTAGTTTTAAAGATCTCGACGTGAGGATCTCAAATATGAAAACTGTTCGTAATTCTAAAATACGGTTCTAGATATATTTCATTTTAAAAAAACGAATCTAAAAATAAATGCGTTTCCATCCATCCGTACTCCAACCGGTGGGATGGGAAAATCACACCAAAACTCTCTAGTGTTGCCACTTGTCACACATGGAAACACCCACGGGGGACCAAACGAGGAGAAGGCGCCACTTGGCGCGAGGAGAGCGGAGGAAAAATTCCCTTTACAAAGGAACCTTTTTTTAGTGATTGCTGCCGCGTTACGCGGGGTATAGGATCCGCGTATTTTCTGAGTGGAGGAAGAGGGGTGAGAGAAATCCATTCGGCTCTGGGCCCACAGAGCCCACTGCTATTTCTCTTTCTTTTTTTAGAAAGAGCCCACTGCTTGGTCTCGTTCGGGCTTCATTACCATACAAGGCTTGTTCACTGGCCCATTACAACTCCCAGGGCCAAGCCCACCACAACCCCACCGGATTGAACAGCCCACCTGGCCCCACCATCAACTTGTCAAACAAGCAGAAGACCCTTCTCTTCCGTGCAAAAACAAATAAGCACACACCACCGCCCGGAGAAAAAAAAAGCTCAAAAAACATTTCTTTCTTCTTCCCACTCCGCGCCGATTCTCGAGCAGTACTCTGCAGGCCTAAACCCCTCTTAGAACCCTAATCCCCTCTCCGCCCCCGCCCTCCAACCTCCTCCATGGACACCACGGCGCGATCGGGCGCCAGCGGCCACACTTCATACTCCAACCCCCGCGCCTGGATCGTCGCGGGCGTCGCCGTCGCCGGGGTCCATCGTCCTCGCGGAGGCCGCGAGGGCGCCGCCGAAGGTGGGCTGCGCGGCAGGTCCACCACTCCGCCCCCCGACTCCGGTGCCTTCTGCGACAGCCTCGAGCCTCTCCCCGCCGCCGCAGGCCCGCCCCCCGCCGCGCGCCAGCAGCTCTCGGACCTCACCTTCGCGGTCAGCGACAAGTGAGCCTTTTGAAAGCCTCCCAGCACCGGTGCGCTGTTCGGCGGGATCACGGGGTTTTCTGCCGTGGTTTTGATCCGCTTTGTTGTATTTTCAGCTTCGAGATCGAGGGCCATGTCGCTGGCTTTGGAACCCGGACTGGAAGAGACGCACAAGGCGGCGAGCCACACGGCGGGTGGCCGTCACGACCCTGCTGAAGCAGGGGGCTACCTGCGTCGGCAGGACAGTCATGGGATGAGCTAGGCTTTGGGTTCGTTCTTTTTATCTGCTCAAATGAATCATTTGCGTGATTGGAATGATTTCTACTGTTCAGACTTCAGAGTTATTGGTAGCAGATTACTGGGAGTCGTTGTGGACATTTTAGAGACCTCTAGATGTGAGCTTATGATGTATATATGATTTCGAAACTGGAAGGGGAAGGTCAATAAATGGTTAAGTGTGTAACATCGTCGGCTTAAAGCACATCCTGCTGCCCCTAGCAAAAAATCTAAAAATAAACGCTGATCTGTTCTGTCTTTCTGTTCTGTTCCCCCATGTCATTCTGCCCTGTTCTTACTTTTACTAAAAAAGTTAATGATTCGATAATGGGAACAAAACTCAGAGTTTACATGTTCTGCAGAGTATCCCCTCTGCATTAATTCAAAAAGAAAACTAATCACTGAGATTTGCTGCATGCTCAGGCAGTCCCCCTAAGGCATTCCAAAGCGCGCTGTCATATAATTATACAACTCAAGCATTTTCTGATCCTTGCAAGTCCTTGAATTTGTATAGGATTTTGCAGACATTGATAGAAATATAGGTGTTTTACGAAGTCTGCTGGCTCGGGGTGAATTTTGCAGATAATGTTGAGGCGCTAAAGCAGATTATTTGGTTTAAAAACTGAACACGTTTCTCTTAGTAGCAAAGGCAAGCCATCGTTTTAAATTTGAGATGTGCTTGTTTAAGTCTGTATATTTGGAAACTGATACGCAGTAAATCGGACTCATGGAGGATGAACACAACTTGCTCAAACTGTGTGGCGCCGTCTTTATGATTGAACATTGAACTGTTCGAGTAGGTGTATGAATTGCAGTAAAAATGGTGCACACGGGGTTCATGGTGAAAAATTTAAACTTCTGCAGATGCAAGATATATGTATTTCTGATAGTCAACCCCTGTGTCCATTCGGTGGATGGCTAGCTGTTGGTAGCAAAGTTTTATAACTTTTCGGGGGTCTCTCCTCACTTGACTGTTTGTGTCTTAGTAAATCATGTTTTATTTTTGCATAAGTTTTGCATCACCTATATTATCCCTTAAGACCCCAATATGCTCCAGAGCTAAATCTTTTTCTAGCCATTCAGTTCAGATGGACAAGCACGTGTATAAATAATTAACAAGATTCTTTTGTCATATATCCCTATAAAAGATTCTTTGTCATATTAATCATGAAAAAGCCTCAGGTTCTAACTGAAACTTACCAGACGTCTATCTATAGGGTTCTGCATTAGATCGATGAAGAATTCTGATACTAATCGTTTAACCTATATTTTTACAGTGTCACTGGAGAAAATTTACACTGTGGAACACCAATTAACCCCGCCTCTCCATCAGCTGTCCCTGGAGGGTCATGCAGTGGCTCCGCTGTTGCAGTTTCTGCACAGCTGTTGACTTTGCTCTTGGTAATTTTATTTTTTTGAAGACTTCTACCCATTTACGATTTGCTCGACCTGTACTTTTACTTATCAATGTACTGGAACAATTTCC